>CANNZV010000396.1:110044-369900 GCA_947561585.1 Caprella mutica | reverse complement strand
GTACCTATTTCACTGTGATCCAACAAAATATCTTGTCAAAGTTCAATGCTACATCCAAGGGATAAAAACGCGCTCCCTGACTTATCCTAGCGTTAATAAAACCATTTAGGTACTATCAAAGAAAAGTGAATGGACAAGGATGTGAATTTCTCAAAATCACAGTTTTCTAATTTTATTTTCAAATCTTACAAATTAGTCATCATGTAGTTACTCAGACCAATCATGAAATATCTATAAGCATTACTATTAGCAAAGTTTATTTTTTAGAATGTAAAATTGTTAAACTGTCAAAGAATCATTACTGATACACTTTTCTTTGGTAATTCTTTTGTGGGGAAAATGTACGTACTATTGTTTTTATTTAGCATATAGCAGTTTCAATGTTTTAATTAATTTTAATTTTATAAATTCAGTTTATGGCCTCAAACTAAGTTAATATATAAATGATTGATTGAATATGTGAAAACTGTGATTTGAGATGATGGAAAACATTAGTTTGACTTTTTTCTTCTAAAGGGCCGTACACACGTAGGGTTTTTAAGTCTTTCCACCAGACTTTTTGCTTAGCTCCTCCTACTTTTTCCACGAGAATATAAGAAAAAACTATATAATTATTATTTATTATAGCTGGTAGCTATAACTGCAGGTATCATGGATACCAACTGAAAAAAATAATAATTTTATCGTTTTTACTTAAATTTTCGTGGAAAAAGTAGGAGGAGCTTAGCAAAAAGTCTGGTGGAAAGACTTAAAAAACTTACGTGTGTACAGTCCTTTAAACTATTGAGTGACTTAGTATTGCATGTTTTACCATCAAATGTATGAATTAACTAATTGAAGTTATAGTCTAATTATTTATCTCTTATGAACTAGTTTCACCGTCAAAAGGGTAACATTTGCACAGTATGATAAAAGTTATATAATAATGTTTTAGCCCATTAGTTGGATGCCAATATCATCGACAGATTACAAATAATGTAAATATCGTTTAATGATAACCTGATGACAAAAAAAAATATTTACTTAAAGCTATAGATTAACTTGTATTTTCTTGTATCTTATTAAAAGAACATGTTGAAGGAAAAGGGCCTTAAAATGAAGTGGAAGTTTATATCTCATATTATTATTAAAAGATATTCATTTATAATGATTAGGGTTGTTACAATATGCTTTTACAATCATATATCCCGTGAATAATATAGACTGATTGAATTGAAGACTATTTAATTGTTCTAAGCCAACGATACACAGTATTCAATACCACTTCGTTTCGTCTATTATATTCTAAGATTTATGTTTTTAAAGGCATATTGTCACAATCCTAGTAATTCGTTTGACTCCACTAATGACAATTTGGTGCCAGAGAATAAGTAAAATATTTACGTTTAAAAAGATGAAGTAACTGACTTTTATGTAACTATATTATCAACTATGACTTTAGAACTTTATTAGTCATTTTATGTTTTTATGGACACTTTGTATAAGTTATTCATTTTGTTTTAATTGTTTTTATCAGAGAAATTATTGGATTCTGTAAGGTTATTTGATTCTCAAATGCATGTAGCTAGTTAATTATATAAATTAATGGACTAATTTCAAAAACATGTGAACTAGGGAAAAAATGTAATCAAGTTTAACTTTGATCATATACGGAAGTTATCAAGTTGAAAGTTCCATTAAATTTTAAAATCCATCATTGGTGATATGAAATTCACATTGAAAATTAAGTGAATACTGTAAAATAAATAGCTTAAGATTGTAACCATCTTCCTACATGTTGATCTTGAAGTAGCTAATGGAGAAAATATCACTCAGTGCTATTAGTTTATATAGTAATTTTATCATTATTTTGTTCCTTTAGAGAAATTAATAGTCATTGAAATAAGCAAAAATGTCTAGAGAGGAGCGTCTGTTCGCTGCTCAGCTCATTGCTGAAAATCTGGACACGAACTTCAAGTCGTGGGACACACTCATGAACAGGATGATGGGGCTGAGAAAGCAATATGCCTGCCTCAATGAGTGGGTACCTGTGCAGTGAGTGACAGGATGATTTACTAGCCATCGGTCGGTTTCGGCAGACAATAGCTAATTATAATAAAGAATAAATGAAAATTATACTTTGTTTTAACTTATTATAGGTTGCCCGAAAAGCCAAGTTGTTCTTAATAGGGTCCTTGAATACTGTAGTTTTGTATGATATTTTTAGATATTAATGATTATTTATTGTTCTTGAATATAATATTATATACATTTTTTTTGTGTGATATAACTAAACTATCCTTTGCTATTTTTAAATGGACTATAAATTGATATCTATCGGTGGGTAATAAAACATTATTTCACCTTTTCTTCCAGATCACCAAGTAAATTTGATGAACTACTCTCAGTTCTAGCCGAGAAATTTTATAAAGCTGTCATCCCCGCCGAACAAGTATTGTGAGTACCAACTATGTTATTAAGGCATTGATAACGCATTTTGTATTACTTTACTGCTATTTAATTAATGGCTAATTTGATTTTCTTTGAACTATCTACAACATTGTTTATTTTTCTCAGAGATTCTCTTGAGGAAGCCTCCATGAAGCTCCAAGAACTGAAAGACGAAGAGGATCATTCTTCACTTCTTGTTAAATCAGATCTTAAAAACAAGAAAAATAAGTCGGAAAAGAAAAGAGATGACGAGAAATTATCCACCAGTGTAAATCTTTCAGTTACAGGCATAGCTACTACACCCACTTCTTCTAAATTGAAAAAGAAAAACAAGAAAAGAAAGTCTGAAAAATCTTCATTTGCTCAAAATTTAGAAGTTTTACAAAGAGAATTTAGTGAGGAGGTTGATGTAGATTGTAGTGAAGAAAGAAATTTTGATAAAACTTCAGATAAAACTGTAGATAAAACTTCATATAAAACTGTAGATAAAACTTCAGATAAAACTGTAGATAAAACTTCATATAAAACTGTAGATAAAACTTCAGATAAAACTGTAGATAAAACTTCATATAAAACTGTAGATAAAACTTCAGATAAAACTGTAGATAAAACTTTAGATAAAACTTTAGATAAAACTTCAGATAAAACTGTAGATAAAACTTCAGATGTAACTTCAGATAAAACTTTAAATAAAACTTCAGATAAAACTTCAGATGTAACTTCAGATAAAACTTCAGATGTAACTTCAGATAAAACATTTGATATGAATTTAGATAAAACTTTAGATCAAGATGGTGTCACTCCTGCCAGCAAGAAGAAGAAGAAAAATAAAAAGAAGTACAGATCGTTCAAAGACTCTCCCATAACTTCCAAAGAAAGTAAAGACTCGAGTGAGAAGCAGTCTTCCGCTCTTGGTCCGTTACCCGAAGAAACAAATAACGCAGTAGACTTCGAGAGACAAGAAGATGATGAAGAAGTTATCTTAGAAGAGGACTTTATATTGGATCTTGATAAGGCGGCAAGTAATACTCCATTTAATCATTCGGAAACTGTTGACACAATGGTAAATCTGATCAGTGATATCATAAATCTGACAGAGGAGATCCCACCTGTAGTTGAAATTGATTCTAAAGCAGTAACTAAGAAAGTCCTGACTGATGAGAATAGTAGAGTCCTATCAGTCCTCAAAGGGGAGTTGAAGAACTGCTTGAAATGTTTTGAGGCTTCTTTGAAAGCTGACCAAACTGAATCTGGAGATTTAATGGATGAAAGTTATTATTATTTATCTGATGATTAATAAAGTAACTTTGCTGTTCAAAAGATTGTCTTTTATTACCCAAACTTTTGAATTAAAGTGATTGATAGGATTTTGACTATTTGATTTGAAATTTCTGATGGTTTATTGGGCTTTGGATAAATATAATTTTACATGGGATAATGTAATAAATAAATCGAAAATGCAAGATATACGACAATTAAATTTATGTTGATTTATTGGAATATTTGCAACTGTTCAGATAAAACTATATATAATTTCCCTCATAAAATCTAACAATATGATACCTATTCTAGAACAATGCTATAAAAAAATTACTAGTGATCAATGTGTTAATAAATAGTATTTTATTTTTGCATACAAAAAGGAGAAAAATTGATACCTAGGTTGAGCGGTAACTTGTTGTCCGATATTATTGTGGATTGTATGTATCTTCCATTAACAGTTAATTAGCTAAATTAATAGATTCCCTATAAACAACTTATATTTATACGATTGCTGGGATATCGAATCCGACGAATCGATGGATTGTTCCATAGAATCGACAGACCGTTGTTTGTAGAGTTTTCTTTGTGTATACAAAAAAACTTAAGGTCATTAATTTCACGAAAGTTGTCAATTGCTTACTGTGTTCCATTCTACAAATGAATTTATATAGAAATTTAATTATTCCTTCATAATTTTTAGATAAATAGGCCACCATAAAATGAAAATGGATAATTGTACATTTCTGGTCTTGCTCCAAATTATCGAACTGTATCACAATAAAATAACTAAACAAAAATTTTCACTTAACGTGTTCTTTTAATTATTAAAGTTTCTTTTACATGACCAAATATGTGAAACCGTTTGATAACTTCAAACTTACCCTAGTATCCCCTTCCAACCAGTAGTGGTGCAATTCTTGCACTCAAGAATGTGTGTGTGTGTGTACGTGTGTTTGATTCTCTGCGCTTTGTTTACATTTGTTGATCAGCTGTGGCGTCAATAGTGGCGCAGTCAGCTGATAGCGTTAGTGATTATTTATTGTGATATTTTCATATTTTTAAAAAGCGTATCTTTAAACTCTGATTATTTGACATAGTGTTGAAAAAGCACAGCTTTCTCTTCAATCGCTTTAAAAAGAAAAAGAACAAATAAGTCAACGAGTGAAATTGTATTGTAAATCGAAAATTTCTAGGTAGCCTAGGTTACGCTAGTAGGTAGGTAGTCTATTTATCATTTATATCAGACTGAGACAGTCAGTCAGTGACTGTTGAATGTCTGATATTTCAATCCTCATATAACTAAATGACTGAGACTGATGGAAGATATTATAGGGCCAGTCTGCAGAATATGAAACATTTTTCAAAGACATTCTGCGGGAGTTTTTGATTGAATTATAGAAATTGGAGATCTCTGCGACTTGCGAGTCTGCGGGAGATCTTGAATTAATTCCTATGTTACCATTAATTTAGCTGCGAGAGATTTTGAATTAATTCCTATGTTACCATTAATTTAGCCAGTCTGCAGAATATGGGACATTTTTAACATTTTCTGTGCGAACAATCCTTAATTTCCTCCTATATTTACATGTATTTTACTGAGAACAGAAGCAAAATAGGATGATTTCTTGGAGAACACTTAACCAGTTCCTTCAGTCTGGTAATTTAGCTGCGGGCCAGTCTGCAGAATATGGGAGATATTTGGGATTTTCTCTCCGAACAATTTTGAATTAATTCCTATATTTACATTAATTTTGCTACGAACACTTCTGAATTAATTCCTATATTTACATTAATTTTGCTACAAACAGAATAAGAGATCTCTACGAACACTTTACCAGTTTCTGCAGACTGGGCTGCGGGAGATTCTGAATCTGCTACTGACTACTGAGAATCAGAGAGTAACTGTCTCTCAAATACTCAAATTAAAATTTCTGTGGGCAGCGGGAGAAGAGACACATTCTGCAGACTGGTTATAGGGTCACTCAGGTAAATTGCGGCCCTCTCAAGAGTCAAGAGAGTCTTTAAAACATTCTGAACCGAAATTACATTAAAATAGCATAGCTATTAAAAGAAGCGCAGTGCATGCTGCCTATAATTTCTTAATTTAAATTTTTAACGAGTGTTTTGAAGCTATGATGTTTCTATTGTTAGAGGCCGCAGTTTGTTAGTGTGCCGCAAAAACGCAATTTACCTGCTTCATGTTTGACCCTAGTTTGTAACTTTGTCTATGCCAATGGCTCTATCAATGCCATTTATATTTTATAGATAATACGGTATATTATATCAGACAAAAGGGCACATTAGTGATTAGTGACCCAAGTAAAATAGTATGTCTCATAAACTCACCATTTGTCTCTCCAGCTCTTTCCAAAATTCAACAAATTCTCTCCAAAATGATCAAATTTTCATAAATTCTCTCCAAAATAACATTGTGGCATAGGAGATAAAACTCGCCATTTGCATTTGAAGGGCTCAAAATAACTGTCACAAACTCGCCATTAAAATGGCGAGTTTGGACATGCTTTATTACTTGGTTAGTGACATAAGCAGAACACCAGAATCACAGAATGTAAGAACTGCTAAACTGTTCTCCAAATAATGCTCTATTTGGGTTTCTACATTCTCCGTAACTCTCAGTAAAAAAAATATACATGTAAATATTATTCCAGTCTCAGTCTGCAGAATATGGGAGATATTTGGGATATTTACTCCGAATAATTTTTAATTAATTCCTATATTTACATTAATTTTGCTACAAACACTTCTGCATAAATTCCTATATTTACATTAATTTTGCTATGAACAGAATAAGAGATCTCTACTAATAGTAATATATACTTTACCAGTTTATGCAGACTGCCACTGGTAAATATAGAACTAATAGTAGGAAATTAGGCTTACCAGTCTGCAGAATATTTGGTATATTTTCTCCAAATAATTTTGAATTAATTCTTCTATTTACATTAATTTTGCTATATACTCTTCTGAATTAATCCTTATATTTACATTAATTTTGCTACAGACAGAATGAGAGATCTCTATGAACACTTTACCAGTTTCTGAAGACTGGTTAAGTTAAGGCTAAGGATTGTTCACACAGAAAAATGTCCCATATTCTGCAGATTGGGCAGAACACTCTAGCCTAGCCAGTTAAATTTGATTGCTGAAATCGATAGAACTGGAATGATTTCCTAGAAATCCTCTACTTTCATATTTGGGAAAAATTGGCTTTTTTTCTACATCCAATTTAGTTTAATTCCTACATTCCATGTTATTTGTCAGTCTGAAAAGTACAACAGGATTTGAGGATTAATCCTGCACCCAAGTCCTATTTAATTTCTGTGTTCCCATGTTATTTGCTGTGCGGGCACAAATCCTAATTTCTACAGATAATACTTGGTCTATCCGTCTGTGGAGACCTTCTTTTCAGACTGGATGAATTGTTATTCACAATATCCAGGAAGATGATTTTGTTCTTTCTAATAACCAGTAATAATAAATCTCTGTTATTCTGAATAAGAATTAATAACTAGTTTGAATTATTTCTATAAAGTTTTAGACATATTAGAAATATTAATTTGTATATATATTTTTTTTATTTTACTCAATTCTTCATTCAAAACACTATTTTTAGCATGTTTAATATATTTTTAATTTCCATTCTGACAATCAACTTGCCTTCCAGTTACCAGCAGCTATTAGATACAATGCCTTTCATATCTAAAGACTGGAGAGATCCTGGTAAATTGTGGATCAAAACAGATAGTGGTTGGGAAGAAAAACTTATTGTGGATCAGACAGGATTGTTACCTAGTTCTTATAATGAGTAAGTTATTTGATAGTTTGTGTAGAAATGGATATGTTGAATTGTTCCATTATTTAGGTAAAGTATCTAGCTAGTTATAAACTGAAATATTGGATATGTTTAATAGTAGCTCACCTCTTTAATTTAGTACATACTTTAGTAATTTACATTGCTGATAAGAAATATGTAAGATTAATCTGTTATGTTAAATTACATAAATTAGTGGCACATTCCTGTTTCAGATCTGATGAGAGTCTACTGGAGGCTATGCAAGATGCTTTGGCGGCGGCAACTAAGCGAGAGGCAATGGCTGCAGAACTGTTGCAGCAAAGTGTACACAATCAGTGCTCCTCTGAATCTGAGGATTCAGGCATAGAGTCTTCACCTCCTGTTGTTGACTATAAATTTGAACTGATGAGAGCAAAGCAGAAGAGAACTTTCTATGAGTGGGAATTGAGTAAACGGAACTCTCTGATTAATGATGAGCCAATGGAGGCGCAGTGCTCCATGGATGATGTGAAGACGGCTGAAGATCTTAGCAACACTCCTGATGATGTTTCTCCAGGGCCATCTCACAGAAAACCTGAAAATTTTATCTTTCTGAAAATTAAAGTCAGAGAAAGAATTCAGGTGATTGAGAGGAAGGCAAGAATCAGGGATATTTCTGAAGATGTCAAACAAGAAAATGATGTTGTTGAAGTTAGTGGGGAAGATGAAGTTAGTAATATGGAAGAGAAATTAACTGATGCAAGATCATCACTGGAAAGAGTTGAGAAAGATTCTGCTATGATGAGTGATGCAAAGTTATTGACTTTAGTTCCTCCCCCCCACTGCCACATTACTGTTAAAAATACTAGAGAGATATCTGGTTTCAATAGATTGTGTGAAGTTTTGAAGAAACTAGATTTCAAGGGAGCTGTGTGGGATCAACGGAGATTTAATTACATCTGCAAACTTCTCGAGTTGCTCACAACTAAGAAACTCCGAACTCTCACGGGAGGCTCACAGAAAATGCTCATTGTTCTGCTAGAAGAAGTTGCCAATTCAGTACGGTGCAGTCAGCAGAATATCCATGTACTGAGGCGCCTGGTGAGCCAATTGCAAGAACGGTTGTGTCACTGTGTCTTCCTAGGTAAATATTTTCATCTGTACATCCTTTTCATTTTAGAGTTTGTGCAATTAGCTAAACAAAGCAGTCTAAAGTAGGATAAGTTACAAATTAACAGTCCGTCTCACATATTTAGTCATAAAAAGAAAAAACGATATAATAATTATATTTTAATTTAGTTTTAGTTTGTATCCATGATACCTGCAGATATCAATGAAACCAATTAAATTTCAATAATTACCTTCGCAGAATGCGGAAAGGTTATATTTTTGATGGCATTTATTAATCATCTTGTTATTCGAATAACTGAAAAAGTGTTGAACCAAATTGCCTGAAATTTAGTGAAACGATTGGTCAATGTCCAGTCACCTGCTGGTAGAATTTTGGGAGCGACCTGGTCAAAGGTCAAGGTCATGGTCATTTATAACTCAAAGAGTATTGAACCATATTGCATGGATCTTGGTGAGATGATTGATCAATCAATTTAAAAGAACAATTTTGTTATATTTTGGGAGTGGTCGGATCAAAGGTCAAAGATCAAGGTCAAGGCCATTTATAATTTAATAACCCAAAAAATAATCAACCAAATTGTCTGAAATTTGATGGAACGATTGGTCAATGTTCAGGAACCATCTGGTAGAATTTTGGGAGTGATCCGATCAAAGGTCAAGGTCATTTATAACTTAATAACTCATAAAGTATTGAACCATATTACATGAAGCTTGGTGGAACGATTAGTAAACGGATAAGCGGTGGCGAATTTATGCGCTCTATCGAGTGCACATAAACTAGTTATTCTATTGCTGTTTTCTTATATGACCAAAGATGTAAAATTGACAGATAATTCATAACTTACCCTAACCAATTTTACATTTTTGTTTTAGGAAAGCAGCTCGGTTCTTCTCCTCTGTGGCAGGAAAATACAAACCGGCTCCACTTGATTGAGGCCATAGCTACCACCATAGCAGTCACACCCTCTGGTGAACAGGGGCACACAAACCTACAAGACTTACCTGAGGAATGTATCAGAGCAGTCCTCTTGCGACTGACTAATCACAACGACTTACAAGTAACTATTAACTCGATGGTATCATTAATAACATTTTATACCAAGCGGAGTTAAATACCTACATTTCACGACTCTCATTTCTCCATTGTTATTACTTTGCAGAATGCGGAATGTAATGTTTTAGATGGCATTTATTTATATATCATGTTATTCGCATAACTCAAAAACTATTCAATCAAATCTGGAATTTGGTGGGATGATTGGTCAATATCCAGGAACCATCTGGTAAAATGTTGGGAGTGATCAGGTTAAAGGTCAAGGTCATTTATAAGAGGCAGCGAAGGTATGCACTCTAAGAGTGCACGTCATCTACTTGATAATGAAAACATTTATTACTTGAATGATAATAGAAAGCATTCATTATTTGAATTATAATGGAAAACAGTTATTACCTGAATTACATAAAACAATTTATTCGCTACCTATATTATAAAAAAGGACATATTGAATAAAATTTACAGGAATTCTGCACAATTTTAAAATGAAGGAGAAGGCTAAAAACAAAGTTAAAATTTTCATAGTTTATAAAATCTGACGTTTCAATTCAGTACATGAATCATTTTCAAAGTAGGCATCTGTAATGAGTTTAAAAAAGTTATATAAAATTTATTGGAGATAAAAGAAAGTTTTTTCCATCTGTTTCTTTTAAAATAGTTTTAGTTAACAAATTTACTATAGGATCATTTTTTAATTTCAAAGAAAAGCTTCCGCTTTGCATGCTCTCTTCCGTTGTGTATCACTTTAGTTGCGGGCAGTGCCCGTCTGATTACGTGGGCATGACGTCACGTAATCTTTATATGCGGATAGCAGAGCATGCAGGGCGGAGCTATAGAACCAATAATATTTTAGCATCTCCACCTCATTCTTCCATTAGAGACCACACTGAACAGTGTAATAGTGCAATTTCCATGGATAATTTTAAGATTTTAAACTCTACCTCAAATAGTTCAGACTTAAAAATTTTAGAATCTCTTTACATTTTTAAAAGCAAACCTTCATTAAAACTCCAGAATAGTTCATTCCCTCTTTTATTTGTAGATAGCTGATTTTTGTCATTTTTTTTATATATATTGTTTGTTTTTATTATCTTCATTTTATCATTTCTCTTTCACTTTTTAATTTTTTGATCTTTTCTTTTATCTCCAATAAATTTTGTATAACTCTTTTAAACTCATTACAGATACATACTCATGTACTGAATCGAAACGTCAGATTTTATAAACTATGAAAATTTTAACTTTGTTTTTAGCCTTCTCCTCCATTCTAAAAAAGGACATTTATTACTTTACCAGCATGCTGGGGAGGCATACAGCGTCATGGGCCGAATCATTGAAGAACAACGAATCTGGAGACAACTGTGCAAGTTTCACTGGTCTGAGCAACAAATAAAATACACTGTACAGGTGTACCCCTATCTTCAGCAGAAACCAACGGACTGGAAAAAGATCTATACCAGACTTAAAAGGTCAGCATTTGTTCTTTGCTCATAAAACAGCAATAAGTGTTTAAGAGGTGGAATCATCCGATAACTTTAAATTTACTCTATTTATATCTTTTATGATTATATTAGTTTATCTAATTCTCATGTCTTTTTTTTATACACATTTTGTTCTTTAGGTGTCATGGCCTGAAAGAAGAGTATGCCGTGTCGCTGGTGCTTTGCAAAGCATGTCACTGTCTCTTCTGGGCGAGTCTTGGTCACCCTTGTCTGCTTGAACAGGACCCCTCGTGGATGGAAAAAATCCGTGCCAACCACAAAGATCATTCGGACATTTTCGTCACCATCCCTCCCCATACTTTCCTCTCCTTCTTCTCATAAGAATAATCACGACCTACAACCTGACGTTACCACTGAGAAAGTTTGTTCAAGGAACTACTTACATTTCGCGTTATGTTATTCAACTAAGAGGTTGAAGTTCTTTTTTGTTAGGTAGGCTTCATTTACTATCACCTCTTCATTTACTATCCCCTCTTCATTCCGTGAGTGCAGTCACTGGTGCTTGTGTCCCTTTTCGTCACATTCCTTGGTAAGTGGCTGCATTCACGGAGTAGCTTTTCTGCATCCATGAGCTTGTCACATACTGGTGATGGTGACTTTGTTCATCGTGTAGGCACTTTTCTTTCCGACTGCTTCTTTGAAGTTATTTGTTTTTAAATTCCTTATGACGTCAGCGATATGGCCTACAGACATTAAACCTCCTATCAAATAAATAATGATTCTTTTGATATTGACAAGTTTAGTTAGCAAGCATGAATTTTGTAGCATTATAACTTAAAAGCGCTTTATTGGCATTAAAATTGCATAATTAGCTTTAATATCATCAAAGCGCTTTATTGGCATTAAAACGCATAATTGGTATTAAAATCATCGAAGAGCTTTATTGGCATTAAAAGCATTATTAGCATTAAAAGCACATTATTAGCACTTCAATGATGTGTGGGATTTCCAGTGGTTGCCTTGGAAGTTTTTTTCTCCCTATTTCAGCATTTTGCTCTCGTATCTCTGTACTGTTGGTAGAACATCCTCATGTGCCTCTGCATTTTGAATCTCAATTACTTATTCTCCTAGTAAAGCTATTTAGTAGGAAAGAATAATTTTAGCATATTAATGCTTTCTAGGGTAAGTTCTGAATTATCGGTCAGTTTCACATCTTCGGTCATATAAGAAAAAACGATATAACAATAATTATTTCACTAGGATTGGTTGAGTAAAAACTACCAACCCGGTTTGGTAGTTTGGTTGAAATAATGATTATCATATCGTTTTTCTTATATGTCCGATGATGTGGAACTGATCGATAATTCGGAACTTACCCTATTAAGGTGGTGAAGTTTAGAAATCTGATCTCCTCTGTCATTTTCAATCTGAAATTTTCATTATAATTTGTATCAAGAGTTATAGTTGTAAGAAAGATTTTGATTTATGTAAACCATTTCATAGAATTTAGTGGTAAAGAAAGTATTTAAAGGTTTTGGTAGCTATAGCGTTTTTAGAGAAAAGATGTAGTTGGGTAGATGTTTGAGTAGCTACGTTCTTTACTGTAGTACTAGCTACTTTATTTTCTTTTTGTTTGAACACAGAGCTTGTGATTGTAGGTAGATAATATCTAAACTTTTCGTGAAGCGATATTTTATTTTCTTAGATATTTTTTATTAGCTTCTAATTATTAAAATTTCATCTGTCAATTTTTTGGTAGAAGCTTCACTATATTTTATTTATTAATTATTGGATATCTGAATTCAAGCTGATAAAGAATATTGACTTTTTGGTAAGTTTTTCATTATTTTTATACACTGGTCCGACATTTTGTTTGTCTTTACGATGTATGCAATTCCAAAAATTGAAGGCATTATTTAACTTTGATGTGATTTATTTGTGATAGTTTTACAGATATTATTTTTTATCTCTTCACCTGTGATCAATTTTAAAGCTTTTTATTGCACACATTTTTCCATGTGTAATATTATTGATAAGAGTTTTAACTTTAAGTGATAGTATTTTATATATTATTCTTTGTTGTTTTGTTAGCGTAGTAACAAATTGTTATCAAAGAACAGTTTATTCAATGTTATTTTTTGTGGTAGCTTTCCCTTGAATATTTTATACAATTGTTGCTCTATTTCTAGTTGGTTATTATTATATAGTTTGGTCAGTTCATTTAATTTTTAATATCAGAAATCTCATTTCGTCTGGATCTCAACATTATAATCATTTTTAAAGATCATTAATTTCATTCAAGTAATTGAATGAAAGCATAATAATAATAATCACTCAAGCTCTGAGTTATTTAACTGTTTCTCATTTTCGATCACATAAAAAAAAGACTATATAATTATTAAAATAAATAGTTGAATTATATTTTCTTTTCTTATATGATCGAAATGTGTAACCGTTCGATAACTCCGAACTTATTCCAATGCATTTCCATATTTATTCCATTATTTACTCGAACACTTTGCATCTGATATAAAATCACAGTATCTATGGTATTTTACTGCTATCTACAATCACTAGGCAGCATTTTTTGCTTCTAGTAAATAGCCAGTGTTACTTTTGTTATAATAGTTAAAAATCCCCTCAGATCAAATTTTTAATCCATACATAATGTTCCTCATCATTTTTCTGTAATTCCATGAAATATGATCCCATAGCTATATTTATTTCTATATGCAATCTATACATTACAATATAGGTTTCAATTCAGAAAGGCTAATTTCAAGTCTGAAGAAAAAGGATGTTTAGTTTGTTTTGAATGTCAGCTAGGTATGTATCTATTAAATATTTTGGCAAAAGTATAAAAATAGAATTGAATTATTAATGAGACCTTAATCTACTACATGTCACAACTTAACGAAAATCAAAACAAAGAGTGAACAATTTTTTCTTCTTCAGCTATACAAAACTGAAAAATAGACACACTGAACTAAATTTTGTGATTTTCGGTTCAATGTGTAGGCTATTTAGTTTTATTTTTTTTGTTCAGATGTTGCACCTATGATATCCGTCCTAGGTTTAAGTATATAATACTCATTTTATTTATCATTATTTACTCTCCATTAATCGAAGGTTGCTACCAATAGATGTTAGCTGAGATTATAATTGAAAGCTTTAACAGTCTTTTAATGCTCCAAAAAGAAAAGAAAACCAGAATTAAAAAATAATTATTTAATTGTATAAGAAAAAATGGAATCATTTCGTATTTACCTAAATTCCGGCTTAACATGCCACCAACCTACCTTTTCAGAATCTTTGCTAAAATCACAGACTTTTTTTAACATGGCTTTGAATATGCGAGACTTTTCTTCTGGAAATTTATCTTTGAATCTACTGAGAATTTCCTGAGTAGTTGCTTTACCGTCATGAGAGGCTTGGAAAGCGACGAAAATTCTAATATCTTCTAGCATCTCCACGTCTGAATTCCTCTCTGCATCAACAGGAATTTCTTCTTCTTCTTCGTCGTCTTCTTCAGTTTCTAAACTAAACTGCTTACGTGAGTTAATTTTCTTTAACAGTTGAGATGACGAGAGTCCATTATCGTCACTGTCGTCATCGAATGGATTTAATTCTTCATCTTTGGACCCAAGAGACGCACTGGTGCTGGGACCAAATGTAGAGGTGCTAGGACCCAATAGAGAAGAACCCTCAGACCCAAACACTTTCCTCTTGCTTTTACCGTTGAGAGAAGGTCTGAAACACTTTGAACGAGATTGTCTAACTATTTTCAAAGCATCCTTAGCGACTCGCTCCGCCTCAGACTCTAACAGATGATGATCACTGTCTTTGGAGTCTACTATCATGTCGTGACTCAGGGCAGAATGTACGTTAGTATTTCTGAACAGTCTAGTTAGGACATATTCATCCTGTTTCTTGTTATCTTTCTCCTGCTTCTCCATTTCTTCTTTTTTCTCTCCTTTATACTTACGTTTCTTCACCAATCCAGGTACTCTACTGCCTTCAAACTTAGCACCTTTATCGAACCTATCTTTCTTGGAATGCTTATCAATTTTCTCCTTTTTTGACTCTTCTTCAGATTTTCCAAACAGTTTTTTGTTGAGCCGTTTAGCGAATTCTCTCATTTTCTCTTCTTTGATTTGGGCTTCAGTTTTTTCGACCTGGTCTGCATTTGACGAATCCTCTTCTTGCGTTTCATTCAAGACATCATTTGAAACTGGAGGTACCTCTGAACTATTCGTAGTTTCATCCAATATATCGGGGTCATAAGAGGACTTTTCTATGTTATCATTGCATTTAGGGATCTTAAATTTATCAACAGTATCTTTGCTGGTAGATTGCACAGGTTCAAATTTCCTATTAGATATTTTTCGTTTCTCTTTTCTTTCCTTTCTTTTGTCTATGGGTTGGGAGGAAGTTCCCGAAAAGATGGTGGAAGATTCTGTTTCCCCTTCGTCATTTTGTAGCGTGAAAAGTTCATGCAGATCATTTGTTTTGAAGAACCTTTGCTGCTTGGGGTCCTTTAGCACTCTGTTAGTCAAAAACTGCTTGAAAATTTGACGGTGGTAGATTTTCTCTTCAATTGTCCCTGCCGTCAGAAGCCTTGAAACAAAACAATTTATTTTACTTCAAATAACAAGCATGTGAATTATAAAACAATCAAAAGCAGGAAACAGAAAAAAAATTAAAATCAAATTGGCTTATTCTAGTTAATAATTTACCTCATCATTTTAATTAACATCCATTATACTTGCAGGTATCATGGATACCAATTGAAACAAAGTTAATGATAATTTGACTCAAAATTAGTATATGAAATCTTGATACACTAGAATTATTATATAGTTTTATTTATACGACCGAAAATGAGGAACAATCCAAAAGTTCGCAACTTACCTCATCTAATTAAATAAATGCCAAAGAAATGTTTTACCTGTAAATTGTGACGTTCTTCAACTGTCCAATACGCCAAGCCCGTTCTCTTGCTTGTGTGTCAGTGGATGGGTTCCAGTCCGGGTCAAAGATAACCACCCTGTTGGCCCCAGTCAGGTTCACTCCCAAACCCCCCACTCGTGTGGTTAAAAGGAACACGAAGATACTAGCGTCAGAATTGAACTTCTGCACCAAAGCCTGTCTGCCACCCACTGCAGTTTTGCTGGTAAAATAAAATAATCAAAATCAGTTGCCAAATTTGAAATCTCAGATCTACTTATTCATATAATTTTATCAGCTTTAACCCTGCACAGACCAACAGGCCTGAGCGGACATTCCAATTTAGATTATAGATTTATAGTTTAAAAGTGAGCCTCTGAACCCGGTTGAAATGCAATCGCTGTTTCGTTACATTAGAAAAATTACTTGCATGAATATTAGCTATTTTTTAGAGTGACGCTAAATGTAATGCAATAGCATTGTATTTCATTTTCATTGATATTTATACGATAAATAAATACGTCATAGACCATTACAGTCGTGAATTTTCTGCAACTCGAGTCAAGTTTTTAAAGTATAAATCTATATTCCCGTCGGGACAAGCCTCTTGGGTACGTTGGTCATTCCACTGTTAAAAAGTAATACAAAGTAAATAAAAAGTTCTCTGTTCAAAAATCAAATTAGTGGTATAATTTTTTTTTAACTAACCCATTCATTTTCAAGTGAGAGTAATTCTTATCGAGTAGAAATTTCTCCAAAATGGTGAGCATTTGAGCGGACTGAGTGAAGAGAAGCACTCGGTGGCCTTGCTTCTTCCACAGCTTCAGGACACCTTCCACTACCTGATGAAGAAATATTAATAACAAATGAAGCTCATCAACTTCACACTCTTAAACATATTGGGTAAGTACCGAATTATCAGTCAGTTCCACATCTTCAGTCATATAAGAAAAAACGATAAAATAAATTTGCTAATGTGGTGGATCCGACTGTTAATTTGGAACTTACCCTACAGGAAATGTACAGAATTACTACAAACCTGCATTTTGCCACTTCTCTCCCAATATCCGTAAGCATCCCTTCTTGCCAAATCTTCTTCTTCCGTTTCTCCTGGTCCAAGTCTGGTACCTCCGGTATAAAGGTCAGGATGGTTGCAAATCTTACGGAGATTTATCAGCCCAACAAAGACCTTTAGTCTTCCATTCATTATCCTGGACACTTGGTCACTCTCAATGTATTCCTTATAGATCTGCCTCTGCTCTTTGGTGAGGGCGCAAAACAACACTTGCTCACTCTTATCAGGGAGATTCAAGTGGTTTTTGACGTCTGCCTTCATTCTTCTCAGAAGATATGGATTGATGGTATCCCTCAAAACTACTGCACATTTGTACCCAGTTTCAACCTCAACCCTATTAGCATTCGCATAGCCACCTTGAGTGATTGGTACAGAAAACTGTTCCATGAACACAGCTAATGTACCTAATTTACCTGGGAAAACAAAATCAAACAGGGACCACAGTTCTTTCAGACTGTTCTGTATTGGAGATCCAGACAAAATTAATCTGTGAGGAGTGTTGATTTTTTTGACAGCAACAGTAACCTGAGCTTCAGGATTACGAATTTTGTGACCTTCATCTAATATAACGTAATGCCAATTGTACCGATTGATGCACTCTATGTTATCCCTAACTCCAGTGTAGGATGTTATTACAATGCCATTGCATTTGGTCAGGTTATACAGCACGGTGTCTAGATTTCCTTCATAGCCACTTGAATTGTGCATAATAGCGACCCTGAATAGTGGCCACCAGTCGTGAAAATGTTTCATCCACTGGTGTAGAATAGTTGCTGGACACACAATGAGAACTGGTCCAAGTCCTCTGCCTCTCTTCCAAGAGTTTTTATCTCCAGCACATCTAAGACCAGTTAGGAACGCTATCACCTGGACTGTTTTTCCCAAACCCATTTCGTCACCCAATATACCGCCACATCCTTTGCTGTGTAGTTCATGCATCCATCTCACTCCTGTCTTTTGATATTTATAAAGTTTCTCCCAAATCTCTAAAGGCACCTTGATTCCATGAGCAAAACTCTCATATTTTGTATCATCTTCAACATCGTCTTCACCATTTTCAATTCTGTCTAATTTCTTTTGCAACAAATTCTTTTTGTAATTCTCCAATCTTTTCTTGTAATTTTTTTGATTGCTGTCATCTTTAGATTGAACTACTTTATCATTTAGATTCTTACTTTTGACTTTCTTTATTTTACTAGTTACAACGTTTCTTTCTTTCACCACATTCACAGCGTCATCACTGTGTTCTTCTTCCGAAGGCAAATATTCTGACCCATCATCACTGAGTTGCTCCTCAGAAATCACGGATTCTTTACTCTTCAATTTACGAGCTTTTTTCTTGACAATTTTTCCAGATGTTAATTTACTAGAAGAATTTTTACGATTCTTGGAAGAATTTAATAAATTGAACAGTATACTAGATTCATTTGGATCAGCCAACTTATTGACAGTCTCATTACTTTTAGTAGAGGTCTCTGGTAGAAACCTGGAAAAAAATTCAGATGATTTAGTCAAGAATAAAAATTTAATTTACATAAAATTAATTACAAATGGGAAAATATTCCCTTTTTCCTACCTGTTTCCTCCACTTTGGGAACTAATTGGAGTTAATTTCCTTTTCTTTGAGGGAGGATCATTTAGGTAACTGGAAGAGGACGCACTACTGACAGTTGCAAAGGGAGTTATTTCACCTAACCTCACCAGCCTCTCGAACTCCCCTTCCTCTTCAACCACTTCTCCTTCTTCTAATGCATCAGAATTTAACTGAAATAATTGAGAAAACATTTAAATAGCTAATTAAGTAGGAGCAAGTAATGATTAATGTGTTAACTTAAGGTATCAAAGGCTGCAATATTTCATAATATAGCTACAAGTTAAGTAGTTGATACCGGTTTGATGATGCTTTCATCCAGCTCTGCATTGATGTCTTGTAGTCTTTTCTCCAGTTCCGAGATGTGAGAATTGCAATCTTCTATTTCATCGATAGTCGCACTGTACCTCTTTGGATCGATGATACGTGTCCGTTGACCTAAATCATAACATAACTAAGGAATTTTATAGTTAACATAAAATTAGGGTTTTGAAATATATGGAGTGAATATATTAAGGATTTATTTTAATCCATGTAACCTAATCATAATCAATTTCTCTTCAAGGTTTTATTTAAAGTAGGATAGGTAGCTACTCATATATTTTCAAAGATTAGATAGATACCCTCAAATAAACAAATTAACAATAAAATGAATATTATGTTAATCATAGTCACATGAATTCTAGTTAAATAATAAATAGCGATATGTGCGAGAATGGTATAGCACCTTCAAGTTTCTGCTGTAGAGTCAAAGCTTTTTTCCTTCCTTTGATGATATCATTAGAAACTTCTTTCAACTCTCTGTTCAAGATGTTCAATTGTTGAGTTTTCTTGTGTTCAGCCAAAGCAGCATCAACCTGGCAGAGAGGGATGTAGATTTAAATATTGTGAAGAATTAGGATGGAAAGAGTATGGTAGAGTTTAATGTTATCAGATACTAGCTACTATTCAAAATGAGATTTAAGAAAGAGTTAATAAATACTGTCAATAGATGAAATTTAGTTATAGATTGATTTTTATCTAGCTAGGTAGCTCAATAAATTATTAAATATTAAGCTATGCTATTGTGTAACTAGCTATATGCCTATATCAATAATAGATTCAATATAGATAGCTACTTCAATGAGATAAAATAAACTTATATTAAGAAGATAGTTGTTACCTTTCTCTCCACATTTTTCTCCAGAGTAGACTGGTCCAATGCTCTAATTCCCAAATGTGAGAGATCTGCATCATTGATAGAAGTTGAATTCTCTTCTTCTACCTCCATTATTTTGAATATTTAAACTGCCGAAGCTCTATACTGCTTTCACATGTTAGAAGAAATATCAAGTTTTGCTTATCTGGAAAGGAACATTTTGTAAACACAGAATAAGAATTATAGTAGCTATTTAAACTTTAAAGCAACAACACGATTCGTATAAGGAGTTAGAAAATAAGAATTATTCTGGGGAGTGGGTTCTCATTCTCTGTCTGTACAATGTATTATTATATATCAACCATATTTCAGAAGCTGGCAAACTGTAAATAATTTTAAAGCCAAAATTTCACAAAAATTCTGGACCAAGCCAATTTTAGCTCATTTTTTAAAATTTCAAGCCAAATTGCCCCCAAAATTAAATATTTGGAGACCGATTGTGCATCATTGCATGCTTTGTAGACTGGCCAAAGCCCAAATGGAGAGAAATATCTATTTTTTTCAATTTTCCTATGAATGCCTTCAATGCTGCATGTTATTTTGCCAGTCTGCAAAAGATGCATGAAGTTGTGAAGTTTAGTTTACCGGCGACTATTGAGGCCTTGAAATTATTCTCCTGAATTATCCCGTGACAATTTCCTAATTAATTCCTAAGTTTTCATGTAATTATTGCCTATTGGAGAGTATTTTGAGATTTTTGGCCATTTTGGAGAGCAATTTGAAAATCTTTGGAGGGATATTGCTCCAAAATTTAAATATCTGGTCAGTATGTATTTGGTGCACAAAATTCCATTGACTTTTTCTAAAAGCTGAAAAAATCCACCAACAATTTCCAGTAATTTGGCTGATCCATCAACATTTTCCCAATTTATCCACCGACAATTAATGGTAACATAGGTATAAATAGCTAAAAATCCACCAACTTTTCTGGAATATTATTTCCAAGAGGGAAAAATTCCACCGACATGTCAAAGGAATTTACCATGAAATACAGACTGGTACCTATCTGTTGACTGATTGTACATGCTTAATGCTTTGCAGACTGGATATTTTGGAGAGAATTTATGAAATTTGATTATTTTGATTTTGGAGAGAAATTTGGTTATTTTGGAGAGAGCTGGAGCCTGGAGAGACACACGGAGATTTTATGCCAGTCTGCAGAATATGGGAGATATTGGGGATATTCTCTCCGAACAATTTTGAATTAATTCCTATATTTACATTAATTTTGTTACAGACACTTCTGAATTAATCCCTTTTTTTACTAATAAAAAAAGGGATTTGGGCACAGCAAATAACATGGGAACATAGAAATTAAATAGGACTTAGGCACAGGGCCACAGGATTAATCCCCATGTTTTATAGTATGGACAAAGTTGCCAGTATATTGGCAATTTATGAGGGGTTAAATAAGCTGGAAAACCTGTAAATAACAAGTAAATCACTCCTAAAATAGTCTCAAGAGATACACATGCATCAGGCATCATGCATGAAGCATAACTTCATAAGGATGTTTCCAAGTATAAAATCTTCAATAGGAAGCCAAATTTCTCCTTTTAAAGTATCTTAAATGTGGCAACCACAGCCAGTCTGGAAAAATAGGTGCTTTCTGATGAACTAATTATCTGTTGGACTTTTACAGACTTCAAAAATTAATGGTAAATTGCTATAAATTGTATAATCAGCCAAGTAATAAAGCATGTCCAAACTCGCCATTTTAATGGCGAGTTTGTGACAGTTATTTTGAGCCCTTCAATTGCAAATGGTGAGTTTTATCTATTTTTCTCCTATGCTACAATATTATTTTGGAGAGAATTCATGAAAATTTGATCATTTTGGAGAGAATTTGTTGAATTTTGGAGAGAGCTGGAGAGACAAATGGAAAGTTTATGAGACATACTATTTTACTTGGATAATCAGCAGCATTTAGCATATAGAGTTCATCTGTTAGCCCAAGCAGTTTTCCATACTGGAACCACAGCGACCAGGATCCATTTTCTCACTAAACTGGCGACTTTCCTGCCACACTTTAAAATATGGATTAATCCACAACAAATCCTGCTGCCAGTCTGTATTTCAAGGTAAATTCCACCGACTTGTCAGTGGAATTTTTCACCCTTGAAAATAATATTCTGGCAAAGTCAGTGGATATTTAGCTATTTATTCCTATGTTACCATTAATTTTCGGTGGAAAAATGGGTAAAATGTTGGTGGATCACCAAAATTACTGGAAATTTATGGTGGATTTTTTCAGCTTTTTTAAAAAGTCAGTGGAATCTTGTGCACTAAATACAGACTGGTCATGCTGTACTTTTCTGACTGGGCAGAGGGCCGAGTGTTCGCCAGACTGGAAAAGATAAATTCTAACAGAGTTACTCCTAGCTTCATGCGTTCCCATTAGTGATGTTTATCATCTCAACAAGCCCAATTCTGAAGCATAAATGACTTATTTTACATCAGTTTTCACTGCAGAGTTGAAATTTATAAAATTATTTACTGATTTCTGCATTTTTTAGGGTTAAAATTAGTAATTTTTGTTCATTCTAAATTCCTAACAGAGTTACTAGTCAATCTGAAATGAGTTATTATTCCACTCTGGAGTGTTCGTAGTCTCAGTCTGTAGAGATCTCTTTTTCTCTTATTCTGTTTGTTGCAAAATTAATGTAAATATAGGGATTAATTCAGAAGAGTTCGAAGCAAAATGCCAAAATTAATGTAAATATATATAAAGCCTATAGGAATTAATTCAAAATTTTTCGGAGAGAATATCCCAAATATCTCGCATATTCTGCAGACTGGCACTTTACCAGTAACCAGTCTCTGCAGACTGGATTTTATGAATGGCAGTCACTGAGTCAGCAGGGCAGTCTGCAGAATATGGGACATTTTTAACATTTTCTGTGCAAATATGAAACAATACTTAAATTTTAATTAACTTATTTTCCTCCTATATTTATATGTATTTCACTGAGAACAGAAGCTTAAATAGAGGATTTTTTGGAGAATAGTTTACCAGTTCCTGCAGGCTGCATTTTACTTGGAGTTGGTAACTTTGTGGAAAACTTTTTGCAGATTCTACTCATTCTTCTAAGTTCTATACAGTATACAATACCTTTTCATTCATTCTATATAGTTAATAAAAAACCTCTCTCTCTCTCTTCTACAGCTTAACAAGTTAACAAGGTTTGCTCACAAGTTTAAGAGGGAAGAACCATGCATCCATGGCTCAAGCCTTCGGCCATAAATAAATAACCTCTGATTTCTAAATCAATGCGGGAATCCTTATTCAGGCACAATTTCTTAAACGGCGGAAATTAAAAATTATGATTGCACCATGTGAGAAAGCTGTCATATTTTATTTCACAGAATCACAGGTTATATCATTCCAAACAATAATTAATAAGTAAAAAGAATATGTATTTTAATATTCTTTATTCTAATTGCATCATGAGTTTAACATTTAACAAGTTATAATAATATATAATATATTAATGTTATATAATATAACTTATAATAATATATAATATAACTAATAGAGTTAAAATAACTGGAATTGTTAGGTAGAATAGTATTTTCTTCTTCTAAATATTCGAGGTTGGTAATTTACTCACAGGGGCCACCAAAAGCTTATGATTAATCCTTCACCTTATTTCTACCAATTTATAGCATTTTCAGCGAAATTTTAATTTAGAGAGGACCTTTAAGGGGACTCAATGGTCAAAAATTGATATTTTTCACATTTTTTTATGTTCTAATATGAAAGAATATAGTGTAGAGAAGATATACGCGAAATTTCAGGATGATCTGATGATTAGTAGGCGAGTTATACACGCTCACAAAGTTAAATGTGCGCTTACACGTACAATGGCAGTGCCAGTTGCCCTGTCGTGAAAATTAACCTTTATCAAACTTCAAAATCCTATTTCTTTTGTTCTAAGTTACCTAGATAAAATCTGTAAATTGCATAATGGTAAGTTTTTCAATTTATTGCATAAATTTTTTTTTAGAAAATAAAATAGATATGGTAAATTCATTTTTTTTCCAAATATTAAAAAACTGAATACAAAAATAAGAAAAACTCAAAAATGACTTATGTGAAAATGTCTCAGAAATCCATTTCCGAAATCGGTTAGTTTCTATCTCTTTTAGTTTTTGGGGAATTTCAAAGTTTACGAAGTACCCCTCTATTGTCGTACAATTTTTTTCCTAAATAAGAATTTCTGCATTGGTCATGATACAAACGTATGTGAAGTTTCAAATTTCTATCATTATCAATAAAAAAAAAGTTCAGAAAATACATTGAGTCCCCTTAAAGCTTTAACCGATGCTTCATTTGCAGTAAAAGACTCGCTAGTTCTTTAAAAAATGAAGACATGAGATTTCCCTGTTAACATTACAATGTTGGGCATACGTTGGCCCAATACAGAACGAGACTCTGGGCCAATGTTGTCTTGCGTGTCTCGATGTATTGGGCCAACACAGGACCGATGTTGGCCCTCCTCACGGGTGTCCACCGATTCAGAACAGTATAATCACTGGCCAAACATCACTTGTTTTGATGTTTGGCCAGTGCAAATCCGACGTTTTTTCAAATCGATCAATGCCGGCAATACTTAATGATGCCGATGTCATGCTTGTCTACGGCCAGTACTATATCCATATTAGAGGTGTATTACGTTACGGCATGAAGAGAGCACGTTAAGACAACAGTTACTTCTCATAATGTAGTAACTGTCCTACCATTATATTTTACAGATCAAAATCATTGGGAAAAATAGAACAGTTGCCAATTCAAACTGAAATCTATATTATTTTACCTACGCTATTTTAACCAAGTAATAATAATTTTATATAAAATTGAATATAAAATATATTTTTCAATGTGAATAATTATTTCACACGGAAAAATAACTTTCCATACTGAATATATGGATTAACTCATTTTTATATTTACTGGTACATTAAAAAATCACTGAATTGGTTAACCAATGTTTCCCTTCATTGGGCAAGTGCTGTTTGGCAACCGTTGGCCCAATGTCGTTTTCCATTCATTGGTCCAGTGTATAATTGCACAGGCGTGCCAATGCACGATCGTGCCTTTACTTTGCCAACGTTTACCGACGTTGGCCCGATAGTGCAATCTTATCAAGGAAGCTACTATAAACATCTAATATTCTAAGCTAAAAATTGCCCAGTGGCTCGTTCTGAAGCTGTCTGTGGTGAATGTTCCCAATCCAATGGTCCTATGGACCATGACTTTTAATATTTTTTACAATGTTTAATATTTTTTAATATTAATTGCACTTTTAGAAAGCTCTTCAATCACAAGGTTTTAGATTATTGTGATAGGTAGGCTCGTATGCTTCATTAACTATAACCACTTCATTTTACAATTAGATTTTTGTGTAATGTTGATTCGTAGGTGCACATTTATTATCACTTCTTCATTTTCCTCTTCCATCTGTGAGTTTAGCCACTTGTGCTTGTGTTTCTTTTCGTCACATTTGCACGGAGTAGAGTTTTTCTGCATCTACATATGAGCATTGTCACTGGCAGTGATAGGTGCCATTACTTATGGAGATATGTACTTTCCTTTCTGACTGTATTTTCGAGGTCCTTCGTATTTAATTTCTTTTTTTTTTTGTAGCGATATGACCTTCTTTTTTTTTTAGCGATATGACCTTTAGTGGTTAAATCAAAACTTAACCCCTCTCCCCCTAGCAATAAACATTAAACTTGAAACAATAACAAGTTTGGCCCTGTAATTTGGCCCCCGGTAATTTGGCCTCGGTAATTTGATCCATGGGTAATTTTTCCCCCGATAATTTGACCCCCGGAAATTTGACCCCTAGTAATTTGGCCCCCGATAATTTGATCCATGAGTAATTTGATCACTGGTAATTTGATCCCCGGTAATTTGGCCCCGGGAATTTGATCCCTGGGTAATTTGATCTCTGGCAATTTGATTCCCGGTAATTTGATCTCCTGGTAATTTGATCCCTGGTAATATGATCTCCGGTAATTTGATCTCCTGGTAATTTGATCCCCGGTAATTTGGCCCCCAGTAATTAGATCCCTGGGTAATTTTCCCCCCGATAATTTAATCCCCGGTAATTTGGCCTCCGGTAATTTGATCTCTTGGTAATTTGATCCCCGGTAATTTGATCCCTAGGTAATTTGATCTCCTGGTAATTTGATTCCCGGTAATTTGATTCCCGGTAATTTGATCTCTTGGTAATTTGATCAAATTACCGGGGATCTCCTGGTAATTTGATTCCCGGTAATTTGACCCGCGTTAATTTGGTCCCCGGTAATATGGCCCACTGTAATTTGACCCATGGGTAATTTCATCCCTGATAATTTGAACCCCGGTAATTTGACCCCCAGATATGGTTATTATATTAAAATAAAATAGTATAAAGTAAAATATATCCCATGCTCTATCGAAGACTAAAAAATGACTTATACGTGTTGTCGATATCAAGATTTGATATTATTTTATTAATAAATTGTGTTTTTTTTTTTCAAATGTTAAGTTATTCATATCAAACTGTGGAATATTTTACTTCAAATTAATGGAAGATTAGGTACTAATTCATCAGAAAAAATCTATTTTATTGTAGATACCAAGTTTTATACATATTGTATAATTTATTATTTGAAATATTTGGGAGAAAGGAAAAATAAGGCGAATTACTAGATGAAATGAAATAAGAAATTAATTAATAATATGAAATAGTGCGAAATGGAATATACGGCGACGAGTTAAACATAACATAATTTCAAGAATTAAATATAACGTCCATGAATTAAAAAAACGGGGATCAAATTACCAGGGGACCAAATTAGCGGTCACGTATTCTTTAAATTGCATTATTTTTTATTCTGTTGAAATATTTTATTATTATTGAATTGTATTTATACCTATAATCCGACTTTTTTGTTGCCAAACTGTAACATAAGGTTGCATTCGTCTAAATAAACTCTTTTTATTCCGAGAAGGTATGGTCTAAAATGCTTAGTTAAAGAGTTACAAGGTTAGGAAAGTAGTATCTGTACCATTTCTTATTATTAGTTAACGTCATTTTTTTTAATGTTGTGATAAGAAACAAACTATTTACAAAAAATATAATCTTAAATTAGGTTACACGTTTACAGAATGTGTTCAATTTGTTGCGATGCAAGCGTTCAAACGTTTTTCCCGCAAGGATTTGTGAAACTCCTGGTGTCTGCTCGCGTCCATCAATCATTAGACAAATGTTTGAACGGCTGCATCGCAAAAAAATGGAGGCAGTTTGAACACATTTTGCAAACATGTAACCTAATTTCTTGTGCTCATAATAATTACTGTTAAAAATAGTTTGTTTCTTATCACAACATTAAAAAAATGACGTTAACTAATAATAATAAATGGTACAGATACTACTTTCCTAACCTTGTAACTCTTTAACTAAGCATTTTAGACAATACCTTCATAGAATAAAAAGTGTTTATTTCGACGAATGCAACCTTATGTTAAAGTTTGGCAATATAACTGTCGGACACCCTGTATAATATTTTTTTATATTATATATGTAAAATGAATGGAAGTTATTTTTTCTACAAGGTTCATAGTCCATGAACTTATGAAGTTTTTAGGCAATAAATTCCTTTCTGCTGGAACATCTTTGACACCCAAATTTGGTTCCTAAATTCCCCAGAGATCCATAAATTAGAGTTGAACAATGCAAGAAGAGTAATGCAGTACTGGGGTGAATTCCGAGGCATTAGATGGTTCCATATCTTCGATTATATAAGAAAAAATATACGGTTTAACGCTTTAACTCGCTACTTTAATTTAATGAATAAAAACAATGAGTTAAAATGTTAAGTTGTAAACTTTTTCTTATATTATAGAAAATGTGAAACCGTCTGAAACTCGGAACGTAACGAGGTTTGTAAGGACCAAAATAACCTTACTATTATTTAAAGATATAATATGAAATTACATTTTAACATTTAACCAAATAAATAGAATCAACTTTTATATTCAATTTCATAAATGATATTTTTTTACCGTGAAATGAGTGTATTATTGCTGGTAAAATAGTAATTTGAGCCCCCGGTAATTTGGCCCCCTTGTAATTTGTCCCTCAGCAATATGACCCCCTGGTAATTTGACCCCCGATAATTTGACTCTAGGACAACTACCATACGGACTGAGAAAAGAATACGAGTCAAATTGACTCAAAATTTGAGTTTTTAGTTTGTCCAAAAACCGGCTCAAAAATGTGAGTCAATTTGACTCATCCTAACATTTTACTCAAAAACAAGAGTCATATTGACTCCTACTTCATAGTCAGATTGACTCGGGTAGAGTCAATCAAGAAAAAAGACTCTAATATTGGAGTTTTGCAGCCTTGACTCAAGCGATGAGTCAGATTGACTCGAAATTTTTTCTCAGAGCGGACAACTGCCTTACGGACAAATGCCATGCGGACAAATGACATGCGGACAAAAGTTAATTGACCTAGCATAGTAGTTCCTGAATCATTCAAAGGAATTGAAGAGGACTCCGATAGTTGATGACGTTGATTCACTCCATCAATTCTTCATCAAGATCTGAAAGTAGAATCAGAAAATTTAGAAAAACATATTAATAAAGAAATGAAGAGAATTATTAACAGAGAATTGTTTCATATAGGTAAATTATTTATATAAAATGTTAAACTAATTATAAATCTCCAGATGCAGTATAAATTTAGCTCTAATAAATGCAATGGATTCTCCTGGCTAATCCTCATAATTTTGTTCATTATACACTCTCAATTTAAACTTGAATTAAATACCAAAAAAGTATAATATATCAAAAGGCTCACCTCTGGTTGGAGTTTTCCCTGCCAAATCCCCGGACGGTGTTCTCCTCCGAATACATCCCTGGATGGAGTTCTCCCGGTCATAGAAAACTAGGGTCAAGTATAGGTAAATTGAGGCACTTTTACTAACTGCGGTCTCTTATCTCAGAAACTTTAATAACCATCATGGCTTCAAGGCACTCGTGAAATAAATAGAACCTATCATAAATTGAGCTTATTATGATATTCAGCAATTCAATATATAGCTAAACTAATTTCAGAATGATTTTGAGACTCTCTTAATAGGGCCACAATTCAGAAATTAAAGAACCGAAGTTACCTGTGTAACCCTACCTATAGGTAGACTAACATCGTGAGAGGAGCCCGTACATCGTGAGAGGAGCCCGTACATTGTGAGAGGAGCCCGTAGCTACATTGTGAGAGGAGCCCGTAGCTACATTGTGAGAGGAGCCCGTAGCTACATTGTGAGAGGAGCCCGCAACTACATTGTGAGAGGAGCCCGTAGCTACATTGTGAAAGGAGTCCGAACATTGTGAGAGGAGCCTGTACATTTTGAGAGGAGCCTGTACATTTTGAGAGGAACCCGTACATTGTGAGAGGAGCCCGTACATTGTGAGAGGAGCCTGTACATTTTGAGAGGAGCCCGTACATTGTGAGAGGAGCAAGTACATGGTGAGAGGAGCCCGTATATTGTGAGAGGAGCCTGTACATTATGAGAGGAGCCCTTACATTGTGAGAGGAACCCGTGCATTGTGAGAGGAGCCCGTACATTGTGAGAGGAACCCGTGCATTGTGAGAGGAGCCCGTGCATTGTGAGAGGAGCCCGTACATTGTGAGAGGAACCCGTACATTGTGAGAGGAGCCCGTACATTGTGAGAGGAGCCCGTGCATCTTTTGAAGTAGCACCGCCACTTTTCTTTCCTGACTGTCTTTTCCAGTCCCTTGTAATTATTAATTTACTTTTGACTAATTAACGTCCGAAGGAGACTTCAACTATACTATATTATTAGTTACCGTAGTTACTAAATTAAATAATTTAACAGAAGCTGTACCATTTATTTTCTTGCATAATTGTAATGTATAAATTTTGGTATGAAAATATAAACTAATAACTTGTAATAGAAAAAATGTAATTCCAAACTATTGTACTGAAAAATATAGATAGCAGACTTATCAATTTTCCTTCATTTGAATACGATGGCTAATGTTCCCTTTTTCAATATTTTAAACTATTTCATTACTTTTAGCTAACTGTTTTGTAGCTCTTAGGGGCTCTATCCTGAAGCTGTCTGTAGTGAATGGAAGAGAAGGGGGGTGGCGTCCCTTGGGCTCCGAAATGTTGTAATTTGGATGATGGATTTTTTTTTTCATTTTTACCATGTTAATCATTTTTTAACGCTACTTGCAGTTTTAGAGTATAGCGCTAGGGTTATGCTCTTCAATTACGAGGTCTTATTTTTTGTGATAGGTAGGCTCATTGACTTCATTTACTATCACCTCTTCATTTTCCTCTTCCATCCATGAGATCAGCCACTGGTGTTTGTGTCTCTTTTTGTCACATTCCTTGGTAAGTAATTGCATTCATAGAATAGCTTTTCCGTGTCCATGAGCATTGTCACTGACGGTTGTAGGTGATTCTATTCATGGAACCCCTTTCCTTTCTGACTGCTTCTTCCAGTCCTTGTTTATAATTTCCTTTTGACATCAGCGATATGATCAATGATATTGTCGAAGATAACGTTATAATCCTATCAAATAAAAAAATTAGAATTAGTTATAATAGGTATAAAGTAGAGAAATGATTGATACAATGTGAATCGTAATATTTATCCTAGCTCCTGAATCTGTCTGTGGTGAATGGAAGAGAATGGGGTGTCATCCTATGAGTCCTGAACTATTGTAATCTGGATTACTGATCTTCTTCTCTTCGTTTTTACCTTGTTTTTTTTTGACATTTCTATTCTACTTGCAGTTTTTTGAGAATTGTTTCAGGGACCCTAAAATGAAGTCTTAGATATTATGTTATTTAGTCTTCAATTACTATTACCTATTGAATTCAATTAAAATTGTCCAAGTGCTATTACACTGTAAACCTATTCAAAACAAAGAAGATCAATGGCACACAGAAGATTCTCTCTACTGACTTTGATCTTTAAACATAGTTAAATAAAAATTCAATTAATTAATTTTTAAATTAATTACACATAGTTTATATTTTTTTTATCATCCATAGTTGTTGATTATTACATATGCTCAATATAAGAAATATAACTATCTATTATCTGAAGTTGTTTCTACCTGTTTAACTTAATTTACCTTCAGTGTGAGTAACATGACCTAATTTTTCATCATTTATGATAAGTGTGAGTAAAATTATCCAAACTGTGAGAATAGTGAAATCACGACTTAAATTACTAATAATGAATATTACTATTAATGATTTATTAACTTAAGTAATACGATTTGTTAATAGAATATTTAAACATAAATTAACGTAGTCTTATGCTGGGCATTTGAAAATTTCGTAAAGAAAAGTATTATGAGAAGTCATTAATTTCAATATCTTTTATGTATCTAAACCTCAATCTATTAGTTTTTAGATGGCTTATTGCACTTGTTTAGTGAAGCCTTTAAATAAGTGAGTTCTATTATTTTGCATTTAACTCTACAACGAGGCACATTAACGGTTCAGATAGCGTGAGTTAAGAACCAAATCAATCCGTTAAATAAAAAGAAACTGATGAATTAAACGCATTATAATACACAGGCAGGTCCCGCTTCTAACACCAAATCATGACTCAGTCTTATTGCCAAATGGTAATAAGACTGTGGTACGTCAGAACAACTACATTGTTACCCCTTGATATGTATTTCATTTTCCATGAATTACAATGAAAGAAAATTATTTTTACTGAGAGATATATTGTTTCTTTCGACAATATATCTCTCAAACGGGTGCAAAAAATATATATATTTTTATCTGAAATGCAGTCTACAAGATTCAATATTTAACCAATCACCTTCAATTTTATATCAATTTGAAGAAAAATTCATATTGTTCATTTCTATATAGTTCATATTACGAAAATTTATTTAATTCAATAATTATTTAATGAAATATACCATTCCTGCGATAGTAGTAAATTGGAAACGCTGTATATGTGGTATTATAAGCCAAATGTATATGTATATATTACAATAGTAGTATGATACGCAAAAGATATATATATACAAGCTTATAATATCTTACCGTGAATGTTTATGTATTTGTCTAAATGTCGCGTTTGTGGTAATTCTGGGCAAAAGTGACTCAAACGGGTCTAAGGTGGTAGAATTCGGCCCAATAGCTTATAGTATATACATTGATATGAACTGGTCCCACCAAGTTTCATGCAATATGGTTTGATACTTTTTGAGTTAGAAAGTTATAAATGACCTTGACCTTTGACTGTATTGCTCCCAAAATTCTACCAGATGGTTCCCAAACATTAAACAATCGTCCCACCAAGTTTCATGCAATATGGTTTAATACTTTTTGAGTTAGAGAGTTATAAGAGACCTTGACCTTTGACTGTATTGCTCCTTTTTAAGTTATAAATTATCTTGACCTTGACCATGACCTTTGAACCGGTTGCTCCAAGAATTCTAACAGAAGGTCACTGGACATTGACCATTAGTCTCACCAAAGTTCAGAAAATTTAGTTAAATACTTATTCGGTTCGTTATGCATATAACAAGATGATAAATAAAAAAAATTAATACTGTCTAAAATATAACCTTGTACATTCTGTTGTTCAAACTCAGAACAACATTAATCACAGGTTGTATAAGTTAAATGTATTTCTTCAACATTTTGAACTTCTTAGGAAAAATTAAAAGTTCATAAATTAAGAATCAAGCAATGGTTGAACATTTCTTTCGACTAACCTATCAATCGTTGGAAATGGTTTATTGCGATCAATAAGCACTGCAAATGGAAACCTAAACCAAGAGGCGAAAGAGAAGACCAGTTTGAAAAGTGTGGACGATATTGCCGGACCAGAGTTTTACCCAATAACTAAATGCCTGCTTATTTTCCAATAAATAAGAGTGAGTAAAACTACTTAAAATACTAGATTGATATATCGCTTGTTTGCAACAACAACGTCATAAACACAAAAACATGTATCTTAATATGCAAAAAGTCAATGTGCATATATGCTGAACCAAAATGCATATTGGAAATATGCATTTTATATGCCAGAAATTACTCAATATAGTGTGCATATTACATGCCCAAAGTTAATTACGGAATTTAATATAAAGTTAACCTGTATATAGTTATGTTTTGAATGTAATTGTACTTTGGTGGTTTGAATGGAACTTACAATAAATCGAAGGTGTAATCTCAAGTTTTTATTTTTACTGTGGAATGTTAAACGATAGAAAACAAATATAACAAAGCTGTTTCAAATCTAGACTTTTTTTAATAGAATGTCAATTTCAAACATACACATTCAATTTCAAACAGGGGAATTGGACTTTATTGTTAAATGGTATTTCAGGTTTCCAATAGTAAATCTCCTTCTATTATCTGCTAATGTATTTTTGTACTGGGAAAACACCCGTTCTACTTCACAAGAAACAAAATGGCGAATGTTTCTTTCAGCCAATATAGTCTTCTAAAGTTCTAAAGTATCCTACATTCAAATATCACATTCCGTTCATACTTAACTCATAACTTGAAAAACATAAACCATCTTGTTAGTCCAGCGGTTCCCTTTAAATGATCCCCAACTAAAAACAGCGACACTAAGTTATTAAATGGTTAAATTAAACCATTTTGTGTTTAATTACTTAAATAAATATATACGTTTTATAAAGTTTTGATATATTTCGAGTAGTACAACTCTCTAAAATAGTTGTACCTATTCATTTATTTATCAATTACTACTAATATTTACTAAACACCAAGTGTCATATTATTTATTAATTCATTTTCAGTTTCAATATTCCATCTACAAACTTTTTAAATTTGAATTATTAGTTTGATAAAATATACTTGGGTCCACAGTAGAAATCGTTTTCTATGCAGGGGTCCAGAAGAAAACGGCATAGATTAGACATTTACATGTTAAAAATTGACAAAGAAGTGCATACTCCTCAGTTAGCATATATGCACACGTGCATATTATATGGCATATAAATTTATGAAATGAAGAGCGAGTGAGACGACAAAAAAAGTTTCCATCCTTTTATTTTTCTAGAGCTTTCGAATAATTCAATATTCATTATCAATATCCTAATTTTGACTAATTTTAAACAAATTAAGTAGAAATAAGAAGTATTATGGATACCTAAATTAATAAAGTTACCTAACTAATTCACAAATAATAAAGAAAAAGGAAAAATCATAGAAAATAATAAGTTATTAACCCAAAATAGCAAAGTTAAATGAACTTGTTTGTTCATTGAGCGATGGAGACTGTTTATGAATGTATATAGATTCCAATAAACGAATATCACACTGGTTTGAAGTTTGCAAAATTTTGAAATTTTCTTCCTTAATTGGGTGATTATTATCTAAAGAATGGTTACGAATTGAACTGAAAGGTGGGGCTATAGGGATTATTTGTTCTAAATTTCATAAATTTACTAAGATTTCCAAGAGGGAAGCCAATTACTGAAATTATTATATGGCATATATGCACACGTGCATATTATATAGCATAAATGCTCTTGAAATATATGCAGAAGACTGCATATCTGCACAATGTCACATCCCTACTGATCATTTTGGTAAAAAATCATCATTGTAACTCAAAAATATACCGCTAGAAAGGCTAAATGTCCTAACGATATATGTACCATTAAATGTCCGTACATTACAAGTACTAAAATGCCTCGACTGAAAAATAGCTATTTTGAAGTTATGTCACTGTTCTCGCAAACAAGCGATATTTTGGCAGAAAATATATGGATTCTAGATTAAATACAATTATCACTTCCATGTTCTTTAGAGAACGAATAAATTTATTTATATTATTAATTGATTTTAGGTGATTATGTATGATTATCTTTCACACCTATCCTAACCCCTTCTTACTTCCTACCACCAGTTATGTGATTAATCACCTTTATACTTCTCTTTTTCATCTACTCTCTTTATCTTTTACATTAGTTATTTAGATTTACTCCAGTTTTACTTCATCTACCGGCTTCCCAAAGCAATTCTTCTTTGCTCTTTTCTCGAGAATAGACCACCGCCACGATTATCTTGAGCAATGCATTGTCACGTATTTATTTGAAAAGATAATTAATTCAAGGAAAAATCTAATTCAGGATAACTTTTAAAACATCTTTTTTGTATACGATTTAAAATACGTAGTATTTAATAAATACCATACTTATCCAATAATAGTTGTACCAAATCATTGCCAGTTAAAACAAAGATGGCCACCAACTCTTAATTCCTCCACGTGAGGGCGCCACTTTCTATTTTTATTTAACTAATATCATATGTATTTGCAATTGTATGGCAAAATTACTTTCAGATTTTAGGGATGATAATAATACAAAGGAAAAAACAAAACAAATTCATATTAATCAACTAATATCACAATAATAGGGTCTTATAGAATTAAAATAAAAATGTCGATATTTCAATACAAGACAAAAATTACAATAATATTACTAACTGTGCACATAAAAAAGAAACATAAGTGTTTCATGTCAAAATGAGAAAATGGACAACATTCCATTGAAACATTGGAAATAAATACAATTAAGGATGAACCTAACTCAGCAGATCGTAACAAGTGTGAGGAGAGAAGGAAGACTGCATTCTGTACAGAAGGAAAAAGTCTCCGAAAGAGATCTCATTCAACCTTTCGTTGATACCTTCGATCTCTTCTTTCTTAGCTTACAACGGTTTGGTGAAACGGAGCAATTGAAGGCGGAGTTTTGGCACGAAGAACAACGAGAGATAGACGATGTAGAGTATTCCAATGACGGATGTTGCTATCATCCACACCCAGAGGACAATGAAGTACTTCTCATAGAGTTTCAGGTACGTCAGATGACAACCGTATATCTCGGTTCTGGCATTTGTCAGCTTGTAGGAGGGAGTGATTTCGCAATGGGCAAATGGAGGAAATCTTAAGGAGAGTTCATCCTGGAATTTGATGATATTTCTGTTGAAAGGATATGTTGCGTATCCTAAATCCTTAAAATTCCCCAAGAAAACGAGTCAATTACAAAGTAGCAGAAGAAGTTGATGGCCACAGCTACAATTTGTATCAAGAAACTCATGACGAAAACATTGTTGTGTGTGCCGTATTGTTCTCAATCAATCAAGACATATCAATTGAACTTTTTTCGTTTTCAATTTTAACGGTACAGGACGATCGTATGGTTTTAGTGCAATGCGCTTTCTTTCCTCAAAGTCATCTCTAGTTCTTTTAAATCGCTCTTGGCGATCTAAGAGTTCCCTTCTACATTTAGGGTCTCTTCGCCTAACGGAATAGGGCCTGTCATCCTTTACTACTATTTCCTTAATGATAACGGGCATATCATCTTGTTTATCTAATCTGGGAGGTTGTTCGAATGCTTCAAAGTGCTCATCAGGATCGTCATCTGATACGAGAGTTCCTTCTACATCATCATCATCCTCCGTTTCTATTATTAATTGTAAACCATCATCAGGAATTACAGTGTCACCTAAATCCAATATAAGATAATGAAGCACCTCTTCTTCTATATTTTCTTTTTCAGTCCTTTTTACCTGTAAAGAAGAATATAATTTATACACTAGTGCAATGAAAATCAAATGTACATACATTTTTTAAATGAAGGGGAAAATATTTCAATTTCCAATATTCAAACAATGCATTCATTTAAATGGAGTCCGCTGTATTCTTTTATACATGAATTCTGTATTTGTGAAGTAAAACATTGATATAAAATGTTTGCTGATATCAAGCTAGCAGCTGGAATTTATGCATCATAATAACAATTCAAAATATAATAAAAAAGGGGTACTAAACTTTTAGATTGCCTTTTTCTCTCTTTTTGATAAATCGATAGAAGGACGGTATTAAAAATACTCGTAGGTTTTTAGAAGGTGAAATTTCAGGACGAACATAAGGATACCCTTTTTTAGATGTAAGTTCTAATATTTTATATATATTTAACGTGTCCAAATTGTCCTCGTCCTAAGTAATTTTATATTCTTTTCTCCTTGTAGACAGGATTTTTACTTACATGAGTTCTTGGTTGATTTTGCCCACAATGTGATTCATGAACGCATTGGCTACCTTCACAGGTGTGAAATGCGTTGATGAATTTCACGAGTTCTGTTCTTTCATCGCCCATGTTTGTATCTGCAAAGAAGAACATAGTTAATATACTACTACTATTTATCCTTAAGGATAACGTTTCCCTAAAAGTATAAATAAAGTTTATTAATTAATATACAAATTAAAAATTATCAGGGTTAATGTGTCTATTTCAAATGGAGTATTTTTTATTAAGGATATTTTTTCAATTTCACCCTCTCCACCCACACCCCCAAAAAACACCCAATTAAGGGGGTACTTTCAGAAGGCATCAATTCATACAATTTTGAAGCAACACACTTGGGATTAATTGCATCTTGTTCAGAATTTATTTGTCTACAAATTACAGAGTTATTTTAATTAAATTAATTTATGAAAAATTGTAAAAGTATTTTTCTTATTTGTTTTCAAAGACATTGATATGTTTTCATATATCTCATTATACCTCCTCACACATTGTGTCATTGAGAGATTTAAAAAAACTCGTCTGTAACTTTGTGAGCAATTCATTTATGAAGAAAATGAAACAAACTTTTGGAACACGTGTTTCTGTATAATAATCATTATTTAATTTTTATTTCAATTATAGCTATTCATGATACCAATTTGAATAGAAGTTGAATAATAATAATAATTATCATATTTTCTCTTCGGACGTGTCCGAAAATGTAAAACATACCGATAACTTGAAACTTAGTACCCTTCTTCTAAAAATATTTCATAGAGCATAAAATTACTGTTTGTTCAATGTAACACAATTAATAAAAAAATCTAAGTATCTATTAATTACTCACCTATACTGAGAGTTAAGCTACGGTTGGATTTTATAACCTTTAATAAGTACACTATTTAACTTTCAACACAGTCACAAACACTGAAACACTCTTTATTAATAGGCTTATACAGTATGGGCCACAAAAATGTTTCTGATTTTTCAAATACTTATAAATTTTAGTCAGTGGGCGAAAAAACTGTATCTTGGTCCCTTTTTCACTGCCTTTTTTTACTATTATAGTGTAAAAACAAATTTGAACCGATAGACATACTTTAAAAACAGTTAGGCAAAGAGTTAGGGTGATTATTTTGGTCATTGCGCGAAGGTTATTCTTAGGGCTAACTCTGTGATTTTATTTACTAAAAGGCAATGAATAAAAGGAAAAAATTACTATGGTAGACATTTTAATATAGGATGCTTACACTTCTTCCTTGGAAACTATGTTGAAATAGAACAACTTCAGTGACATTGTTGATCTCATTGAAGTTTTCACTGTGATTATTCGTTCTTCGTTATTTTTTCCTTTTATTCACTGCCTTTTAGTAAGTAAAATCACAGAGTTAGCTCCAAGAAATAACCTTCGTGCAATGACAAAAATAATCACCCCCACTCTTTGCTTACCTCTTCTTAAAGTATGACTCTCAGTTCAAATTTGTTTTTACACTATAATAGTGAAATAAAAGGCAGTGGAAAATAGACCAACATACAGTTTTTTCGTCTATTGGCTAAAAATTTATAAGTATTTGAATAAAATCGGAAACATTTTTTTGGCCCATACTGTATACTATGTATAGTATAGTACTCTAACTCTAAAACAAATTTTCTTTCATTATATAACTCAGAGTTTCTTATTACTTTTCCTCGCTTTAGTTACCGTTTGGCAATTAAGTCGAGTCGTGATTTGGTAATTAAAGCGGGGGATGCCTGTATTTAGAAATTTTCCGTATTAAAATTTAACTAGGCACTATTTTAATGTCGTTAACCCTGAAAATACAATTATAAAGTGAATTTCAAAATTGTTTCCAATGAATGTAAAAAGTACCACCGGTGGTATACAGAGTGGCGCCAAAAAAAGGAAACCATTTTCAAACTTGATTATTTTACAAACTATTAAAGCCAGAAATTTTCTAAAAACATTATTTTATTCCTTTACTTTTTCTGCATATATCGTGAAAATTTTGTCAAGTTAATACAAAAATTGAACATCCTGTAGCAAATTAAAAAAAGGTAAATAAAAAAGTCTTGCCCGAATACTGAAAGCCTTTAACAGGTTCAACCTCATTTCGAACATAGCTTCCAGGAAAGATTTTCATCAACTATAAACCGTATTGACTTCTATTAATAAGTTCAGAACTGAAGAAACCACTAAATTTAGAACAAGAAGCAATTAGGTTGCAGGAGAACAGAACAAACACATTAAAACATTAATCTTATTCATGAACTATTTATTGAGAACCCAAACATATCAATCTGAAGAAATGGATTAGACATCACTAAAGACACATTTCACCGAATTTTTAAACACGATCTAAAGTACCATCCTTTCAAGAAGCATGTAAGACTCGAACTCTTAGAACTGATTTACCCAACAGTCTAAATTTTTCAAGATGGTTTCTGCAAAGAAATGCATGTTTTGGACAAAACATCGTGATTGGTGATGAAGAAGTATTTCCATGAAAGAAAAAGTCAATAAGCAAAATGTTAATTGAATTTGAATTAGTATGATTTACTATTTACTATCACCATATGGAAATAAATTATACCTATTATGAATTTTTTTTGTGTTTTTCGTCCTCGCGCAAGCCCGTTTTATCTATTTTTTTTTTCAATTCGCTGCAGGATGTTTAATTTTAGTCGTAAGTTTGACAAATTTTCATAAAAGATGCAGAAACCCTTTACAAATAAAAATGTGTTTTTAGACAATTTCTAGCTTTCATAGTTTTTTAAAATATACTAATTCGAAAATGGGTTTCCTTTTTTTTGCGCCACCCAGTATAGGTGTTCAAAGCAAGTTACGCATGTACCACCGGTGGTACAAATGGCGGTTTGATATTATTATTACTATATTATTAAAAAACATGAAATGATACATTTAAAGATTATTATTATATATACACAGATTTTCTACATGTACGGAAACATGAGCCGTGCAATAACATGAGACATGCCCCGCAATTATTAAAACTTTTATAAGATTGGGGTATAATAAAATCGAGGCCTGTCTGTAGTATCTCAATCAATACTCATATTAACCAATCTAAAAAAACATTATTTTGGCCGAAACTACAATTTCCTAACATCTGAAACGTACCTTTGTTTAATAGTGATTAAAAAGAGAGTAGCTACTCGTAGCAGTGACCTTCCAGTGGGTTGACAAGCTGTAAATGGTTCGAGTTTAGCCTCGTCTCGGCAAACTGATTCAGTGGACGCCTGCAAAGATGTTATAGGATAGATTACCATACGGTGAACTTGGAACTAATATCTTCCATCTAAGTATTACAAGAATTAAACAATATCTCCTTTGAGATATAACGGAAACTAAATTGAAAACTAAAAGTTTATCAAGAATGAAAATAATCGATTGAATTTGGCGTTCAAACTGTTCTTATCAAATAAAAGATATATTTTCATTTATTCAATTATCTTTCAATTAAATATTCTGACATGATTCGTATGCAGTTATTTTATAATGAAAATAATAATAAATTATTTCCAAGCAGTGATTTAGTATTATAAAAAATTTCAACAATATTAAATGAATGGGAAAAAAGAAAAATCCATCAAAGATAACCTCGAAACTGGAATTGATTTCAGCCTCTTTTAATGATATTATTATTTTATATTGTTAGAATATAGTATATTTATTTAGGCAGATTTTAAGGATATGTACCAGAATAAAAATTACTCACCTTAATCAACTAAGAAAAATGTCCAAAATGTAATTCACCGTCGTGGTAGTTTTCAAATCGTGAACTCGTAAATGATCTGAAACAAAAAATAACATATATAGTAAAATATAACTATTAAATAATTTACATGAAATGGAATATTATCTGATTAATGCCGATAATTATTGTGCAGCATTTTTTTAATTTTATACTTTAAAATAGTTATACAGGATTGATTTATATTAACACATTAAGTAACATATTTAAAAAAATTAATTGGCATTTACGAAAAATATGGCATTGTAACTAACTATAGTTACCAATCGGCAGTAACGTAAGCATAATAGAATTTTTCGAAAAATTTGATCTTTTCCTGCACAGAGTATTGTTAAATGTAATTGAACTATAATTATTAGTTTCCAATCCTTACTAAAACATAAAATTAGTTAATTAATGAGTATTGTATGACTTTTTTTCATTTAAGGTGAACAAATATAAATATATTTAAAAAAAAAAGATAAGTAGATGCCACATTCCTGGCATCTACTATTTTTTTTTAGCTTTTTCTATATAATTAATGTTTGTTGAATATGATTTCATCTACTAAAGACATAGAAGTTACAACAGGTGTTAGCCATGGATGCCATCGTTTGATTCTTTATAAGATATCAACAACTTTTGACATTATTTGCTGTTTTATTCAAAGGTTGTAACAGTGGTCTCATATTTTAGAATCTACCTATATTTACCATCAACTGTGTAATGAAAGTACCTAGTTATTAGATAAATAGTGTCCATTCTCATGGCACTAGAAACCAGTAAAATTCGAACATCAGGCATTTGAGTTCGGCTCAAACTTCAATCTATGACCAATATCATTGTACCCAGAAATAATTAGAATACTGAAGAAAAGGAAAATGATTACGGAAATCACAACCATGCTTTATTGAAATTGGCTTTGGATAAAGCTAATTCTTTTCACAATAATAGTCAAGAGATTCGTATGTCCATAAAGTCGAATATGTTTCGTAATCATTCTATGCATCCTTCCCAAAACAACAATAAATGGGAGAGAAAGATAATGAAAAAAGGGAGTTGAAATTAAATTTTTTTCATGAAAATACAGTGTTAAGATGATTTAACAATGGAAGTTAATACGAAATCAATAAATACATCGATATGAAACTTACAGAGTGTAAAAATAATTAAGTCACTTATGATAACACTTCTGACTAGCGGCAACTATAGATACTCCAATAACTATTGGGGTATCGTACCCACAGGTAAGTAGGTACGATATCTACATACCTCAGGAGGTAAGTAGGTACGATATCTACCTCAGGAGGTAAGTAACATATTTCACGAATACTCTTTAGGTACAGTATATTCAAGCTCTCCTATAACGTTTCTATCGTCGTTTGATACCACAGTTTGCAACCATTGTCCTACCGTTAACTGAACTCATCAAGAAAGCCCAACTCAAAAAAAGTTGAACTTTCACCTGAAGAAAATGAAGCATTTGAGAATATCAAAGATCAATTAGTGAAAGCAACTGCCTTACCTCACCCTATTTCAACTGCAACTCACTATCAGCTCGTCACAGACAGCTCTCAGTATGCAGTTGGAGCCGGTTTAAACCAGATTATCAACAAAGAACCAGTCCCGATAGCTTTCTTTTCTAAGAAACTTTCAGAAAGTCAACAGAAGTGGTCAACATTTGATCGTGAACTTTTCGCTGCATACTCTGCCGTCCTCCATTTTAAATATAAAATCGAAGGTCGAGATGTCACGCTGTTCACGGATCACAAACCACTTGCTGCAGCATAGAAAAGCACTCAACCCTCAAAATCTGACAAGCAACAAAGATATCTCTCTATCATCACTGAATATGTCAATGACATTCAATACATCAGAGGAGATCGAAACATCGTCGCTGATTGTTTGTCAAGACCAGCTAATGCTATAATGACTGACATGGCTGATTTGTCTATGTTAGCCTCACAACAAAGAAATGACATCGAAACAAGTGAAAACATCACCAAACTTAAAGAATTCACACTTGCTGATAAATCGTCCCTGTTATGTGATACCTCAACATCATATCCAAAACCTTTTGTACCACAAATTGCAAGACGCTCAATATTCGAAACGCTTCACAACACAACTCATCCCGGCACTAAACCAACTCAGAAACTCATCAAAACTAGATATTTTTGGCCAGATATGGATAGAAATATCAAAACTTGGTGTCAGGAATGTACAAATTGTCAGCAATCAAAAATCACTAGACACACGAAAAGTGAAACATCATCTTTCAAATTACCATCTTCCAGACTAGAAACCGTCCATTTGGACATAGTAGGACCACTCCCTCCAGTAAAGCAAAGTAATCAACCTTACTTAGCACCCTTCAGGTACCTACTTACATGTATCGATAGAGCAACAAGGTGGGTCGAAGCCACTCCAATGTTAGAAATAACCGCCTCTACCGTTGTTACCGCATTTCTCAACACGTGGATCTCGCGTTACGGTGTACGACTCTACGTCGTGATGGACAGGGGTTCCCAGTTTGAATCAGAGTTATTCCGAGAACTTTCATCAATCGTTGAATTCCATCGCTTAAGAACAACTTCATATCATCCACAAACCAATGGAATGATGGAACGGGTCCATCGAACAATAAAAACAGCAATTACAGTAAGAAAAGAATCCTGGCTTGACGCTCTCCCCGTAGTCCTAGGAATGCGAAGCATACCAAACGAGTCCGGATTCTCTCCTTTCACTGCACTCACTGGTTCTAATCTTCTCCTTCCTAATCCAATAGTCACAAATGACCAATCACCATTGAGCCATGATGCAGTAAAAAAGATCGCTTTAGAAATGACCAAACTTGATTATCAAGAACTCTCTAACGGACGCATTCACTCAAAAACCAAGACGTTCATTCCCTCAGACCAACGATATCTCCAGTAATAAACTTATTATTGAAGGATATAAAAGCAGTAATGAATTATTTTGTGTAATTAATTGACTAATAAACTAATTGTATAATTAGTTAGGGTATAGTTATTGTCAGATATGAGCCTTCTAGGCCCAACACTCTGATAAATTAGGTACACGAAACAAAAAAATGAACTTCGACTCTTCTGACCGATCAGTAATGGAATCCTCAAGAATTCAGACCACATTTAAACTTGCATACACTAAATAAATATTGGTGACCTGACCATTCGCAATATGACAACTCGCTCACGAAACATTCGCAATGGGACAACTCGCTCACGAAACATTCGCAATGGGACAACTCGCTCACGAAACATTCGCAATGGGACAACTCGCTCACGAAACAGTGATTTATTTTCAACAGTACATATAACTTTATTTACAATATAATAGCTGCATCCAATTTTAAATGTATAAGATTAGGTTAGTACAGATAATGATTATCTTAAGTTATTTTTATATGTAAATGATGCACACGCCGGTAGAAATTTATAAAAGATATATTACCTAAATAAATAGTAAAACAGTAAATTTAAGCTCTCCAAGAACATTATCTATATCTGTCTCTAGTTTCAGACAACCACATTCCATCTGCTTATTCTTAAAGGAGAACCTTAAATTCTGAAATGTTCTAGAATTCAGTTATTATGGATTCGTAGAAGTAAGACAAAGAGAAGGTAATTACAAACCAGATACAATAAATAGATCGACAAAAGATAAATGAAAGAAAAGAAGAATGGAGATAAGGAAGATAATTTGTTAGGGTTTGAAAAATAAAGAGAAAGCCAGTCACAAAGTAAATGAATCTTATGTACGAAAATAGATAAGGAATTACCGCCAGATTCTTTTTGTATAATGGATAATATTTAATGAGAAAAAAAATTATTACAATATTTTTTTATTTACCTCAAGCCCTTGTATGAGGTAAACTTTTTGGTAAGGTTTGGCCTGGAAAAACAAAGAAGACTGTGGTGGGGCTAGGATGAACTGTTTGGAAATGGTTTACATAGTTAGATCTAATATCGAAACCTGTACTTCCTGTATCGTTAAGAACCTGATATTTTCGTAACGAAACTATGTGAAATCAAATAAGAATTTTCTGTTGTAAAAATAAATTTAGAAAATTAACATGTATCATAGTGATAAAGAATTCAAGCAAGAACATATTGAATTCAATTGTTTGTATAATTAGAACAAGTAATAATACATACGTAAAATAACAGTATATTCAAGCTCTCCTATAACGTCATCTAAATCTGTCTCGGGTTTAGACACCTACATTCCATCTACTTATTCTTAGAGGAGAACCTCAAATTCTGAAATGTTCTAGAATTTCAGGTTTTACGCATTCGTAGAAGTAAGACAAAGAGAAGGTAATTACAAACCAGATACAGTAAATAGATCGACAAAGGATAAATGAGAGAAAAGAAGAATGGATATAAAGAAAATAAGGTTTTGAAGTTCGAAAAGTTATGAAAAAGCCGGTCACAAAATAAATGAATCTTATGTACGAAAATAGACCAGAAACTGTCGCCGGCTTCTCTTGAGAAGATAAAACACGTGGTTATGACTGAAAACAAAAAAGATTGTGGTGGGCTGTAGTGAAGAGGTCGGAAATGGTGTTTTAGGCCTAATGACATCCTGTATCGTCAAGAACCAGATATTATGCGTAACAATAATATATGAAATAAAATAAAATTTGTTTTTGTTTAAATGAATTTAGAAAATTAACATGTATCATAGTGATATAGAATTCCAAACGATAATTTAATGAATTAAATTAATCTTTAGAAAAAACTATACCTAATATCTAACTAAATAAATTGAATTTTCTCGCCTGGGATTTGACAAAACACAACTATATATGTTTTTTCGGATTTTTTTTAAACAAATATATTTAATATATTAGTTAATCTTCAAACTTGCAGAGTACTTTACTATTTCTAAAAAACAAATATAAATTAACCAGAATCCAATTGCGTCTCAGGCTTCTACCATGAAATATACATACTGAAAGTAAATGGTCCTTACTGAACTTGCTGTAAAATTAGTACATAAATAATGAAAACTATCAAATGGGAAGACAAGAACTGAAATATTTGACTTTCATAACACACGTAAAATATTTAGAAAATTAGCACTAAATGCCTTTACTTATTATTCTGAGTCAATATGATTGTTATGCACTAATTATAGACATATTTATCAGCTTCATAATAATAGGGAAAGCTGATTGTTGAATTGGTGTTTTTTTATCTATTTGCATTGAATCTATGTTATAAAAAATCAATATATCCAACCTCAAAAAAGGGTCCATTATTTAGAGACTCAAAAATTCAGTGATAAGTTTTGTAAAAGATAAAATACGGAAACTTTATAATTCAAGTGACTGTAAATTAAATTCTTTTCTCGACAATAACACAGTCCAATCATTCAAATAATCATATCCAGAATATGAATAAGTATAAGCTACATGTGAATAAAATAAGCTAAGAGTGAGAAGAGCACACCGTTACTAACCTCGTTTTAGGACGTTCCAGAAACTACTGTGGACGTATTTCGGATCTCACGAACTTATATACCCTAGGCCTAGCGTGTCGTTGGGCTGGTCTCTGAATTTCAAGGATTTGATTTCAGCTTATAGACTTTTGATCTTAGGCAGATAAACTGTCATAAACCTATTATATCTTTATCTCATTTAGTGAAACTAAATTAAATAAACTCGAATAGAATTCAAAGTGTTTTTTTCTTGTTAAAGTATTGACTTGAATATTTTTACATTAAATCAGCGTAATTAAAAATTGTAAGAATATAAAACTATTGATGAAATTGATTGAATGTGTGCTCTTAATTGAAATTCATTTTTCCTTCATATATTTTATTAATATTAAATAGAAAACCGAAATCAAATTATCATATATATCAATGTATTCTATCATCAAAAGCAAATATATTTAAGTATTGAATTATCATACATTAGAATAATTAAGCAATTATGATTGCCAGCGGTTGGTATTTTTTAAATGATTATGAAAATAACCACATTCGATCTACTTATTCTTAAAGGAGAACCTCAAATTCTGAAATGTTCTAGAATTCAGTTATTACGGATTCGTAGAAGTAAGACAAAGAGAAGGTAATTACAAACCAGATACAATAAATAGATCGACAAAAGATAAATGAAAGAAAAGAAGAATGGAGATAAGGAAGATAATTTGTTAGGGTTTGAAAAATAAAGAGAAAGCCAGTCACAAAGTAAATGAATCTTATGTACGAAAATAGATAAGGAATTACCGCCAGCTTCTTTTTGTATAATGGATAATATTTAATGAGAAAAAAAATTATTACAATATTTTTTTATTTACCTCAAGCCCTTGTATGAGGTAAACTTTTTGGAAAGGTTTGGCCTGGAAAAACAAAGAAGACTGTGGTGGGGCTAGGATGAACTGTTCGGAAATGGTTTACATAGTTAGATCTAATATCGAAACCTGTACTTCCTGTACGTATCGTCAAGAACCTGATATTTTCGTAACGAAACTATGTGAAATCAAATAAGAATTTTCTGTTGTAAAAATAAATTTAGAAAATTAGCATGTATCATAGTGATATAGAATTTAAGCGAGAACATGTTGAATTCAATTGTTTGTATAATTAGAACAAGTAATAAAACATAAGTAATAAAACAGTATATTCAAGCTCTCCTATAACGTCATCTAAATCTGTCTCGGGTTTAGACACCTACACTCCATCTACTTATTCTTAGAGGAGAACCTCAAATTCTGAAATGTTCTAGAATTTCAGGTTTTACGCATTCGAAGAAGTAAGACAAAGAGAAGGTAATTACAAATGGTATTTTAGGCCTAATGACATCCTGTATCGTCAAGAACAAGATATAATACGTAACAATAATATATGAAATCAAGTAAAATTTGTTTTTGTTTAAATGAATTTAGAAAATTAACATGTATCATAGTGATATAGAATTCCAAACGATAATTTAATGAATTCAATTAATCTTTAGAAAAAACTATACCTAATATCTAACTAAATAAATTGAATTTTCTCGCCTAGGATTTGACAAAACACAACTATATATGTTTTTCAGATTTTTTTAAACAAATATATTTAATATATTAGTTACGCTTCAAACTTGCAGAGTACTTTACTATTTCTAAAAAATAAATATAAATTAACCAGAATCCAATTGCGTCTCAGGCTTCTACCATGAAATATACATACTAAAAGTAAATGGTCCTTACTGAACTTGCTGTAAAATTAGTACATAAATAATGAAAAATATCAAATGGGAAGACAAGAACTGAAATATTTGACTTTCATAACACACGTAAAATATTTAGAAAATTAGCACTAAATGCCTTTACTTATTATTCAGAGTCAATATGATTGTTATGCACTAATTATAAAGACATATTTATCAGCTTCATAATAATAGTGAAGGCTGATTGTTGAATTGGTGTTTTTTTATCTATTTGCATTGAATCTATGTTATAAAAAATCAATACATCCAACCTCAAAAAAGGGTTCATTATTTAGAGACTCAAAAATTCAGTGATAAGTTTTGTAAAAGATAAAATACGGAAACTTTATAATTCAAGTGACTGTAAATTAAATTCTTCTCTCGAAAATAACACAGTCCAATAACTCAAATAATCATATCCACAATATGAATAAGTATAAGCTACATGTGAATAAAATAAGCTAAGAGTGAGAAGATCACACCGTTACTAACCTCGTTTTAGGACGTTCCAAAAAGTACTGTGGTCGTATTTCGGATCTCACGAACTTATATACCCTAGGCCTAGCGTGTGGTTGGGCTGGTCTCTGAATTTCAAGGATTTGATTTCAGCTTATAGACTTTTGATCTTATGCAGATAAACTGTCATAAACCTATAATGAATATTACTATTAATGATTTATTAACTTAAGTAATACGATTTGTTAATAGAATATTTAAACATAAATTTCTAACGTAGTCTTATGCTGGGCATTTGAAAAGTTCAAAATTTCGTAAAGAAAAGTATTATGAGAAGTCATTAATTTCAATATCTTTTATGTATCTAAACCTCAATCTATTAGTTTTTAGATGGCTTATTGCACTTGTTTAGTGAAGCCTTTAAATAAGTGAGTTCTATTATTTTGCATTTAACTCTACAACGAGGCACGTTAACGGTTCAGATAGCGTGAGTTAGGAACCAAATCAATCCGTTAAATAAAAATAAACTGATGAATTAAACGCATTATAATACACAGGCAGGTCCCGCTTCTAATACCAAATCATGTCTCAGTCTTATTGCCAAATGGTAATAAGACTGTGGTACGTCAGAACAACTACATTGTTACCCCTTGATATGTATTTCATTTTCAATGAATTACAATGTAAGAAAATTATTTTTACTATGAGATATATTGTTTCTTTCGACAATATATCTCTCAAACGGGTGCAAAAAATATATATATTTTATCTGAAATGCAGTCTACAAGATTCAATATTTAACCAATCACCTTCAATTTTATATCAATTTGAAGAAAAATTCATATTGTTCATTTCTATATAGTTCATATTACGAAAATTTATTTAATTCAATAATTATTTAATGAAATATACCATTCCTGCGATAGTAGTAAATTGGAAACGCTGTATATGTGGTATTATAAGCCAAATGTATATGTATATATTACAATAGTAGTATGATACGCAAAAGATATATATATACAAGCTTATAATATCTTACCGTGAATGTTTATGTATTTGTCTAAATGTCGCGTTTGTGGTAATTCTGGGCAAAAGTGACTCAAAGGGGTCTAAGGTGGTAGAATTCGGCCCAATAGCTTATAGTATATACATTGATATGAACTGGTCCCACCAAGTTTCATGCAATATATGGTTTAATACTTTTTGAGTTAGAAAGTTATAAATGACCTTGACCTTTGACTGTATTGCTCCCAAAATTCTACCAGATGGTTCCCAAACATTAAACAATCGTCCCACCAAATTTCATGCAATATGGTGCGATACTTTTTGAGTTAGAGAGTTATAAGAGACCTTGACCTTTGACTGTATTGCTCCTTTTTAAGTTATAAATTATCTTGACCTTGACCATGACCTTTGAACCGGTTGCTCCAAGAATTCTAACAGAAGGTCACTGGACATTGAACATTAGTCTCACCAAAGTTCAGAAAATTTAGTTAAATACTTTTTAAGTTATGCAAATAACAAGATGATAAATAAAAAAATAAATGCTGTCTAAAATATAACCTTCCACATTCTGTTGTTCAAACTCAGAACAACATTAATCACAGGTTGCATAAGTTAAATGTATGTCTTCAACATTTTGAATTTCTTAGGAAAAATTAAAAGTTAATAAATTAAGCATCAAGCAATGGTTGAACATTTCTTTCGACTAACCTATCAATCGTTGGAAATGGTTAATTGCGATTAATAAGCACTGCAAATGGAAACCTAAACCAAGAGGCGAAAGAGAAGACCAGTTTGAAAATTGTGGACGATATTGCCGGACCAGAGTTTTACCCAATAACTAAATGCCTGCTTATTTTCCAATAAATAAGAGTGAGTAAAACTACTTAAAATACTAGATTGATATATCGCTTGTTTGCAACAACAACGTCATAAACACAAAAACATGTATCTTAATATGCAAAAAGTCAATGTGCATATATGCTGAACCAAAATGCATATTGGAAATATGCATTTTATATGCCAGAAATTACTCAATATAGTGTGCATATTACATGCCCAAAGTTAATTACGGAATTTAATATAAAGTTAACCTGTATATAGTTATGTTTTGAATGTAATTGTACTTTGGTGGTTTGAATGGAACTTACAATAAATCGAAGGTGTAATCTCAAGTTTTTATTTTTACTGTGGAATGTTTAACGATAGAAAACAAATATAACAAAGCTGTTTCAAATCTAGACTTTTTTTAATAGAAAATCAATTTCAAACATACACATTCAATTTCAAACAGGGGAATTGGACTTTATTGTTAAATGGTATTTCAGGTTTCCAATAGTAAATCTCCTTCTATTATCTGCTAATGTATTTTTGTACTGGGAAAACACCCGTTCTACTTCACAAGAAACAAAATGGCGAATGTTTCTTTCATCCAATATAGTCTTCTAAAGTTCTAAACTATCCTACATTCAAATATCACATTCCGTTCATACTTAACTCATAACTTGAAAAACATAAACCATCTTGTTAGTCCAGCGGTTCCCTTTAAATGATCCCCAACTAAAAACAGCGACACTAAGTTATTAAATGGTTAAATTAAACCATTTTGTGTTTAATTACTTAAATAAATATATACGTTTTATAAAGTTTTGATATATTTCGAGTAGTACAACTCTCTAAAATAATTGTACCTATTCATTTATTTATCAATTACTACTAATATTTACTAAACACCAAGTGTCATATTATTTATTAATTCATTTTCAGTTTCAATATTCCATCTACAAACTTTTTAAATTTGAATTATTAGTTTGATAAAATATACTTGGGTCCACAGTAAAAATCGTTTTCTATGCAGGGGTCCAGAAGAAAACGGCATAGATTAGACATTTACATGTTAAAAATTGACAAAGAAGTGCATACTCCTCAGTTAGCATATATGCACACGTGCATATTATATGGCATATAAATTTATGAAATGAAGAGCGAGTGAGACGACAAAAAATGTTTCCATCCTTTTATTTTTCTAGAGCTTTCGAATAATTCAATATTCATTATCAATATCCTAATTTTGACTAATTTTAAACAAATTAAGTAGAAATAAGAAGTATTATGGATACCTAAATTAATAAAGTCACCTAACTAATTCACAAATAATAAAGAAAAAGGAAAAATCATAGAAAATAATAAGTTATTAACCCAAAATAGCTAAGTTAAATGAACTTGTTTGTTCATTGAGCGATGGAGACTGTTTATGAATGTATATAGATTCCAATAAACGAATATCACACTGGTTTGAAGTTTGCAAAATTTTGAAATTTTCTTCCTTAATTGGGTGATTATTATCTAAAGAATGGTTACGAATTGAACTGAAAGGTGGGGAGCTATAGGGATTATTTGTTCTAAATTTCATAAATTTACTAAGATTTCCAAGAGGGAAGCCAATTACTGAAATTATTATATGGCATATATGCACACGTGCATATTATATAGCATAAATGCTCTTGAAATATATGCAGAAGACTGCATATCTGCACAATGTCACATCCCTACTGATCATTTTGGTAAAAAATCATCATTGTAACTCAAAAATATACCGCTAGAAAGGCTAAATGTCCTAACGATATATGTACCATTAAATGTCCGTACATTACAAGTACTAAAATGCCTCGACTGAAAAATAGCTATTTTGAAGTTATGTCACTGTTCTCGCAAACAAGCGATATTTTGGCAGAAAATATATGGATTCTAGATTAAATACAATTATCACTTCCATGTTCTTTAGAGAACGAATAAATTTATTTATATTATTAATTGATTTTAGGTGATTATGTATGATTATCTTTCACACCTATCCTAACCCCTTCTTACTTCCTACCACCAGTTATGTGATTAATCACCTTTATACTTCTCTTTTTCATCTACTCTCTTTATCTTTTACATTAGTTATTTAGATTTACTCCAGTTTTACTTCATCTACCGGCTTCCCAAAGCAATTCTTCTTTGCTCTTTTCTCGAGAATAGACCACCGCCACGATTATCTTGAGCAATGCATTGTCACGTATTTATTTGAAAAGATAATTAATTCAAGGAAAAATCTAATTCAGGATAACTTTTAAAACATCTTTTTTGTATACGATTTAAAATACGTAGTATTCAATAAATACCATACTTATCCAATAATAGTTGTACCAAATCATTGCCAGTTAAAACAAAGATGGCCACCAACTCTTAATTCCTCCACGTGAGGGCGCCACTTTCTATTTTTATTTAACTAATATCATATGTATTTGCAATTGTATGGCAAAATTACTTTCAGATTTTAGGGATGATAATAATACAAAGGAAAAAACAAACAAATTCATATTAATCAACTAATATCACAATAATAGGGTCTTATAGAATTAAAATAAAAATGTCGATATTTCAATACAAGACAAAAATTACAATAATATTACTAACTGTGCACATAAAAAAGAAACATAAGTGTTTCATGTCAAAATGAGAAAATGGACAACATTCCATTGAAACATTGGAAATAAATACAATTAAGGATGAACCTAACTATAAACCTAACTCAGCAGATCGTAACAAGTGTGAGGAGAGAAGGAAGACTGCATTCTGTACAGAAGGAAAAAGTCTCCGAAAGAGATCTCATTCAACCTTTCGCTGATACCTTTGATCTCTTCTTTCTTAGCTTTCAACGGTTTGATGAAACGGAGCAATTGAAGGCGGAGTTTTGGCACGAAGAACAACGAGAGATAGACGATGTAGAGTATTCCAATGACGGATGTTGCTATCATCCACACCCAGAGGACAATGAAGTACTTCTCATAGAGTTTCAGGTACGTCAGATGACAACCGTATATCTCGGTTCTGGCATTTGTCAGCTTGTAGGAGGGAGTGATTTGCATTGGGCGAATGGAGGAAATCTTAAGTGAGAGTTCATCCTGGAATTTGATGATATTTCTGTTGAAAGGATATGTTGCGTATCCTAAATCCTTAAAATTCCCCAAGAAAACGAGTCAATTACAAAGTAGCAGAAGAAGTTGATGGCCACAGCTACAATTTGCATCAAGAAACTCATGACGAAAACATTGTTGTGTGTGCCGTATTGTTCTCAATCAATCAAGACATATCAATTGAACTTTTTTCGTTTTCAATTTTAACGGTACAGGACGATCGTATGGTTTTAGGCAATGCGCTTCTTTCCTCAAAGTCATCTCTAGTTCTTTTAAATCGCTCTTGGCGATCTAAGAGTTCCCTTCTACATTTAGGGTCTCTTCGCCTAACGGAATAGGGCCTGTCATCCTTTACTACTATTTCCTTAATGATAACGGGCATATCATCTTGTTTATCTAATCTGGGAGGTTGTTCGAATGCTTCAAAGTGCTCATCAGGATCGTCATCTGATACGAGAGTTCCTTCTACATCATCATCATCCTCCGTTTCTAATATTAATTGTAAACCATCATCAGGAATTTCAGTGTCACCTAAATCCAATATAAGATAATGAAGCACCTCTTCTTCTGTATTTTCTTTTTCAGTCCTTTTAACCTGTAAAGAAGAATATAATTTATACACTAGTGCAATGAAAATCAAATGTATATACATTTTTTTAAATGAAGGGGAAAATATTTCAATTTCCAATATTCAAACAATGCATTCATTTAAATGGAGTCCGCTGTATTCTTTTATACATGAATTCTGTATTTGTGAAGTAAAACATTGATATAAAAATTTTCCTGATATCAAGCTAGCAGCTGGAATTTATGCATCATAATAACAATTCAAAATATAATAAAAAAGGGGTACTAAACTTTTAGATTGCTTTTTTCTCTCTTATTGATAAATCGATAGAAGGACGGTATTAAAAATACTCGTAGGTTTTTAGAAGGTGAAATTTCAGGACGAACATAAGGATACCCTTTTTTAGATGTAAGTTCTAATATTTTATTTATATTTAACGTGTCCAAATTGTCCTCGTCCTAAGTAATTTTATATTCTTTTCTCCTTGTAGACAGGATTTTTACTTACATGAGTTCTTGGTTGATTTTGCCCACAATGTGATTCATGAACGCATTGGCTACCTTCACAGGTGTGAAATGCGTTAATGAATTTCACGAGTTCTGTTCTTTCATCGCCCATGTTTGTATCTGCAAAGAAGAACATAGTTAATATACTACTACTATTTATCCTTAAGGATAACGTTTCCCTAAAAGTATAAATAAAGTTTATTAATTAATATACAAATTAAAAATTATCAGGGTTAATGCGTCTATTTCAAATGGAGTATTTTTTATTAAGGATATTTTTTCAATTTCACCCTCTCCACCCACACCCCCAAAAAACACCCAATTAAGGGGGTACTTTCAGAAGGCATCAATTCATACAATTTTGAAGCAACACACTTGGGATTAATTGCATATTGTTCAGAATTTAATTGTCTACAAATTACAGAGTTATTTTAATTAAATTAATTTATGAAAAATTGTAAAAGTATTTTTCTTATTTATTTTCAAAGACATTGATATGTTTTCATATATCTCATTATACCTCCTCACACATTGTGACATTGAGAGATTTAAAAAAACTCGTCTGTAACTTTGTGAGCAATTCATTTATGAAGAAAATGAAACAAACTTTTCGAACACGTGTTTCTGTATAATAATCATTATTTAATTTTTATTTCAATTATAGCTATTCATGATACCAATTTGAATAGAAGTTGAATAATAATAATAATTATCATATTTTCTCTTCGGACGTGTCCGAAAATGTAAAACATACCGATAACTTGAAACTTAGTACCCTTCTTCTAAAAATATTTCATAGAGCATAAAATTACTGTTTGTTCAATGTAACACAATTAATAAAAAAATCTAAGTATCTATTAATTACTCACCTATACTGAGAGTTAAGCTACGGTTGGATTTTATAACCTTTAATAAGTACACTATTTAACTTTCAACACAGTCACAAACACTGAAACACTCTTTATTAATAGGCTTATATAGTATGGGCCACAAAAATGTTTCTGATTTTTCAAATACTTATAAATCTTTAGTCAGTGGGCGAAAAAACTGTATCTTGGTCCCTTTTTCACTGCCTTTTTTTTACTATTATAGTGTAAAAACAAATTTGAACCGATAGACATACTTTAAAAACAGTTAGGCAAAGAGTTAGGGTGATTATTTTTGTCATTGCGCGAAGGTTATTCTTAGAGCTAACTCTGTGATTTTATTTACTAAAAGTCAATGAATAAAAGGAAAAAATTACTATGGTAGACATTTTAATATAGGATGCTTACACTTCTTCCTTGGAAACTATGTTGAAATAGAACAACTTCAGTGACATTGTTGATCTCATTGAAGTTTTCACTGTGATTATTCGTTCTTCGTTATTTTTTCCTTTTATTCACTGCCTTTTAGTAAGTAAAATCACAGAGTTAGCTCCGAGAAATAACCTTCGTGCAATGACAAAAATAATCACCCCCACTCTTTGCTTACCTCTTCTTAAAGTATGACTCTCAGTTCAAATTTGTTTTTACACTATAATAGTGAAATAAAAGGCAGTGGAAAATAGACCAACATACAGTTTTTTCGTCTATTGGCTAAAAATTTATAAGTATTTGAATAAAATCGGAAACATTTTTTTGGCCCATACTGTATACTATGTATAGTATAGTACTCTAACTCTAAAACAAATTTTCTTTCATTATAACTCAGAGAGAATGAGATATATAATCAAGGAGTGACAAATATAAATTTCTTATTACTTTTCCTCGCTTTAGTTACCGTTTGGCAATTAAGCCGAGCCGTGATTTGGTAATTAAAGCGGGGGATGCCTGTACTTAAAAATTTTCCGTATTAAAATTTAACTAGGCACTATTTTAATGTCGTTAACCCTGAAAATACAATTATAAAGTGAATTTCAAAATTGTTTCCAATGAATGGAAAAAGTACCACCGGTGGTATACAGAGTGGCGCCAAAAAAAGGAAACCATTTTCAAACTTGATTATTTTACAAACTATTAAAGCCAGAAATTTTCTAAAAACATTATTTTATTCCTTTACTTTTTCTGCATATATCGTGAAAATTTTGTCAAGTTAATACAAAAATTGAACATCCTGTAGCAAATTAAAAAAAGGTAAATAAAAAAGTCTTGCCCGAATACTGAAAGCCTTTAACAGGTTCAACCTCATTTCGAACATAGCTTCCAGGAAAGATTTTCATCAACTATAAACCGTATTGACTTCTATTAATAAGTTCAGAACTGAAGAAACCACTAAATTTAGAACAAGAAGCAATTAGGTTGCAGGAGAACAGAACAAACACATTAAAACATTAATCTTATTCATGAACTATTTATTGAGAACCCAAACATATCAATCTGAAGAAATGGATTAGACATCACTAAAGACACATTTCACCGAATTGTTAAACACGATCTAAAGTACCATCCTTTCAAGAAGCATGTAAGACTCGAACTCTTAGAACTGATTTACCCAACAGTCTAAATTTTTCAAGATGGTTTCTGCAAAGAAATGCATGTTTTGGACAAAACATCGTGATTGGTGATGAAGAAGTATTTCCATGAAAGAAAAAGTCAATAAGCAAAATGTTAATTGAATTTGAATTAGTATGATTTACTATTTACTATCACCATATGGAAATAAATTATACCTATTATGAATTTTTTTTGTGTTTTTCGTCCTCGCGCAAGCCCGTTTTATCTATTTTTTTTTTTCAATTCGCTGCAGGATGTTTAATTTTAGTCGTAAGTTTGACAAATTTTCATATAAGATGCAGAAACCCTTTACAAATAAAAATGTGTTTTTAGACAATTTCTAGCTTTCATAGTTTTTTAAAATATACTAATTCGAAAATGGGTTTCCTTTTTTTTGCGCCACCCAGTATAGGTGTTCAAAGCAAGTTACGCATGTACCACCGGTGGTACAAATGGCGGTTTGATATTATTATTACTATATTATTAAAAAACATGAAATGATACATTTAAAGATTATTATTATATATACACAGATTTTCTACATGTACGGAAACATGAGCCGTGCAATAACATGAGACATGCCCCGCAATTATTAAAACTTTTATAAGATTGGGGTATAATAAAATCGAGGCCTGTCTGTAGTATCTCAATCAATACTCATATTAACCAATCTAAAAAAACATTATTTTGGCCGAAACTACAATTTCCTAACATCTGACACGTACCTTTGTTTAATAGTGATTAAAAAGAGAGCAGCTACTCGTAGCAGTGACCTTCCAGTGGGTTGACAAGCTGTAAATGGTTCGAGTTTAGCCTCGTCTCGGCAAACTGATTCAGTGGATGCCTGCAAAGATGTTATAGGATAGATTACCATACGGTGAACTTGGAACTAATATCTTCCATCTAAGTATTACAAGAATTAAACAATATCTCCTTTTGAGATATAACGGAAACTAAATTGAAAACTAAAAGTTTAACAAGAATGAAAATAATCGATTGAATTTGGCGTTCAAACTGTTCTTATCAAATAAAAGATATATTTTCATTTATTCAATTATCTTTCAATTAAATATTCTGACATGATTCGTATGCAGTTATTTTATAATGAAAATAATAAGAAATTATTTCCAAGCAGTGATTTAGTATTATAAAAAATTTCAACAATATTAAATGAATGGGAAAAAAGAAAAATCCATCAAAGATAACCTCGAAACTGGAATTGATTTCAGCCTCTTTTAATGATATTATTATTTTATATTGTTAGAATATAGTATATTTATTTAGGCAGATTTTAAGGATATGTACCAGAATAAAAATTACTCACCTTAATCAACTAAGAAAAATGTCCAAAATGTAATTCACCGTCGTGGTAGTTTTCAAATCGTGAACTCGTAAATGATCTGAAACAAAAAATAACATATATAGTAAAATATAACTATTAAATAATTTACATGAAATGGAATATTATCTGATTAATGCCGATAATTATTGTGCAGCATTTTTTTAATTTTATACTTTAAAATAGTTATACAGGATTGATTTATATTAACACATTAAGTAACATATTTAAAAAAATTAATTGGCATTTACGAAAAATATGGCATTGTAACTAACTATAGTTACCAATCGGCAGTAACGTTAGCATAATAGAATTTTTCGAAAAATTTGATCTTTTCCTGTATTGTTAAATGCAATTGAACTATAATTATTAGTTGCCACTCCTTACTAAAACGTAAAATTAGTTAATTATTGAGTATTGTATGACTTTTTTTCATTTAAGGTGAACAATATAAATATATTTTAGAAATAAAAGATAAATAGATGCCACATTCCTGGCATCTACTATTCTTTTTTAGCTTTTTCTATATAATTAATGTTTATTGAATATGATTTCATCTACTAAAGACATAGAAGTTACAACAGGTGTTAGCCATGGATGCCATCGTTTGATTCTTTATAAGATATCAACAACTTTTGACATTATTTGCTGTTTTATTCATAGGTTGTAACAGTGGTCTCATATTTTAGAATCTACCTTTATTTACCATCAACTGTGTAATGAAAGTACCTAGTTATTAGATAAATAGTGTCCATTCTCATGGCACTAGAAACCAGTAAAATTCGAACATCAGGCATTTGAGTTCGGCTCAAACTTCAATCTATGACCAATATCATTGTACCCAGAAATAATTAGAATACTGAAGAAAAGGAAAATGATTACGGAAATCACAACCATGCTTTATTGAAATTGGCTTTGGATAAAGCTAACTCTTTTCACAATAATAGTCAAGAGATTCGTATGTCCATAAAGTCGAATATGTTTCGTAATCATTCTATGCATCCTTCCCAAAACAACAATAGATGGGAGAAAAAGATAATGAAAAAAGGGAGTTGAAATTAAATTTTTTTCATGGAAATACAGTGTTAAGATGATTTAACAATGGAAGTTAATACGAAATCAATAAATACATCGATATGAAACTTACAGAGTGTAAAAATAATTAAGTCACTTATGATAACACTTCTGCCTAGCGGCAACTATAGATACTCCAATAAATATTGGGGTATCGTACCCACAGGTAAGTAGGTACGATATCTATATACCTCAGGAGGTAAGTAGGTACGATATCTACCTCAGGAGGTAAGTAACATATTTCACGAATACTGTTTAGGTACGGAATAGTTCCTTAGATTAAGGCAGCTAGATTTATTACATAGGGTGACAGCTAACATAAAGGGTTGGTTAGTTATGAAAGGAGGTGGAGATTTAGGAAGACCTGAAGGAAGAGAAGTTAGTTCCCGACTAGAGACCAGCGAGAAAGCCTCCCTCATTCCTTGACCATAGTGTCCTAATAGTTATTGGTGATGTGATTAACTAAATCTGAAGAGATGTCCTGCCCTGTGACCTGATCGAAGCCTCTGACCATTTCCTCAATGAGTATAATGAGTATCTTGGGTTCTAGCATCTCATTAATTATTCTGTGGATTAGTAAAATGTCCAGTCCGGATATTGTATTGTATAATGTACTTCATGAGTATTTTGAGTAACCTTTCAGTGTAATGTCATGCATGAATATTATCAATAGTGGATGGATTGAGTTAATTAGAATGTGTTGTTTCATTGTCCTCGTAGTTCCAGGAATCCCTTGCAATCATGAGAATTAATACTTATTTTCGAATAAGACGAAACCCATGCTAGAATGGAGTTCGGCTACTTTGATGAGATAAAAATTAATTAGCTACCGTAAATGGAAAAGATAAAATGGAAAGAAACAAATAAAGAGAAATTGACTTAATTAAATGAAGGAGTAAAAGATTTTAGACTCCCGATCATTCAGTATTTAATTTACTTGAAAAACATATATATTATAAATGAATATATAAACTGAATTATTTTAATAATATGTAATGGTATGTATTAAACCAGAAATATATAAAATGCTATTTTAGGCCTAGTTTTGAATCCTTTATCATAAAGAATCTGAAACTGATGGATAATTTACCTCAAATAAAATATTTAAGAAGACTAACTATATTGTGTAGTAAAATAACAAATGAGTAATTTTATGAAACATATTCAATTAACATTAATATTAATTGATATCTGAAAATATTTATAATTAATTAACTTATTAGAATAATTCCACCAACGATATCTACAGTAATAAACTTATTATTGAAGGATATAAAAGCAGTAATGAATTATTTTGTGTAATTAATTGACTAATAAACTAATTGTATAATTAGTTAGAGTATAGTTATTGTCAGATATGAGCCTTCTAGGCCCAACACTCTGATAAATTAGGTACACGAAATAAAAAAAAATAACTTCGACTCTACTGACCGATCAGTAATGGAATCCTCAAGAATTCAGACCACATTTAAACTTGCATACACTAAATAAATATTGGTGACCTGACCATTCGCAATATGACAACTCGCTCACGAAACATTCGCAATGGGACAACTCGCTCACGAAACATTCGCAATGGGACAACTCGCTCACGAAACATTCGCAATGGGACAACTCGCTCACGAAACATTCGCAATGGGACAACTCGCTCACGAAACATTCGCAATGGGACAACTCGCTCCCGAAACATTGGCAATGGGACAACTCGCTCACGAAACATTCGCAATGGGACAATTCGCAATGGGACAACTCGCTCACGAAACATTCGCAATGGGACAACTCGCTCACGAAACATTCGCAATGGGACAACTTGCTCACGAAACATTCGCAATGGGACAACTCGCTCACGAAACATTCGCAATGGGACAACTCGCTCCCGAAACATTCGCAATGGGACAACTCGCTCACGAAACATTAGTGATTTATTTTCAACAGTATATATAACTTTATTTACAATATAATAGTTGCATCCAATTTTAAATGTATAAGATTAGGTTAGTACAGATAATGAGTATCTTAAGTTATTTTTATATGTAAATGATGCACACGCCGGTAGAAATTTATAAAAGATATATTAGCTAAATAAATAGAACAACCTCAAATTCTGAAATGTTCTAGAATTTAGTTATTACGGATTCGTAGAAGTATGACAAAGAGAAGGTAATTATAAACCAGATACAATAAATAGATCGACAAAAGATAAATGAAAGAAAAGAAGAATGGAGATAAGGAAGATAATTTGTTAGGGTTTGAAAAATAACGAGAAAGCCAGTCACAAAGTAAATGAATCTTATGTACGAAAATAGATAAGGAATTACCGCCAGCTTCTTTTTGTATAATGGATAATATTTAATGAGAGAAAAAATTATTACAATATTTTTTTATTCACCTCAAGCCCTTGTATGAGGTAAACTTTTTGGAAAGGTTTGGTCTGAAAAATCAAAGAAGACTGTGGTGGGGCTAGGATGAACTGTTCAGAAATGGTTTACATAGTTAGATCTAATATCGAAACCTCTACTTCCAGTATCGTCAAGAACCTGATATTTTCGTAACGAAACTATGTGAAATCAAATAAGAATTTTCTGTTGTAAAAATAAATTTAGAAAATTAACATGTATCATAGTGATAAAGAATTCAAGCAAGAACATATTGAATTCAATTGTTTGTATAATTAGAACAAGTAATAATACATACGTAAAAAAACAGTATATTCAAGCTCTCCTATAACGTCATCTAAATCTGTCTCGGGTTTAGACACCTACATTCCATCTACTTATTCTTAGAGGAGAACCTCAAATTCTGAAATGTTCTAGAATTTCAGGTTTTACGCATTCGTAGAAGTAAGACAAAGAGAAGGTAATTACAAACCAGATACAGTAAATAGATCGACAAAGGATAAATGAGAGAAAAGAAGAATGGATATAAAGAAAATAAGATTTTGAAGTTCGAAAAGTTATGAAAAAGCCGGTCACAAAGTAAATGAATCTTATGTACGAAAATAGACCAGAAACTGTCGCCGGCTTCTCTTGAGAAGATAAAACACGTGGTTATGACTGAAAACAAAAAAGATTGTGGTGGGCTGTAGTGAAGAGGTCGGAAATGGTTTTTTAGGCCTAATGACATCCTGTATCGTTAAGATATTATGCGTAACAATAATATATGAAATAAAATAAAATTTGTTTTTGTTTAAATGAATTTAGAAAATTAACATGTATCATAGTGATATAGAATTCCAAACGATAATTTAATGAATTCAATTAATCTTTAGAAAAAACTATACCTAATATCTAACTAAATAAATTGAATTTTCTCGCCTAGGATTTGACAAAACACAACTATATATGTTTTTTCGTATTTTTTTAAACAAATATATCTAATATATTAGTTAATCTTCAAACTTGCAGAGTACTTTACTATTTCTAAAAAACAAATATAAATTAACCAGAATCCAATTGCGTCTAAGGCTTCTACCATGAAATATACATACTGAAAGTAAATGGTCCTTACTGAACTTGCTGTAAAATTAGTACATAAATAATGAAAAATATCAAATGGGAAGACAAGAACTGAAATATTTGACTTTCATAACACACGTAAAATATTTAGAAAATTAACACTAAATACCTTTACTTATTATTCAGAGTCAATATGATTGTTATGCACTAATTATAAAGAGATATTTATCAGCTTCATAATAATAGTGAAGGCTGATTGTTGAATTGGTGTTTTTTTATCTATTTGCATTGAATCTATGTTATAAAAAATCAATATATCCAACCTCAAAAAAGGGTTCATTATTTAGAGACTCAAAAATTCAGTGATAAGTTTTGTAAAAGATAAAATACGGAAACTTTATAATTCAAGTGACTGTAAATTAAATTCTTTTCTCGACAATAACACAGTCCAATCATTCAAATAATCATATCCAGAATATGAATAAGTATAAGCTACATGTGAATAAAATAAGCTAAGAGTGAGAAGAGCACACCGTTACTAACCTCGTTTTAGGACGTTCCAGAAACTACTGTGGACGTATTTCGGATCTCACGAACTTATATACCCTAGGCCTAGCGTGTGGTTGGGCTGGTCTCTGAATTTCAAGGATTTGATTTCAGCATATAGACTTTTGATCTGAGGCAGATAAACTGTCATAAACCTATTATGTCTTTATCTTATTTAGTGAAACTAAATTAAATAAACTCGAATGGAATTCAAAGTTTTTTTTTTTGTTAAAGTATTTACTGTATATTTTTACATTAAATTAACGTAATTAAAAATTGTAAGAATATAAAACTATTGATGAAATTGATTGAATGTGTGCTCTTAATTGAAATTCATTTTTCCTTCATATATTTTATTAATATTAAATAGAAAAACCGAAATCAAATTATCATATATATCAATGTATTCTATCATCAAAAGCAAATATATTTAAGTATTCAATTATCATACATTAGAATAATTAAGCAATTATGTTTGCCAGCGGTTGGTATTTTTTAAATGATTATGAAAATAACCACATTCGATCTACTTATTCTTAAAGGAGAACCTCAAATTCTGAAATGTTCTAGAATTCTGTTATTACGGATTCGTAGAAGTAAGACAAAGAGAAGGTAATTAGAAACCAGATACAATAAATAGATCGACAAAAGATAAATGAAAGAAAAGAAGAATGGAGATAAGGAAGATAATTTGTTAGGGTTTGAAAAATAAAGAGAAAGCCAGTCACAAAGTAAATGAATCTTATGTACGAAAATAGATAAGGAATTACCGCCAGCTTCTTTTTGTATAATGGATAATATTTGATGAGAAAAAAAATTATTACAATATTTTTTTATTTACCTCAAACCCTTGTATGAGGTAAACTTTTTGGAAAGGTTTGGCCTGGAAAAACAAAGAAGACTGTGGTGGGGCTAGGATGAACTGTTCGGAAATGGTTTACATAGTTAGATCTAATATCGAAACCTGTACTTCCTGTATCGTCAAGAACATGATATTTTCGTAACGAAACTATGTGAAATCAAATAAGAATTTTCTGTTGTAAAAATAAATTTAGAAAATTAACATGTATCATAGTGATATAGAATTCAAGCGAGAACATATTGAATTCAATTGTTTGTATAATTAGAACAAGTAATAAAACATAAGTAATAAAACAGTATATTCAAGCTCTCCTATAACGTCATCTAAATCTGTCTCGGGTTTAGACACCTACATTCCATCTACTTATTCTCAGAGGAGAACCTCAAATTCTGAAATGTTCTAGAATTTCAGGTTTTACGCATTCGAAGAAGTAAGACAAAGAGAAGGTAATTAAAAATGGTATTTTAGGCCTAATGACATCCTGTATCGTCAAGAACAAGATATAATGCGTAACAATAATATATGAAATCAAGTAAAATTTGTTTTTGTTTAAATGAATTTAGAAAATTAACATGTATCATAGTGATATAGAATTCCAAACGATAATTTAATTAATTCAATTAATCTTTAGAAAAAACTATACCTAATATCTAACTAAATAAATTGAATTTTCTCGCCTAGGATTTGACAAAACACAACTATATATGTTTTTTCGGATTTTTTAAACAAACATATTTAATATATTAGTTAAGCTTCAAACTTGCAGAGTACTTTACTATTTCTAAAAAATAAATATAAATTAACCAGAATCCAATTGCGTCTCAGGCTTCTACCATGAAATATACATATTAAAAGTAAATGGTCCTTACTGAACTTGCTGTAAAATTAGTACATAAATAATGAAAACTATCAAATGGGAAGACAATATGATTGTTATGCACTAATTATAGACATATTCATCAGCTTCATAATAATAGTGAAGGCTGATTGTTGAATTGGTGTTTTTTTTATCTATTTGCATTGAATCTATGTTATAAAAATTCAATATATCCAACCTCAAAAAAGGGTCCATTATTTAGAGACTCAAAAATTCAGTGATAAGTTTTGTAAAAGATAAAATACGGAAACTTTATAATTCAAGTGACTAAATTAAAATTCTTTTCTCGAAAATAACACAGTCCAATCACTCAAATAAACATATCCAGAATATGAATAAGTATAAGCTACATGTGAATAAAATAAGCTAAGAGTGAGAAGAGCACATCATTACTAACCTCGTTTTAGGACGTTCCAGAAAGTACTGTGGTCGTATTTCGGATCTCACGAACTTATATACCCTATGCCTAGCGTGTGGTTGGGCTGGTCTCTGAATTTCAAGGATTTGATTTCAGCTTATAGACTTTTGATCTTAGGCAGATAAACTGTCATAGACCCATTATATCTTTATCTTATTTAGTGGAACTGAATTAAATAAACTCGAATGGAATTCAAAGTGTTTTTTTTGTTAAAGTATTGACTGAATATTTTTACATTAAATCAACGTAATTAAAAATTGTAAGAATATAAAACTATTGATGAAATTGATTGAATGTGTGCTCTTAATTGAAATTCATTTTTCCTTCATATATTTTATTAATATTAAATAGAAAACCGAAATCAAATTATCATATATATCAATGTATTCTATCATCAAAAGCAAATATATTTAAGTATTCAATTATCATACATTAGAATAATTAAGCAATTATGTTTGCCAGTGGTTGGTATTTCTTAAATGATTATGAAAATAACTAATCTATTCATAATTATATAAATTTTACCAGTATTACAAATATTAAATTTTTCATATTGAATAAAATAATTTTGATAATAAACGAATCCGATAATAACGAATAATTTACATTAAATAAATATTGAAGAATTTTAATTTCAATGTGTAGTAAAATTACAAGGAATAATAATTATAATCCAATCCAACAATCATTAGTAGGGCTGTGATATGGCTTATTTTCGCATTTGCTCGTAAGAATTTGCTTATACTTTTTTGAAGCATATGCATTTTGTTAGAGCTTCAAGCATAATCATTCGAGCATATGCTTTTTGTTAGGGCTTAAGCAAAATGTTTCGAGCATATGCTGTGTCAAAGAGCTTATCTAATTTTAAGGCATAATATCCTTTCGTTGAGGCTTTCGTGAACAGAAAACATCTTAAACTGTTCTTGAAAAGGTTGATATATAACTAACACAGATTACCTATATATTCAGTAATCAATTCATTCTGTGGAAGATCTACGTGGCATCAGTGCAATGTACTATAGATGCCTCAGATTAGAAGCATCTTTCTTTCGTGTTAACTCACTTAGCTCTTTTAATACTTTTTTTTCGATATTAATTTTCTTTTTTAATACGTTGTTTTATTTTTCATACTTTTCTGCTCTATATTATAAATACACGTTATGTCAAACATGAGCCATCACCTAATTATTTTTGCAAATCTTATTTTCAGATTCGTAATTGCAGTAAGTTTGAAACTTTGACATAGCGAATTCTATTCCAATAGATTTGAAATATAGTAAGGATAATCGAGGTATGTTGTGTGCGTGACGTTATAACAGCAACACTCTAAAATCACATTTAAATTTGAAAATAAATTTGTAAAAACAGTTATTAATTTGCATAATATATTAAATGAATATATATATATAATCAATTATTCCTACTAGGGATTTAGGGAAGGCACCAAAGAGTAAAGCTTTGTGAGCTGTGGTTACAAATCGAGTCATTTGTGACCGTGACGTCAACAAGGCAACACACATAAATAAAAATTAAGGTTAAGCAGTGTGAATAAGATTAATATTCATCTCTGTTTTTATAATGGAACGTTCTTCAATTGTATTAAATATTATTTTAGAGTGTTGCTGTTATGACGTCACGAACACAACATTCCTCGATTGTCCTTACAATATTTCAATTCTATTTCCCGCTTTTAAAACCAGATGTCGCCAGAACGCACTTTTAAAATAAAAATTGTCGACAGTAGTGTATCTAATTGTAGCATAATATCTTTGGCGTAACTCTTTAAATTTTTAGAAAAAAAAAATCAATTTGATAGCTTGCACGAGCTACCATACAGGCCAGGATAACTAAAGTTGCTAAATCAGTGAATATTTTTTTGTGTATTCATAACTAAATCCAATGCTCTAGAAATTTTAACTGACAAGATTTTCCGAAAGTTCTGCAAAGTTGAAGTGATAGTATAATTTTATCTATTTCAATGTATTGTGTAGGCTCTGGGAAAATTCGGTCTCTGTTTATAAAGGTGTTATGAAAGAATAATAATTTAAAAAGTTGAAATTATTATTTCTTAAATGTGTAGTTTATTTATTAAAATAGGATAACATTAACCTATATAAAATTTTTAGTCAATTTAGAGCCACCTACTATTTTTCATCTATTTAGCTGAAAAAACACTGATTTTTATTTCCTTTGTTTGGTGTCATTCTAATACATATTAACGTACATATTTACTAACAGATTATCCGTTTAATCAAATTTACGAGATTTATTCACTTTCGAAATTGAGGTTCAAAATTGAGTTAGAGAGTAATTTTATTATGAAAATGAACATATATTTGATTTCAGAAAATTAATTTTTATTCCTTAAACACTGCCAAGGGTCTTTATGCAGGAAATCATACAAATTTTGCATTTCCTGCATTGGCTCATTTTCTACTTTACATAAGGCTTTAACTCAACTTTGAGACTGTTTTCTGTTTTTTCAGATATAATAAAAAGTTGATTTTAAAAAAATAACTTATTTCACATTATAACATCTATTTGACCGGATGAACGCAATTTTAACATCAAAATTGACTTTAGTTACCGATTTCAAGGACTGGATCAAATTTGATTTAGCACTCATGAATCAACTTTGAGCCATGAAACCGAGATCACAAAAAAATCCTTAAGTCGATTTCTGACCACGCAACTATGAGCCCCTCAACTATGAACCACGCAACTGTGAGCCACTCAACTTTGAGACAATCAATATCAAAACGCTCGTGATATACTATTACGGTATTTGATGATTCATAATAGACATAAGGGCTTGTTTTTATTCAATATTTGACCAGAAGATGGAGAAAAAGTAAGTATTTTTAGAATATTCATCCCTCCTCTATTTCTTCTTTTGTAAGGCTGATGAATTGATATTTGTTTTGAGGTACGGGTTATTCATGGTATATTGGTAGTTTATACTAATATAATGGCTGCTAAATTAATTAATTATGTAGAGGTGTATCGTCAGCGTTCAGAACTAATAGTCATATCGACGTCAAAAGGAATTTAAATGCAAGGGACTGAAAGAAGCAGCCAAATAGAAAAGTAGCTAAATGAACAAAGTCACCTACCACTGTTGATGACTAGGGTTGTGACTTTGCATATCTTGCATATTGGTGAAAAAATGCATATGCATATAAAAAAAAGCATATGCAAATCTTGAAATGCATATGCAAATCTTGAAATGCATATGCAAATCTTGAAATGCATATGCAAATAAAAATTCCATATGCAAATAGAAAATGCATCTGCATTTTTTATTTTGCATATGCATTTTCTATTTGCACATGGAATTTCTATTTTATATACATATAAAAAGTGCTTATGAAAATATATTGATTAACGACGTTCAAATGATAAACTTCTACATAAATAAATGATAAACATCAGGCGAATGAATAAGAGCTAGATTTTTATTCTACTTCAAAAATTTTAATATTATAGATTAGGTTATAACGAGGTGGGAACTTGGTTGAACTCTGCTTCTAAATATTCCAGATAATTATTCGAGAGAACTTCAATAACTTCTACAGAGCACAGAAATAATGAAAATATATCTTGCGTTCATAGATTTAACATTCTCACTAATTCCAGCAACAATAAAGCAAATTGAGGCGCGAGGTAGGTCAATCTCAAAAGTGATCACTAGGGTTGTGACAATATTCTTTATGAAAATTAGGCTTTTATGCTTTAAGCTTGATAAAAAGGATTTTATTCTTTATATATATATGCATTTTATGCCTTAAAATATTTTTTAATGCTTAAAATATACTTTTTATGCGTTCAGGTTAGCGTTATATGCTCAACGATATGTGTTCAGGTTAGCTTTATATGTTCTAATTTCTTTGAAATAAGGCCAATTGTAATTGGGAGTTTTCATTGATGGTATATTTCGTTAATTAAACGAAAAACAAAATAAAAATAACTATTTTACTATCTTAATTTTTTTGTGTGTGTAAATAAATGAAATATATATTACTATATAATATAGAATAGTTACACCTCTTTTTAATTTGTATAGAACTTTTCTAATCAAAGAAAACGTGGAGGAATAGGTTAACAAAGATAAAATTACTGAAAAAAACAATAAGTTAAGTGTTGGTTTTAAATTGTATTACCTCTGAATATAATCAATGTTTGACTAGATACTAGGTAAACTAATAAAATATTTGTTAAATTATAAATATTATTTGAGGGGCCATTGTAGGATTTGCATGGTCAGAAGAAAGGATAATTTTGATCTTTTTTAGTGGGGGACCGTTTAAAGATCATGCGCTGTACGAGCTTTACCTGTATAAAAGATACTTCATATTTATGACTTGTTAATGTACTTGGAAGCAGACTTTAAAAGAAGTGTTTAAATATATAAAAATTGACAATTCAAAGATATTAACTTTCATTCTACATCTCAGTGTTTTATCATTTTTACAATTAATAAAAAAAATATTTGGTGAAAAATACATGGGCTTCTTAGTAACAGCCTATTTCGAGAAATGATGGAAATCTAAAATGTCTACTTAATTGAAATAAGTTTAATTTTTTTCAATTAAAATTATTTTCTGCATATATTTTGTATATGCGTTTTATAAATGCATATATTTTGCATATGAGTTTTATAAATGCATATGCGTTTTATAAATGCATATGCGTTTTATAAATGCATATGCGTTTTATAAAATGCATATGCATTTTATAAAACGCATATTTCAAACGAATATGCACTAAATTTTTATGTGCATACACTGCAAAATATGCAGTGCATATTGTCTCAACCCTATTGATGACCAAGCTTATGGATGCAGAAAAGCTACTCCGTAAAAGTTGTCAATTAGCAAGGAATGTGAAAAAACAGAAGAAAAGCGCCATGTGGCTTCATTCGCGGATGGAAGAGGAGAATGAAGAATTGACAATCAATGTAGCTGAAGAGCCTACCTAACACGAAATCTACGACCTCGTAGTCATTATCCTCTAAGGCTATCCTCCGAAATTGAAACTAGCGTTTAGAAAATGATAAAAGACAATTAAAAATCCAAATCACAACAGATCCAATTAAGAGGCTCCACCCCCTTCTCTTCCATTCACCAGACAGCTTCAGGATAGAACTGTAGCTGGTACTACTATGCCAAATTTATTAACTTTTAAAATAATAGTACACGTTTGAAAGCCATTCAGAATTTTAAGGTTTCATGAACTAACGTGCTCTTGAAATCAAGCTCAAACTAGAGTAAGGAAGATATTTATGTTTGAGAATGAATAGTTATGTATATACAGAAAATTGCGTTTTGGCCCTTGTACACTGCCAATGAGTTGTATTACAGAAAAACATACAAAATATGTACTTCTCGTCATTGACTTAATTTTCTTTTTCCCTACTATTTAGCCGTCAATTCTGTCATTTACGTATAATATAGAGATGGTACAAAACCAATATACAAGGTCTCGGATTCATACGAGACTAAAAAATCGGAATATCTGGTTCCCATACATTGAACAATCGTCCCACCAAGTTTCATGCAATATGGTTTAATACTTTTTGAGTTAGAGAGTTATAAGAGACCTTGACCTTTGACTGTATTGCTCCTTTTTAAGTTATAAATTATCTTGACCTTGACCATGACCTTTGAACCGGTTGCTCCAAGAATTCTAACAGAAGGTCACTGGACATTGACCATTAGTCTCACCAAAGTTCAGAAAATTTAGTTAAATACTTATTCGGTTCGTTATGCATATAACAAGATGATAAATAAAAAAAATTAATACTGTCTAAAATATAACCTTGTACATTCTGTTGTTCAAACTCAGAACAACATTAATCACAGGTTGTATGAGTTAGATGTATGTCTTTAACATTTTGAACTTCTTAGGAAAAATTAAAAGTTCATAAATTAAGAATCAAGCAATGGTTGAACATTTCTTTCGACTAACCTATCAATCGTTGGAAATGGTTTATTGCGATCAATAAGCACTGCAAATGGAAACCTAAACCAAGAGGCGAAAGAGAAGACCAGTTTGAAAAGTGTGGACGATATTGCCGGACTAGAGTTTTACCCAATAACTAAATGCCTGCTTATTTTCCAATAAATAAGAGTGAGTAAAACTACTTAAAATACTAGATTGATATATCGCTTGTTTGCAACAACAACGTCATAAACACAAAAACATGTATCTTAATATGCAAAAAGTCAATGTGCATATATGCTGAACCAAAATACATATTGGAAATATGCATTTTATATGCCAGAAATTACTCAATATAGTGTGCATATTACATGCCCAAAGTTAATTACGGAATTTAATATAAAGTTAACCTGTATATAGTTATGTTTTGAATGTAATTGTACTTTGGTGGTTTGAATGGAACTTACAATAAATCGAAGGTGTAATCTCAAGTTTTATTTTTACTGTGGAATGTTAAACGATAGAAAACAAATATAACAAAGCTGTTTCAAATCTAGACTTTTTTTAATAGAAAGTCAATTTCAAACATACACATTCAATTTCAAACAGGGGAATTGGACTTTATTGTTAAATGGTATTTCAGGTTTCCAATAGTAAATCTCCTTCTATTATCTGCTAATGTATTTTTGTACTGGGAAAACACCCGTTCTACTTCACAAGAAACAAAATGGCAAATATTTCTTTCATCCAATATAGTCTTCTAAAGTTCTAAACTATCCTACATTCAAATATCACATTCCGTTCATACTTAACTCATAACTTGAAAAACATAAACCATCTTGTTAGTCCAGCGGTTCCCTTTAAATGATCCCCAACTAAAAACAGCGACACTAAGTTATTAAATGGTTAAATTAAACCATTTTGTGTTTAATTACTTAAATAAATATACACGTTTTATAAAGTTTTGATATATTTCGAGTAGTACAACTCTCTAAAATAGTTGTACCTATTCATTTATTTATCAATTACTACTAATATATACTAAACACCAAGTGTCATATTATTTATTAATTCATTTTCAGTTTCAATATTCCACCTACAAACTTTTTAAATTTGAATTATTAGTTTGATAAAATATACTTGGGTCCACAGTAAAAATCGTTTTCTATGCAGGGGTCCAGAAGAAAACGGCATAGATTAGACATTTACATGTTAAAAATTGACAAAGAAGTGCATACTCCTCAGTTAGCATATATGCACACGTGCATATTATATGGCATATAAATTTATGAAATGAAGAGCGAGTGAGACGACAAAAAAAGTTTCCATCCTTTCATTTTTCTAGAGCTTTCGAATAATTCAATATTCATTATCAATATCCTAATTTTGACTAATTTTAAACAAATTAAGTAGAAATAAGAAGTATTATGGATACCTAAATTAATAAAGTCACCTAACTAATTCACAAATAATAAAGAAAAAGGAAAAATCATAGAAAATAATAAGTTATTAACCCAAAATAGCAAAGTTAAATGAACTTGTTTGTTCATTGAGCGATGGAGACTGTTTATGAATGTATATAGATTCCAATAAACGAATATCAAACTGGTTTGAAGTTTGCAAAATTTTGAAATTTTCTTCCTTAATTGGGTGATTATTAGGGCTGTGACTGTAAGGCCTTACAAGATATGCTCTATAAGCTCCAAAAATAAGGCTGTAAAATCGTTTCAGATTATGCTTTATAAGCTTTAGAAGCTCAATACGAAGATGCATAAGCTTTTATTAATAGATATGCCTTCAAATATACAATAGTATATAGTACAATATTTTCTTTTGATTGAAGAAAACAAGCAATAATCAAGGGGAACTTTATTATTATTTAACTAAATAGGTATCTTTTACTAGGTATTTCAGGGAATATAAAATGAACTGAATCAACTGATTATGTATAAAAGATACTTTCATCTTCAAAGAAAACTATTTAAACAAATAAATATAGAAACTCCTGATTTAACAAATGTAGATTTTACATTAGAAAAATTTACGAGAATTCATTTTCCATGGTAAGGGGCGCGTTAGCACACTGTCGATGAAGTTAAATTTTATTAGTTGGCTGCACTATAAGTATATTTCGGGTGGCAACTCTAAGGTTAAGAAATATAAAGTACTTTCATTTAGAATATAGTTTTAAAAATACTATTCCTTGCGGATAAGTTTTTAGGGTATTGTTTTTAATGTTACTATATCAGTGACTGGGAGGCGTGCTGCTTTGGGAATCCTGAATGCTAGGCTCTTGTAAGCAATCAACTTGAGACAGTAATGAAGTGTGCAGTGCAACAAACTAGCTGAAATAACAAACTATATTACAAAAATAAACAACTCCAACTGATGCACCCAGGTGTTTCAAGTTCACCCGACGGCTTTGGCTCTAAAGCGAGACACTTTAGTGCATCAAACTATTGTTTAGATGCACTAATTTGTTTTACCTATAAGTTTGTTCATTCTCTCCTCATTTTTTTCCCATCATTATAACAAACTTATAGCTAAGACACTAAAGTGTCTCGCTTTAGAGACAAAGCCACAGGGTGAACTCGAAACATCTGGGTGCAAAGGAATTTCTCTGAGTGCATAATTAGCATTGGAAGGGCCAACAAAGTCGAGGGGCGGCACGCCCCTGATACATTTAATACATAATTCATAAGCTTTATTTATACCTGTAACCGAAATTTCCGAGACCGAATTTTCCGGTCAAACCTCGTGTGAAATGAATGTCAAAATTACTAATGTTACGTATGATTTTAAACCAGTTGAGGTTATCCTATTTTAATAAATAAATTACACATTTAAGTACTCATAATTTCAACTTTTTCCATTATTGTTCTTTAATAACACCATTATTAACTGAGACCGAATTTTCCAAGATAGAAATTTTCAAGAACAGAATATCCTAGACTCAAATTTCCCAGAGCCTACACAACACATTGAAATAGATAAAATTATATAATAACTTCAACTTGGAAGAATAAATTTTTAGAGCAATGGTTTAGTTATGAATACACAAAAAAGTTATCCTGTATGGTAGCTCGTGCAAGCTATCAACTTGATTCACGCCAAAGATAAAATACTACAATAAGATACACTACTCTCGACAATTTCTATTTTGTCATCTGGTTTCAAAAGCGGGAAATAGAATTGAAATATTGTAAGGACAATCGAGGAGTGTTGTCTTCGTGACGTCATAACGTCACAACTGCCATGTGGACAACTGCCATGCTATATATCATAATTTTGTATTGCGTGATTCGTAATGCGCTTGTAAATTTAGCCTTTCGTGGATTGAAATTAATTTCAAGTATATTATTATTTTAAACTGAAAATTTAGTATAATTTTAATCCTTAAGTCCGAAATGGTGCCTGAAGAAGTATTAAAAAATTTCTTTCTAGATTTAGGATTAGAAACTGAAGTAGTAATTAATTTATCTCTCTGTTAAATCTTTGCTAGAACACTTTACTTGGTAATTTGGAATTTTAATTTGTTTTTCTATCGTCTCTTTGTTTCCAGCTCTCACTAATCACAAATCCATGCATTACATGTCAATTTTTAAAAGTGTCAAAATATCAGAATAATTGTCAATGAATTATGTGTTATTAAATTTGTTATTAAAATACGGTATTAACAAACCAAAATTGTAATTAACTCATATAGGGTAAGTTCTTAATTATCGGTCAGTTCCCCATTTTCGGGGAACTGACCGATAATTAAGACTTACCATATGCCCAGTGTTTCGTGAACGCAACTCTTCAATAATAAGAAGCCAATTCACACTCACTGGAAATTTTTAACTTGTAAAGCGTATGCTTGTACTATTCTTTGTATTCTGAAATGTTTGAAAAAAAGTTTTATATGTATAGATTTTAATATTTTAGTCAACCATTTGATTGAATAAGGGGTTGAATGTGAAAGAAGAGGATTGTAACAAATAAATAAATTTTGTATTACTTCCATAAAATTTCTATGTTTCTTCATTCACAATTTTGGACTGTACAATTAATATTTTTATAGTAAATTTTTAGGTTAAAATAATAATATTCTTCACTTTAAAATCAATCCATGAAAGGTTAGCTAAGTTTACAAGCGCATTACAAATCACGCAATACAAAATTATAATTTATAGCATGGCAGTTGTCCGCATGGCAGTTGTCCGCATGGCAGTTGTCCGCATGGCAGTTGTCCGCTATGGCAGTTGTCCGCGTGGTAGTTGTCCATACATCGAGAATATGACCGCCTGGTAATTTGACCCCCGTTATCTGATTTTTTTTATGATGAAAATATTATGTAACCATACAACAATACAATACTATCATTAGTTTATCGTTTTCAAAATATATTCTAATTGACTCTTCAAATTTGACTTCAAAAGACGACTGCTGCAGCCGCTTCTACATCAAATTTTTTGAAAGCGATAAGCTACTGAATTCATCCTAATATCTTGTAGAATAGGTACAAAATATTGACATAGTATTTAAGTAAGTGCATCATCCGATAATCATATAACGGGGTACAAATTACCAGGGATCAAATTATCCGAGGGGCAAATTACCGGGATCAAATTATCTGGGTGACAAATTAACGTGGGTCAATTACCGATATCCGGAAAAAAATCCCGGAGGAAAAAATCCCCCTGGATAGAATCCCCCCAGGAAACATGTTTTAGCCCTATTTTTCTATTGATAGTTACATATCCCTAGTTTTAATCCTTGACCATTGGTCTCAAGCTTAACGCCTAAAAAAAACATCAAATTTATGAGATGTATAGTCACTGCAGCTGAAGACTCGTATAGAGTGTAGAAGATGAAGAAGATATAATATTTTTAATAATTTAAACTTTTGATATAATATTATACGAAACTTTCGATGCATCTGTTTATGTCCAATACTTTTTTTTTGTTTGAATCGTTTAAACAAGTAGTAATACATATTAGTAACTGAATGGCATCGTTTGAACATTTCTGTGTCTTTATTTCTCTATTGATAGTTACATATCGCTAGTTTTAATCAATTACCATCGGTCTATATTTCGATAGTTAACTTGTTTCTATCTCATGTGTATATATAATATATTTTACGTGTATGTATGGTTAATAAAATGCCACAATCACCTAACTAAGGTATAGGTAATTGTAATATAATTTTAAATGGGTAAATCGTCGGTGGGATTTTTTCCGTGGGGAACCTTTTCCTCCGGGGGATTTTTTCCTAGACCCCAAATTACCGGGGGTCAAATTACTGGAGTCGAATTACTTATTTATCCCATTCCAATCGCATACTCATCACATTCTAGTTATTTTCTATCAAAGTTCAGTATTACATGTTCATAAGGAAAGGTCAAGTCGATGAATCATATGGTAAGTTATAAGTTAACGAACCAATCCACGTTTTCGATCATGTAAAATAGAAGCTATTATTATATACTTTTTCGTACATGAACGAAAATGTGTACCTGCCCAATAACTCGACAATTACTCTATGGTTCTATGGACACTTGTTCGATTGTGAGGGTTCGAAGGGAGGGAAATGAAGCGCTCAGTATGGGGGTGGTTGTAAAGAAGCAACAGCCAGTAGAGCGGCAGAGCTGCTATAGAGAGGTGGTGTGTGTCTAGTGTCTGTCTGGTGCGTCTGGTACTGATCTAATGCAACTAACTTACTTAGACACTAATTAATGTGAAACATAGTGAAGTGTTGAAGTAACTATTGGAAGTTGTGACTATTTAGTTTATTGTGGAAGAAGTGTGCAAATTAATGTATGGGATTTTACCATTCAAAATACAGGTGAGATTAGGTCACAAATTTTGAATGACGGTAATCTATTTTGCTAAAGTTTAAACTAACTTATCTTTTCTTTCTTTAATTTAAGTTCTGTAGCGCGTGCGAGACTCTTTCCGTGATATCTATGCATGAATAATTAATTGGGGTATAACCAATTGTACCTGCAAGAAGTACTTAATTCGTAACTCTATACTATCTATGTTATTTAAACATGAAACTTCTACCAATCAATACACTTCAAAAATGTGCACTTAGTTATATTAGGGTTGAGTTACGAGTTATCGAACAGTTTCACTTTTTCGATCATACAAAACACTTTTTAATAATTATTATTCAATTTTTTTATTTTATATAGTTTTCATATATGATCGTAAATATGTAACCGTCCGATAACACAGAACTTACCCTAATTCATTTTGGTACTCTATTTTTTACCTCTAACACTATACTGCTTCATTAGTAACTATATAGGGGTATGTACTCTATTACCGTGCAGTTATACTCGTGGCAACTTTCACACGAGTACCTAACTAAAATATTGATTGAATGGGTTGGAGATAACGGAGTGAGTGGAGAGTGAGTGAGTGGAGAGTAGGTGAGTGGAGAGTGAGTGAGTGGAGAGTAGGTGAGTGGAGAGTAGGTGAGTGGAGAGTGAGTGAGTGGAGAGTGAGTGAGTGGAGAGTGGGTGAGTGGAGAGTGGGTGAGTGGAGAGTGGGTGAGTGGAGAGTGGGTGAGTGGAGAGTGGGTGAGTGGAGAGTGGGTTAGTGGGTGAGTGAGTGAGTGAGTGGAGAGTGAGTGAGTGGAGAGTGAGTGAGTGGAGAGTGAGTGAGTGGAGAGTGGGTGAGTGGAGAGTGGGTGAGTGGAGAGTGGGTGAGTGGAGAGTGGGTGAGTGGAGAGTGGGTGAGTGGAGAGTGGGTGAGTGGAGAGTGGGTGAGTGGAGAGTGGGTGAGTGGAGAGTGGGTGAGTGGAGAGTGGGTGAGTGGAGAGTGAGTGGTGAATGAATTGTTGGTGAGTGAGTAGTGAACTGAGTGGTGAGCGGTGAATTGGATGGTGAACTGCATAGTACATTTCTACTTATAATTTTTCTCTATTTCAGTTTTAATATTTATCTATTTAAATAATAACAATTAACACTTTTCCATTGGTTCATATATTATATAATTATTCGGGTAACTCAAATGTGTTATTTTTTCTCCGTAGATTTAAGTACATTTCTTATCGCTACTTTAATTACCTGAGACTTACTCTCATTAAATCTTTGATAGTGATAGAACATCTACTACCTGTGATGTACCACCTTTAGTGGAATATGTTTCACTATTTTAAAATTTTAATTGGTAAATCATATACTTTTTTCTTATATGGTTGTAAATGTGGAACTGTTCGATAACTTGGAACTTACCCTACGATTATTTAAAGTTGAATTTAGAAGTGAACATTGTATATATTTTTAGTTTGTACATTCTATTCAATTAAGACTGATACATTAGGTATATAATAATATAGTAAAAAGAAAACTATAAGTCTTGAAATATATTGTTATAATCCTGCCAAAGTAATATTGTTGCATTACCTACATAATATTGGGGACATTGTATAATCCTGCCAAAGTAATATCCACTAATTCCAATGCAATATAGCGATCCATTCACTTAGAATATGTATTGGTAGGTAGTTTGAGCTTTGTATCAAAGCAAGGTTTTGTCGTACAATACTCTGTTACATTAATATTCATATCGTGGCTGTGAGTGAACCAACTCTCCATTTGAATTACTCTCACCAGATCTGTACGGAAATGTAATACTGATACACTAACTTGAAAAATGGAGAAAGTTTATACACTAACTTGAAAAATAGACATAGTTTATTATTTTTTAACGCTACTTACAGTTTTAGAGGATAGCGCTAGGGTTATGCTCTTCAACTACGAGGTCTTAGATTTTGTGTTAGGTAGACTCGTAGGCTTCATTTACTATCACTCTTCATTTTCCTCTTCCATCCGTGAGTGCAGCCACCGGTGCTTGTGTCCCTTTTCGTCACAATTTTTAGTAAGTGATAGCATTCACGAGGTAGCTTTTCTGCATCCATGAACACTTGTCAACGGCGGTGGTAGGTGATTTTGCTTATGAACCCACTTTACTTGCTGACTGCTATTCCAAATTCCTTGTATTTAAATTCCTTTTGTTGCTCGTTGAAAACGATATCCTAGTAATTAAAATGAACGTTCCAATTATTTTACTAAACTTTTCTCAAAATTTCGTCATTCATTTATTTACAAATGATTTATTTTAAGAAATGTACATTCACGAATACTCTCAAAAAAGGTACCCGCATTCATTACCATTTTCATTCAAATTCTCGAAACTATCTCCCAATCACAGTTTCGGTTTTCCAAAAAAGGGTTGTTTCAAAAAGTGGATGGCAAAGGAAATGCCAAACTGTCTTTTAGCGAAATGAACGGAGGGGAAGATGTACACATACTCTGATTGATGGAAAAGATGTGGAATATAGGAAACGGCAACAGTTTTTATCCTACTTTTAACCTTGTATACCTACCCTAGGTAGCAATGTTTATTGGGCCAATATTGGGACAACATTGGCATTTGGCAAGATTGGGACAACATTGGCATTTGGCAATATGGGGACAACATTGGCATTTGGCAATATTGGGACAACATTGGCATTTGGCAATATTGGGACAACATTGGCATTTGGCAATATTGAGACAACATTGGCATTTGGCAATATTGGGACAACATTGGCATTTGGCAATATTGGGACAACATTGGCATTTGGCAATATGGGGACAACATTGGCATTTGGCAATATGGGGACAACATTGGCATTTGGCAAGATTGGGACGCATTTGGCAATATTGGGACAACATTGGCATTTGGCAATATTGGGACGCATTTGGCAATATTGGGACAACATTGGCATTTGGCAATATTGGGACACATTTGGCAATATTGGGACAACATTGGCATTTGGCAATATTGGGACAACATTGGCATTTGGCAATATTGGGACAACATTAGCATTTGGCAATATTGGGACAACTTTAGCATTTGGCAATATTGGGACAACATTAGTATTTGGCAATATTGGGACAACATTAGTATTTGGCAATATTGGGACAACATTAGCATTTGGCAATATTGGGACAACATTGGCATTTGGCAATATTGGGACAACATTGGCATTTGGCAATATTGGGACGCATTTGGCAATATTGGGACAACATTGGCATTTGGCAATATTGGGACGCATTTGGCAATATTGGGACAACATTGGCATTTGGCAATATTGGGACGCATTTGGCAATATTGGGACAACATTGGCATTTGGCAATATTGGGACGCATTTGGCAATATTGGGACAACATTGGCATTTGGCAATATTGGGACAACATTGGCATTTGGCAATATTGGGACAACATTGGCATTTGGCAATATTGGGACAACATAGCCAATATTGACCTGAGAATCATTGCCACCTAGGTACTTGTTTAAAATAATATTTTTCTTATTTTGAATTAAAAAAAAAAATGGTTTAAGGAGTGGCTACTGTATGAATTATTCTCGAATTTTTTTCATGATGTTGAAAATTAACAAATTTGTCATATTATATTCACGTACATAAATTAAATTCATCTTAAATAATAAGAAATCTGATTATGAATTAGAAACTGTTTCAACAGTAAGGAAACGTTCAAAGTTAAAATATATTAATAATTAAAAAAACTGAATAAAGTGATTAACTTTTATCAAGTTTAAACTGTTAAGTAACTTTAAACAATGAAAAGTATTTTGCAAAAGAATTATTATTTAAGAAACAATATTAAAAGAAAATTTAACACCTGAGAAGAAATATTTAAGAATTTTTTTTATAAAATTTCCGAATAGTTTCGTTAGTAAAAATTCTGAAATAAATAATTTATATTTTTACAGTGCGCTCTTCAAACTAAAAGAGGCAAACAAATCTTGAATCCCATATATAACTTTTAGGAATAAATCCAGACCACATTAAAAGGTTTGAAGCCTTTATTAGATAACTTTTAAAGACTTCAACCCGATTAAAGGATTTAGAGATGGGGAAGACTTGTATGTATTGGAAATGTCTTGCCTAAGATATTGTGTATTGGAAATGTCTTGCCTAAGATATTGTGCACTGGAAATGTCTTGCATAAGATATTGTGTACTGGAAATGTCTTGCATAAGATATTGTGTACTGGGAATGTCTTGCCTAAGATATTGTGTACTGGAAATGTCTTGCCTAAGATATTGTGTACTGGGAATGTCTTGCATAAGATATTGTGTACTGGAAATGTCTTGCATAAGATATTGTGTACTGGAAATGTCTTGCCTAAGATATTGTGTACTGGAAATGTCTTGCATAAGATATTGTGTACTGGAAATGTCTTGCATAAGATATTGTGTACTGGAAATGTCTTGCATAAGATATTGTGTACTGGAAATGTCTTGCCTAAGATATTGTGTACTGGAAATGTCTTGCATAAGATATTGTGCACTGGAAATGTCTTGCATAAGATATTGTGTACTGGAAATGTCTTGCATAAGATATTGTGTACTGGGAATGTCTTGCCTAAGATATTGTGTACTGGAAATGTCTTGCCTAAGATATTGTGTACTGGGAATGTCTTGCATAAGATATTGTGTACTGGAAATGTCTTGCATAAGATATTGTGTACTGGAAATGTCTTGCCTAAGATATTGTGTACTGGAAATGTCTTGCATAAGATATTGTGTACTGGAAATGTCTTGCATAAGATATTGTGTACTGGAAATGTCTTGCATAAGATATTGTGTACTGGAAATGTCTTGCCTAAGATATTGTGTACTGGAAATGTCTTGCATAAGATATTGTGTACTGGAAATGTCTTGCATAAGATATTGTGTACTGGAAATGTCTTGCATAAGATATTGTGTACTGGGAATGTCTTGCATAAGATATTGTGTACTGGGAATGTCTTGCATAAGATATTGTGTACTGGGAATGTCTTGCCTAAGATATTGTGTACTGGGAATGTCTTGCATAAGATATTGTGTACTGGGAATGTCTTGCATAAGATGTATTCTTAATCTAATTCATTGTGTGTTATTATTTAATTCATTTAATTTCTTTTTATAGTTTAATTATCCATTATTAACTTTCACTTTTTTTATTCAGTAGAATTATTAACTAACATTTAAAATTGTCCATACTTTTTATTTATAATTTAAATGCATAATTCACATTCACGATTATTTAGCTCTTGCCTCCCATTAAATTTGATTTATCATCAATGCGTTCACACTTGTAGAATATGTATTGTACATACTTGATTAAAATATTCATTTAGTCGAAAGATTATTTTCATTATGTAATATTATTAAGTTGTTTAAATTTTTTAAAAGTTAATTCCTTCATTTTTTAATTATTAATTTATTTTAACTATAAAAGATTCTTCATTGTTGAAACAGTTTCTAATTTATAAACAGCTTTTTTACCATTTAGGATGAATTTAATTTATGTACGCGAATAAATATAAAAGATTGTGAATTTTCAACGTTCTGAAAATTTTTCTTTCGAAAATGTTTAATTTATGATTCTTCATTTTTTTAATTTTCTCTCATATTTATTCTTTTTTTTTCTCATTTTTCTCATGTTCCCTTTAACTTGAGTGTTGTTAACGAAATGTTTTTATTTTGTCAAAACATGTTCTTTTACAGGCAATTTTATTAAGTGTTTGCACGAATAAAACTGATGCTCGAAAGCCATTCAATCAGTGAGTGCAGCAGATGGCTTTCAAATCTCTTTTTCGAATCTATTTACCTGGGGAACTTACATTATTCTGACCGGTACGCATTTTCGTACATCTCATAATAATATACACTTATACTTATAAATGTATATTATTATTATATTTATAAGTGTATATTATTGGCTGGGACAATATGCTTTTGAAATCATAGATACCGAAAATATTATAGACGGAGAGAATTAAACACTATTGAATGGTTCTACACCAGCGGTATATAGTATTCGATACCATTTCATTTCGTCTACGATGTTCTTGGTCATGTTGTCCCAGCCCGACTTATAACACTGGTGGTTCGATAGTACGTGTCACAAAGGGTGTTTACTTTAATCGTTTAACACTTATTTTAATATAGGATCATTTTTCAGGTCGTTTGTCAAAATAAATTGTCAGTTGGTTAATCTTTCCACGTAACCATTACCGAACCCCAGGCGCTCTATCCTGAATATGTCTGTTGTGAATGGAAGAGAAGGGGGGGGGGGGGTTGTTATGGCTGTTATGGATTGTCTTTTTTCATTTTTACCATTCATATCATTTTTTTAACGCTACTTGCAGTTTTAGAGGATAGCGCTTTGGTTATACTCTTCAACTACGAGGTCTTAGATTTTGTGTTAGGTAGACTCTTAGGCTTCATTTGCTATCACCTCTTCATTTTCCTCTTTCATCCGTGAGTACAGCTTGCTTGTGTCCCTTTTCGTCACATTTCTTGGTAAGTGACTGCATTAACGGAGAAGCTTTTTTGCATCTATGCGCACTGTCACTGACTGTGGTAGATGACAAGGCTCATGTAGCCACTTTCCTTTCTGACTGCTTCTTCGAATCCTTTGCAATTTTTCTTCTTCCTGTCAGCGATATGGTATTTGGCTTCGCAGCGAACGTTAAACTCCTCTACTAAAGTATTTAAATTAAACTGCACTGGAAGAATGAACTAATAGAAAGTAATTACTAAGTGTTGAAGGCAACCTGTAACTTCAACACTGTTTGCATATTTCCCCGTTAATTTTATCCATTTCAAGCTAAGTAATAGTTACATTTCGAGAAATAAATGAATAACTAAAAATGACATAGTTATATTCTAAAAGCTTTCTAAAAAGATAAGGCTATAATGAAAAAATAGTATTACATATTGTGGGTTAATTAAACTCTTTATATTCTGAAAACGTGTCTGTTAAAAATGTATTACATTAATCGTTTGCAAATCTCTTAGCAAAAAGATTGTAAAGTTGCGTCTTGCATTATTGTACATTCCCTATAAGGAATACAAGCATGGCGTATACAATACGAGTTGATTAGCCAATGTAAGAATCTCCCAATTATGGATAATAAATGTCAAGCAAAGAAGTCCTTAAATAAAGTGTTTATGTAAAGAGAACTGTGAGATTTTCACAGAGAGTTTAGAATGGGTATAAAAAACTGATGTTATACCTAGGGTGTGGTACCAGAGTCAACCTTGAATGGTTAGATTTCTCTGTACTTCCACACTATATATATTTGAGATTTTTCTATCTAGAGTTAGTGGGGAATTAGAACCTCTTACACTCACCTAGCTAGGAGAATGTTCTGTGCCCCTAGGCACAGAATAGTTTCAGTATTCTAAATAGTATGTTGTAGATTTACTGTGTGTAAAACATTTCGTCTGTACCAACTACTATTAAAAATAACAGAATTGTTGTTCTCCTATCACTTGAATCCTTCAGTTTTCTTACGTCCATATAAGTCCATAGTCTAATTGTCACGTTAAGAATTCCGTGAATCAAGCCTCTTAATCGTAATAGAGATTAATAATAAATAAACGAAGACAAGAAATATTTAAAGAAGTTAACAGTTTAGTCGTTAACACATGTCAGCTTAAATATTAACGTTAACAGCATAAAGATTAACACTAAGTTATATATATAGAAACAAACTACTTGCAATTTTAACGTATTTTCTTCATTAATTTTCTCTTCAGTAAAACCAATTGGCAACTCGTACTTAAGTGTTAGAGAGCTAAAGTGTGTTTGTAAATTAATTAATTTGGAAGCAGTGACTGTAAGTTTTGGAGCTTAATGACACTTTGCAAGAAGTTTCTCCTTAACTTCACATAAGTTTGGACCTCCTAGCCTGCAGCCTAGATTCGACAGTGCCTTTTCTTTTTAATATCTTTTTATATTGACGTGACAATTTATCAGGTGGTTTGAACTTTCTGCCCCTGGGAGAAAGTTATGGTGGGTGTTATTGAAGATTTAGAGGGGTTTGATGATTGGAAATAATATAAGTTTACGAATATTTTGAAGCCAGTAAAGATAACAGACGAGAAATGAAGCTAGTACACTGAGAAAAATAAACAACTCCAACTGATGCACTCAGGTGTTTCGAGTTCACCCTATGGCTTTGTCTCTAAAGCGAGACACTTTAGTGCATCAGACTACAGTTTGGATGCACTAAAGTGCATCAGTTCGATGCACCTTAGGGTCTTAGCTATAAATTTGTTAAAATGTCGAGGAAATTCTTCTTTCCTCCTATTTTTTCCTCACCATTTTAACATACTTTTAGCTCCAAACTATAGTTTGATGCACTAAAGTGTCTCGCTTTAGAGACAAAGCCATAGGGTGAACTCGAAACACTTGGGTGCATCAGAATTTCTCTGAGTGTAAAGACAACCGACCAAAAATGAAGCTATAGGAAAGATAAAGGACCAGAAATGAAGCTATAGTAAAGATAACGGACCAGAAATGAAGCTATAGTGAAGATAAAGGACCAGAAATGAAGCTATAGTAAAGATAACGGACCAGAAATGAAGCTATAGTGAAGATAAAGGACCAGAAATGAAGCTATAGTAAAGATAAAGGACCAGAAATGAAGCTATAGTAAAGATAACGGACCAGAAATGAAGCTATAGTAAAGATAACGGACCAGAAATGAAGCTATAGTAAAGATGACCGACCAGAAATGAAGCTATAGTAAAGATAACGGACCAGAAATGAAGCTATAGTAAAGATAACTGACCAGAAATGAAGCTATAGTAAAGATAACGGACCAGAAATGAAGCTATAGTAAAGATAACGGACCAGAAATGAAGCTATAGTAAAGATGACCGACCAGAAATGAAGCTATAGTAAAGATAACGGACCAGAAATGAAGCTATAGTAAAGATAACCGACCAGTAATGAAGCTATAGTAAAGATAACGGACCAGAAATGAAGCTATAGTAAAGATAACCGACCAGAAATTAAGCTATAGTAAAGATAACGGACCAGAAATGAAGCTATAGTAAAGATAACGGACCAGAAATGAAGCTATAGTAAAGATAACCGACCAGAAATGAAGCTATAGTAAAGATAACTGACCAGAAATGAAGCTATAGTAAAGATAACGGACCAGAAATGAAGCTATAGTAAAGATAACCGACCAGAAATTAAGCTATAGTAAAGATAACGGACCAGAAATGAAGCTATAGTAAAGATAACGGACCAGAAATGAAGCTATAGTAAAGATAACGGACCAGAAATGAAGCTATAGTAAAGATAACGGACCAGAAATGAAGCTATAGTAAAGATAACCGACCAGAAATGAAGCTATAGTAAAGATAACCGACCAGAAATGAAGCTATAGTAAAGATAACGGACCAGAAATGAAGCAAGTAAAGATTCCGTTATTTTTACTTGCTCCAATATTTTATATCCAATTTTCTTTCTTTATTTTTTCACCAGCACATATGATAGGTGTTTTAAAAAGTTTCAATAATTAAGATGAAAGAATTTACCATCAAATCAAAATGGCCGTCACTTCAGAAAGTGTTAAGAATAAAAAGGAGTGTAATGATTCAAAATTACAATCTCTTAGAAAAAAATGATGAGATATTATTCTTAAATTGTACTAAGTGAAAATAGCGTAATGACAGTCTCTGTTATTACCAGTAGAATGATAACAGTCTGTATTATCATCTAAAATTTATTCCAATTTAATTAAAACAAAAAATGTCACATATTACTATGTAATATTTTTCATGTTTTACGTTCAATGTCAACTTCAAAATAGCTATTTTTCATGAGAGGCATTTTAGTACTTGTAATGTAGCTACATACATTTATTGGTGTATCGTTAGGACATTTAGCCTCTCTAGCGGTCGATTTTTAAGCTACAATTATGAAACTTTCCCCCCAAAAAAAAAATATTTCTAAGAGTTTTATGTCTATATGGATAACTCTGATTTTTTTTTTTTGTGTTTATGTTGTTTTCACAAATGAGTGACATGTTTGCTGTGCTCTATGTCAAAGGAAATAATTGTTATGTTACATCATATTTGTCATATTTGTAATAATAAAAAAAATTCTACAACTATAATACTCCCTAAAATTATAAATAGTTAAAATATTACCCTACATTCCAGGGAAACTTTGTTCAGAATTACCCTAAACTGAGTCTGTTTCCCCTGATTACATTGCAAGTTTTTTGGAGTGTGAGTCATTGTTCTGAAGTATCTCTCTTAAAATGGGGTGCTTTTGACTTTATGTCCCTTAACAGTGACGAACAGAAAGGATGTGCTGGTTTGTACTCTGTTTTTGCCTATTTTCTCTCTATTTTATTAAGAAGCGTATTTAGAATTGACATGTGCACTAACTTCTTATATTTAGGTTGAATAAAATACTTATTTACTTTAGCTCTAAATACGATTAGGTAAAACAATTAAGTAAATAAATTGAATTAGGAAAACTATTTCATTTATGTTGTTTCTTGTATGTTATTTGACTTATACTTTTAATTAGTATAAATTAATAAATAAGATACAACAACAACAACCGAAGATACAACAACAACAACCTAAGAAACAACATCAAGATACACTACTCTTAGAAATTGCATGCTGTCACTTGGTTTCAAAGTATGTCGTAGTATGCCATTATTTTGGTTGAACAGTTAATTTCTAATGTTTAACAGAGACACATTTTGATGATATAATATTGTGGATAACCAACAAAACTTAAATTATTTCCTTATGATGTTTTAATTAACTCAAAATGTTGCGATTGCGTGGCAACGGCTAGTAGCCATTTTGAAACATAGGTGGCAGCACAGTGCATTTTCGAAACTAGAATTTTCGTGTAGTGGTGTATCTTATTGTGGTATAATATCTTTGTATATGATAAAGTGACGCCTCATCTAATATGCTCAAAAATATATAAAGATACAGCTCGTACAGCGGACGATCTTAAAACGGACACCCCCATACAAATTTAAATATGTTATCATTTTCCTACACATTTTCTTTCATTAAAAAAGTTCTATAGAAATTAAAATGAGGTTTAACATATCTATATTTGTTAATATATTTTCACGTAATTCATATCTATTTAGTTGCTCATATCTTTGTTTTATTTTTACTTATATCGTACATTTATATTGGTAAGTTTTATAATTATTGTAAGATTTTAATCAACATCTTGATTTAATAATAATCGGAGATCGTTTACCTTCACTACAGTTTCTTAAATATGCTGTTAATGAAAACTTGCAAAGTTAAAATCCCCAACTGAACTGATTATCTGACATTACAGCGACCACTAGATCTGTATAGCGACCTCTTTTTCAGGTACATATACTGTCGTTATACAAGCTTTACCTGTTCCTATAAAAGGGCTAAGAATTTTTATATACCAGCTAAATATTTCTTAGCAGCAAGAAATATTAATACAAGTACAATCTAACCAATATTGCACATATTCATATACACAACTATTTGAAGCGGTAAGTAGTTGGTGAAGTGATGGTTCTCTCTGAAATACCAAGAGTCAATAACCATGCCTAACATGTGTTATTAGATGTTATTATAATTATTATAGATGGCTCAGCTCCCTAATTACTAATAGTAATTATCACACCATCTAGAGTGCAGTGTAAACACTCTTACTTGACAACCATTAACACTACCAACAATGAGAAAAAATGGCGAGTCAACCTGACTCATCGCTTGAGTCAAGGCTGGCTAAACTCCAATATTGGAGTCTTTTTTCTTGATTGGCTCTACCTGAGTCAATCTGACTATCAATTGGGAGTCAACATGACTTTTTTTTAGTAAAATACTAGGATGAGTCAAATTGACTCACATATTTGAGCTGGTTTTGGGACTAACAAAACTCAAATTTTGAGTCAATTTGACTCGTACTTTTTTCATTGAACCGGTCAATTTGTCTGCTTTTACTTTGGTATATACTTGATTTTTTATTTTATTTTTAATAAAAGGAGACTGTACTACTAATTTAATTATATGTTACATGGCCGAAAATTTGGAACTGCCCGATAACTATTTAGTAAAATATACTATTTACACCTTTGGCATTTCTGATGGAGAGGGCTGAGTGAATTTGTCCTACAATCTTGTAGCATTGTTACATATTATTGACATGATATTCAAATAATGACATCGTTCAAGAATAAAATACCAGGGGGTCAAATTACCAGGGGTCAAACTACGAGGGTCAAATTACCAGGGGGTCAAATTACCGGGGGGTAATTTGACCTAGAAAGCTATTTCACGGATGTTTTATTTTATTTCGTCAGCTGAATGGCACTGGCATGTGTTTTGATTGATTTCTGAGCTGTAAAAATAAAACAATTTGTATATCATGTTCATTTGTATGGATTTTTTTTGTTGTAGAATTACTGTATGATTTTTTTTTTCATCTCTCTTTGTATTTTTTGTTATCTGATTTTTTATTTCACTTGTGTATTTACAAAGTGTATAGAATTAATTAATTCTGTATTGCTATGAAACTGTTCTACTCAAACTTGAGTCATAGTATTTTTGTATTTATTTCACTCTAATATTTTTCTTTTCATGTTCCTAGCCTAATTTACATCCTCTTTCAAGTATGACTTTGTTCACGATGCCATTTTTTTTAGACTTCTTTTTCACGGTCCCTTGTATTTAATATTCGAATCAGACGTTTAACCCCTAATAAAAAAAATAAATTTGACATCGCTAAATATCCGTTTCAATTAAAATATTTGACATCCTTCATTTTAAGTTTTTTTTCACATCAAATTAGTGGCAGTTTTATTGCAGTTAAATGCATAAAACTGCCGCAAATTAGTGATAGTTTTACGGCAGTTTTAAATGCCTAAAACTGTTATCTGATTTCAGCGGTAAAATACACAGGCATTTTTAGAGAGTATATTTTCCATACCAAACTAATCGGTTTGAAGATCTTTAGTGTGTTGCAATTAGGGTAAGTTTCAAATTATCTGATGGTTATAAAATATATATAAACAAAAAATTATATCAGAGAAGGTGAATTTTTCGTTAATGTTTCGAAGTAAATTAAAAAAAAATGACATTTTTTAAATTAAATTAATAATTCCAAAGGTTTCTATTAATTTTAAAATTTAATTTTTAATGCATTTCAATTTCATAGTAGTTATTATCGATAAATTTTCGAGATTGATTTTTTATAGAATATTTCCACTTACCATAATTACTTTGATAAAAGACTCGATTATAGAATATATTATATCACTCTATATAATCGCCGTAAATGACCGCTACTTTTTCCTTCGATGCTCTTAATTTCTCCATCAGCCTTTATCACCACATAAAAAGCAGGGATGCCAATCTGAAAAAAGCAGGGGTGCCAATTCGCAACAATAAGCAAGGGTATCCAACTATCGGCGGGCCCAATTGTCGGCGGGCCCAATTGTCTTGGACCCAATTGTCGGCTTGACTAATTGTCACCGGGGCCAATTGTCTGCGGGACCAATTGTCGTCGGGCCCAATTGTAGGTGGGCCCAATTGCCCGGCCCAACTGTCAGAGCATCCATGTTAGTTGAACGGTTTCAGTAAAAACCTGAGGTGTCACGTTAATTATGTGGTGTCGGTAAAAACAATAGATGACGTGTTAGTTAATCGGTAAAAGTGTCATTACCAGTCTCAAATTAGTCACTTTATTTCGTGTCAATCTACTGGTGTCAATCTACTGGTGTCAAGCTAATGGTGTCGATCTACTGGTGTCATTTGGTGTCAATACCAGGTCTCTCTCTCTACATCCCTTTGTAACTACTAAAACTAACTAAAGTTTGTCGTGAATTTTTTAGTCTTACTTTCTTCAATCTTTGTAGCTTCATGAATAATAAATTGGTGCTTTACCTGAAATTAGCGGAAAGGCAAAGGGCAACCCCTTCATTGACTCTATTTTAACTTTAACTTGAAAGATAGAAATGATTTGATGTATGTTTAGTAAATAGCCATTTTGATAAATGTATAGATGTATGTATAGATATAACGCTACTTGCAGTTTTAGAGGATAGCGCTAGGGTTATGCTCTTCAACTACGAGGTCTTAGATTTTGTGTTAGGTAGGCTCGTAGGCTTCATTTACTATCACCTCTTCATTTTCCTCTTCCATCCGTGAGTGCAGCCACCGGTGCTTGTGTCCCTTTTCGTCACATTCCTTGGTAAGTGACTGCATTCACGGAGGAGCTTTTCTGCATCCATGAGCATTGTCACCGACGGTGGTAAGTGACTTTGTTCATGGAGCCACTTTCCTCTCTGACTGCTTCTTCCAGTCCCTTGTATTTAATTTCCTTTTGACGTCAGCGATATGGCCTTTGGTTCCGAAGCAGACGTTAAACCCCTACTAAAATAAATAAATAATGTATAGATAAATGTATAGATGAATGTATTGATTAATGTATAGATGTATGTATATAGAAATGTATAGATGCATGTATAAATGAATCTATTGATTAATTTAGTGATTATTGTATAGATTAATGTATAGATGAATGCATAGATGAATGTATTGATGAATGTATAAATACATGCATATATTAATGTATTGATGAATGTATAAATACATGCATATATTAATGTATAGATGAATGTATAGATGTATGTATATAGAAATGTATAGATTAATATATAGATGAAGGTATAGATTAATGTATAGATGAATGTATAGATTAATTTAGTGATTAATGTATAGAATAATGTATAGATTAATGTATAGATTAATGTATAGATTAATGTATAGATGAAGGTATAGATTAATGTATAGATGTATGTATAGATTAATTTAGTGATTAATGTATAGATGAATGTATAGATGAATGTATAGATTAATTTAGTGATTAATGTATATATTAATGCCACTTATTGGTCCATTCCATCTACCTTCCATATTTAACCCATTAACTGGTTTCTTGTAGATACATTAATTCATTTCTAAATCAGTTTCTTCACATTTCAGTTATTGTTGTGAACTATTTGTAAAGATGAAGTATCTCCTACTAAAATCACTAATAGGATTTTAATTACATTTTTTGTACAGCCAAATGCAAATGGCAGACCTGAAACATTTCCCATTTGAGCAGTCGAAATAGGATTTAAAATGTAGTTTTTTTCTTTTAATTCTCTGATGGCAAAATTTGTGAGTTAGGTTTCTTAGATGGCACTTTCTCCTCGGAATATTACTGCTATTGGCTACACAATTTCCTCTCTTAAATGGAATCTTCGATTGAATTCCGCCTTTTATGAAGAACATTCCCGAGTTCTTTGTGGTGCTGGGAGATACTGTGTGTCACACGCAAGTTATGTAAATTGGGCCAAAGTATCTTTTACAAGTTGTGAATTATTTACCCGATGAACATTTCAATAAATAGGTTATTATTAAAATCGTATAAAAATATATTCATTATGGAATTCCACTGTTAACATTTCAATATTTTTATGCGTTTTTTTTTAAATAATAATAACCATACGGATTCTAATTGTTAAATTATTCGATACTTTTTCTTGTAGCATTAATTTGAAGTTTTCTTCCTGTGAAATATATTCCCTCACTGTTTGCAATAAATTGATTTCTTCGCACAATGAACCTCTGGAGTATTCTCTTCATTTGAGGCTATGCGTGCTTTTCTGGTGAATTTCCCTGGAGTCATTTCGACTTTTTGAATTATGAAGCTGATGGAAAAGCTTGACTTTTGGCCCTGAACTTTGCAGGGGTGAGTTACGAGTTATTGAATTGTTCTGCATTCTCGATCATGTAAAAGAAAACCTGAATAGTAATTAAGATTTAAATCTTTATATCAATTATTATATTTTTCATAAGATCGACCATATGAAACCGTTCGATGATTCGGAACTTACCCTATTCTCTTCAAAAGTTTATAATATGTTAACTTATCAACCAATTTCAATGTTTTATGCTAAGAATAATTTTTTATAGTCAATTTCTTACTGAATGTTCCCATTAATTATTTATAGGTACTTATTTTAATTAAACTTCTACCTTACGAAGAATTACACCTTTTTTTATTAAATTTAAATTTCCACGAACTAGTATAGATATTTTTTCTATTTATTTAAAATATATCGAGCCATCAAGATCGTTTGCCAATAAGAAAAATTCATTTGATATGAAGTATATTGTAATTAATTCTTTATATCCTTTATATAAAATAATTTCTATACTAAAGGTAGTTTTATCTTTTAATCCTTTTTGACATTAAATTTTCTTATTCATTTTAATTGTTCATTTAGATATTGCACTACAGAAGGTAAAACATGAGGCAGTTAAAGTCTTTCTTTAGATTTATCAATAATATATTGCAGTATATTTCGTATGAAGTTTTTTTTTGACCGGTTTTGGCCTATTTATGATGCAAAATATTGAGTAGCGCCAGCATCACTTCGCATACCAAACTTTCCTGAAACTTTTCCCTGTATGAATTACTGACGAATAAAAAGGTAGTGCTTTGAAGTTCTGAGTAACTATATTGAAGAATATTACCATTGTATTTCAATAAGCTATAACTACTGATAAATATTACCATTGTATTTCAATTAGCTATAACTACTAATAAATATTACCATTGTATTTCAATTAGCTATAACTACTAATAAATATTACCATTGTATTTCAATAAATTATAACTACTGATAAATATTACCATTGTATTTCAATAAATTATAACTACTGATAAATATTACCATTGTATTTCAATAAATTATAACTACTGATAAATATTACCATTGTATTTCAATTAACTATAACTACTAATAAATATTACCATTGTATTTCAATTAATTATAACTACTAATAAATATTACCATTGTATTTAAATTAATTATAACTATTATTAAATAGTACCATTGTACTTAAATTGCCCCCAGGGGCTCTATCCTGAAGCTGTCTGTGGTGAATGGAAGAGAAGGGGGGTGGCGTCCCTTGGGCCCCGAACTGTTGTAATTTGGATTATGAATTTTCTTTTTTTCATTTTTAAAATGTTTATCATTATTTTTTAACGCTACTTACAGTTTTAGAGGATAGCGCTAGAGTTATGCTCTTCAACTACGAGGTCTTAGATTTTGTGTTAGGTAGACTCGTAGGTTTCATTTACCATCACCTCTTCATTTTCCTCTTCCATCCGTGAGTGCAGCCACCGGTGCTATAGTATCCCGTTTCGTCACATTCCTTTGTAAGTGACTGCATTCACGGAGGAGCTTTTCTGCATCCATGAGCATTGTCACCGACGGTGGTAAGTGACTTTGTTCATGGAGCCACTTTCCTCTCTGACTGCTTCTTCCAATCCCTTGTATTTAATTTCCTTTTGACGTCAGCGATATGGCCTTTGGTTCCGAAGCAGACGTTAAACCCCTGCTATAAAAAAAATACTTAAATTTTCTATAGCTACTATTAAATCAATAATTGCTTTGACATACTGTGATATGCTATCTAGTTTAAACATCAAGTGATATAAGTACTGACATGCACTTCACTGCAGGTACTGACATGCACTTCACTGCAGGTACTGACAGGCATTTCACTGCAGGTACTGACATGCATTTCACTTCAGGTACTGACAGGCATTTCACTGCAGGTACAGACAGGCATTTCACTGCAGGTAGTGACATGCATTTCACTGCAGGTAGTGACATGCATTTCACTGCAGGTAGTGACATGTATTTCACTGCAGGTAGTGACATGCATTTCACTGCAGGTAGTGACATGTATTTCACTGCAGGTACTGACATGCATTTCACTGCAGGTAGTGACATGCATTTCACTGCAGGTAGTGACATGCATTTCACTGCAGGTAGTGACATGCATTTCACTGCAGGTAGTGACATGTATTTCACTGCAGGTAGTGACATGTATTTCACTGCAGGTACTGACATGCATTTCACTGCAGGTAGTGACATGCATTTCACTGCAGGTAGTGACATGCATTTCACTGCAGGTAGTGACATGCATTTCACTGCAGGTAGTGACATGCATTTCACTGCAGGTAGTGACATGTATTTCACTGCAGGTACTGACATGCATTTCACTGCAGGTACTGACATGCATTTCACTGCAGGTACTGACATGCATTTCACTGCAGGTACTGACATGCTTTTCATTAGCAAAGTTCTTCAACTGATGATAATAATTCAGTCAAAAGGGGAAAGTTTCGACAGAATGTATCGGTGTGAAGTCATGAGTATATTGTGATATTCATAATTAAATTATATGAGCACATTGCGCACTAATTGAGATATATGAGCACATTGCGCACTAATTGAGATATATGAGCACATTGCGCACTAATTAAGATATATGAGCACATTGCGCACTAATTAAGATATATGAGCACATTGCGCACTAATTAAGATATATGAGCACATTGCGCACAAAGTATGATATATGAGTATATTGCGCACAAAGTATGATATATGAGTATATTGCGCACAAAGTAAGATATATGAGAACATTGCGCACAAAGTAAGATATATGAGAACATTGCGCACAAAGTAAGATATATGAGCACAATGCGCACAAAGTGTGATATATGAGCACATTGCGCACAAAGTGAGATATATGAGCACATTGCGCACAAAGTGTGATATATGAGCACATTGCGCACAAACTGTGATATATGAGCACATTGCGCACAAACTGTGATATATGAGCACATTGCGCACAAACTGTGATATATGAGCACAATGCGCACAAAGTGTGATATATGAGCACATTGCGCACAAAGTGTGATATATGAGCACATTGCGCACAAACTGTGATATATGAGCACATTGCGCACAAAGTGTGATATATGAGCACATTGCGCACAAACTGTGATATATGAGCACATTGCGCACAAAGTGTGATATATGAGCACAATGCGCACAAAGTGAGATATATGAGCACAATGCGCACAAAGTGTGATATATGAGCACATTGCGCACAAACTGTGATATATGAGCACATTGCGCACAAACTGTGATATATGAGCACATTGCGCACAAAGTGTGATATATGAGCACATTGCGCACAAACTGTGATATATGAGCACATTGCGCACAAAGTGTGATATATGAGCACAATGCGCACAAAGTGTGATATATGAGCACATTGCGCACAAAGTGTGATATATGAGCACATTGCGCACAAACTGTGATATATCAGCACATTGCGCACAAAGTGAGATATATGAGAACATTGCGCACAAAGTGAGATATTTGAGTACATTGCGCACAAACTGTGATATATGAGCACATTGCGCAGTGTTTCGAATTTTTATTTGTTGTTTTGTTACAAAAATAATTTATGTTACAATCATTTATTTCCCATTTTTCCACTTCGTTCTTTTTTACCTTTTTTCACAAAAGTTATTGATGGTAAAATAAATCGGTCAAATCTTTCAAAGAGTCTCAAACTACACATTATTTCTTTTCGAACATTCGAATTGTTTTTCTATCACTGTATAAAATGTTAATTATTTTTCTAGCAACTATAGGGTAAGTTTCGAGTCATCGAACGGTTCCACATTTTCGATCATACATACAACGTAAACTGTATAATAATTATCATAGATAACTATAGAATAGTTATCTAATATCTATGTAATTATATAACTGGTTATTTAAATTATGGTTATTATTTACTTTTATCTTGTACTGTATTATCGAAAATGTTTAATCGTCCGATAACTTGGAACTTACCCTACATGATTTGTTAAATTTTGTTTGGAAATTTCTTGTATTTAATTTCCTTTTGACGTCAGCTATATGGCCTTTGGCTCCGAAAAAGACGTTAAACCACCTTTTTTTCTGATATTAGTACATCATCACAGTGACTCTTTTCTCTGATAGTACATCAACACAGTGACTCTTTTCTCTGATAGTACATCATCACAATGACTCTTTTCTCTGATAGTACATCATCACAGTGACTCTTTTCTCTGATAGCACATCATCACAGTGACTCTTTTCTCTGATAGTACACCATCACAGTGACTCTTTTCTCTGATAGTACATCATCACAGTGACTCTTTTCTCTGATAGCACATCATCACAGTGACTCTTTTCTCTGATAGTACATCATCACAGTGACTCTTTTCTCTGACAGTACATCATCACAGTGACTCTTTTCTCTGAAAGTACATCATCACAGTGACTCTTTTCTCTGATAGTACATCATCACAGTGACTCTTTTCTCTGATAGTACATCATCACAGTGACTCTTTTCTCTGATAGTACATCATCACAGTGACTCTTTTCTCTGATAGTACATCAACACAGTGACTCTTTTCTCTGAAAGTACATCATCACAGTGACTCTTTTCTCTGATAGTACATCATCACAGTGACTCTTTTCTCTGATAGTACATCATCACAGTGACTGTTTTCTCTGATAGTACATCATCACAGTGACTCTTTTCTCTGATAGTACATCATCACAGTGACTCTTTTCTCTGATATTACATCATCACAGTGACTCTTTTCTCTGAAAGTACATCATCACAGTGACTCTTTTCTCTGATAGTACATCATCACAGTGACTCTTTTCTCTGATAGTACATCATCACAGTGACTCTTTTCTCTGATAATACATCATCACAGTGACTTTTCTCTGATAGTACATCATCACAGTGACTTTTCTCTGATAGTACATCTCACAGTGACTCTTTTCTCTGATAGTACATCATCACAGTGACTCTTTTCTCTGATAGTACATCATCACAGTGACTCTTTTCTCTGAAACTACATCATCACAGTGACTGTTTTCTCTGATAGTACATCATCACAGTGACTCTTTTCTCTGATAGTACATCATCACAGTGACTCATTTTTCTGATAGTACATCATCACAGTGACTCATTTTTCTGATAGTACATCATCACAGTGACTCTTTTCTCTGATAGTACATCATCACAGTGACTCATTTTTCTGATAGTACATCATCACAGTGACTCTTTTCTCTGATAGTACATCTAAGTTGTTTGTCTCCATAGTTCCTGTTCTTATGTTTTCTTTCATATCGAGTTTCTGAGGCTATTCTGCAAATAGAGAACCTGTTAGCCTTAATTAACTAATTGGTTGCACTAAAGGGTAGATGTGGTGACATGTTTGGTCGTACTAAATGGTGGGTATGACATTGCGTCAATTAAGAGTCTTCTATAACAGAGATAGCGATAACACCTTTTTATAGTAATAAATAGCTGGCTTTAGTATTGTATAGCCATCCCAGAACTCCAAATATAACTCGCTTAACCTTCTTCTTCTTTCAAGTAATTGATTATTTGAGCTATTTTTTTTCATTGTATTTATTGTTTGTCGAGGAATTTTTCTTTTGATCAATTGTTCTTTCGAGGAATTGTGTTTCGAGGGCTGCCAGAGGCTCTCCTGAAGTTTTCTACGGAGAATTGAAGATAAGGAGGATGGCATCCCTTGGGCCCTGAACTATTGTAATTTGGATTATGTTTAGTTTTTTCTCATTTATACCATGTTTATCATTTTTTAACGCTACTTGCAGTTTTAGAGGATAGCGCTAGGGTTATGCTCTTCAACTACGAGGTCTTAGATTTTGTGTTAGACTCGTAGGCTTTATTTACTATCACCTCTTCATTTTCCTCTTCCATCCGTAAGCTTTGTCAACCACTTCCCTTTCTGACTGCTTCTTCCAGTCCCTTGTATTTAAATTTCTTTAGATGTCAGCGATATGATCTTTATTTAAAAAATATTTACAAACATTTATTATTTTACAGATTTTAATGATATAAAAAACATGAACAATTTTTTTTTAATAAATTTAATTCTGTGAGAAGTTTCCTTGGTTCCGAAATAGACGTTAAACCCCCTCTAAATTAATTAAATTCTTCTTCGTTCAATTGTTCATTTGTTTAATTGTTCTAGCAATTGTTATTCGATGCATTGTTTATGAGCAAATTACCGGGTACCATATATAATATTACAATAAAGATACTGCTTTGTTTTAAATTATATCCTTTAATTTTTAATTCAATATCTATTCACAAGTGTAGGCGGATTGTTTAAAATGACAGCATTTTAAATATAAATAGTAGCAGCAGTAACAATCCTCAGGAAATATTATAGTGTCCGTTAATTTAAGGCTGCTTCACAAATGACACAGATCCGTCCGGGACGTCACCGGGACGTTTTATCACTGAGGAGAGCCGGTACTGTGTGAATGTGTCCGTTGAAATTAAAGTAACGATATATTTTTTCACTGACACTGAATCACTGATAGGAGAGTGACGGAGACGGACCGGAGACGTCCCGGACGGATCCTTGACATGTGTGAATAAGCCTCCAATAAATCAAATTATTATGTTAAATCATTATTTTTGGAAAACAATCTATATGATATGTAACCATGCTACTAACTTTTAGGATATATTAAATTAAACTATTTCTTTTCTAAATATGTTTCATGGAATCTTCACATCACTTCAATTATTTGTAAATTCATCCTAAAGGGCCGTACACACGTAGGTTTTTTTTAAGTCTTTCCACCAAATTTTTTGCTAAGCTCTTGTTACTTTTTCCACGAGAATATAAAAGAAAACGATATAATTATTATTTATTTTAGTTGGTATCCATGATACCTGCAGGTATCATGGATACCAACTACCATTGAATTACCTTCATGATTCCTTCAGGTATCATGGATTTTAACCATTTTGATAGATTTTTGGAGCGATCGGGTCAAAGGGCAAAGATCAAGGTCAAGGCCATTTATAACTCAATAACTCAAAAAGTATTCAACCAAATTGTCTGAAATTTTATTTGACGATTGGTCAATGTCCAGTAACCATCTGTTAGAATTTTGGGAGCAATCCGGTCTAAGGTCAAGGTCATTTATAACTCAAAAAGTATTGTACCAAATTGCATGAAACTTGGTGGGTCTATTGCTTATTATCCAGTTAGCAGTTTCTTGAATTTTGGGAGAGAATGGGTCAATGCGGCGGCGAAGGTATGCGCTCTACTGAGTGCACGTAATCTAGTTCGGTTTAAGTTTTTCATTCCAGGGGAGACTACAGAAATTCAGTATTCTCATCAAGCCTGAAATCATCATCAATTTGTGTAATAATTATTATCCCTGACTAAGCTTTAACTCCAATATTTTCGACTGCATGAAATGAAATTTAGTGATTAAAAACCATATACAGAGCTTGCCTAGGGTATTATTAGGTTAGTGTGACAGACAGACAGAAGCCACTTTTATTTTATTGATAAAAGTTTTTTACACATTCAATAACATGTTGTTATTTTCAGCCATGTAGATATTTGAAACCTTGGCAAATATGTTTGTGTCACCTGTCACAATTCTATTTGATTTGCTCTAAAAAAATATAGCTACCTGACTGAAAAGTAATAGAGTCACCCTGTATTCTATGATAGCTCTCAGTTTTTTATCTCTGATAGTTAATGTCTCTACTTTTGTAGTACATGTCCCCAATCTATTTTTTCTCTGATAGTACATGTCTCAAGTCTCTTTTTCTCTGATAGTACATGTCTCCAGTCTCTTTATCTCTGATAGTACATGTCTCCAGTCTTTTTTTCTGATAGTACATGTCTCCAGTCTCTTTTTCTCTGATAGTACGTGTCTCCAGTCTCTTTTCTCTGATAGTACATGTCTCCAGTCTCTTTTTTCTCTCTGATAGTACATGTCTCCAGTCTCTCTTTTTCTCTGATAGTACATGTCTCCAGTCTCTTTTTGTCTGATAGTACATGTCTCCAGTCTCTTTTTCTCTGATAGTACATGTCTCCAGTCTCTTTTTCTCTGATAGTACATGTCTCCAGTCTCTTTTTTTCTCTGATAGTACATGTCTCCAGTCTCTTTTTTTCTCTATTTAACACCTGTTGTAACACATGTTTCGCATTGAATATTGCGACATCTGTTCTATAAACTGTCGAGTCTAGTGACCCCTGGCAATGACTACTAACAGAAATCAGTACACCGGTGATTGTACTTTTTCGTTACTGTATTCACTAAGTAGCTTTTCTGCATGTATGAGCTCTGACAAACAATTATGGTAAATAAGTTAATAATATTAGCAATTTAAATAAAGAACAAAAATATGAATTGACCCAGACACGTAGGGTAAGTTTCGAGTTATCGGACAGTTCTAAATTTTCGATCATAGTAAAAAAATATATAATTATTATTATTTAACTGGATGGTTTAATTAGTATATACTTTTTTCTTTTATGATCAAAATATGGAAATGTTCGATAACGCAGAACATACCCTAATCTACTTAGTTCATTTAATTACTTTAATTTTAATTTATTTCTTTTTTATATATGTTTATACAAGCAGACAAACTAAAATTTTTAATGTATATACGTATGTAGATACTATTATATTAAATGCATAATTATAGGTCAGGCACCCTTATTTTAAATTCATTTTCATTAATTACTATGACGTCATACATCATACACTTTATTCTAGCAGGTGGGTTGGTACATAGCATGTGTATGTTATATGTATATAGTATGTGTGTATAATGTATTTCATACAGGTGTGTATGTAAGTGTATTGCATGTGTATAGTGTATATCATACATGTGAATCACATGGTCAGTATTATATGCCATAATTCAGTATTGTATGTTAGCATTATATTATAAAGCATATGGTGTAACTGAATGTGATTCTGTATGTGTATGATTCTAAAATAATGAAATAGACTATTAACATTTTTATCGGGTAATTATCGCTTTATCCAACTTAATATAGTTATTCGAATGCAATTAAAGATTATCTTTTTTATCTTGTTCATTTATTTTGTTAATGTTATTTTGATGGGGATATTTTAGCCCAAATTTTGTAATAGAAATTTCCATTTATGTGATATTACGAATTAAAAATATATATAAGATAAAAGAATTCCTACCAAACAATAATAAAATACATACAATATACCGGAATATTCCTAAAAAATTATTTATAATTAATTTAATTATATTTCACGACCATTACATGCATGTATACTTTATAAGTATATGCTTATTTAAAAACAATTTTTAATATTCCTTTTTTATCTAAGTAAATATTTATTTTCGATATCGAACTGATAAACACATTTATACCATTTAATTACAGTAAACGTTGCGATTATAAATTAAGTATTTCATATTATTTGCTATTAAATATTTTAGCACTCATTTTATATAATGAGGATATTTGAATATTTTCTGTAGGGAGATAATCTCTGGATTTTATCTTTTAAAGTATCTCTTTTAGATAAAAATGATTGGCAGATTAAATTAATTGCTTTTTCCTTTTAAAGTGTTTTGATAAAATGAACATTTTAAATTTAGTAAAATATAAAATAAAACTGATTTGATACGTTGTGATTGGAAAATAAAAGATGTTTTATTTCTGTCATTTGCACTGAAAATTGCTTTATTGGTGAATTCTAATTGATTATTTGATCCCATTATTAAATTTACATGTAACTCTTTGATTAATTTCTGAAATCTGACTTAGTTTAAAGATTGAACAAATAAAATATTTTAATTGGTATCCATGATACCTGCAGGTATCATGGATACCAATTAAAATAACTGGTTAAAAGGTCCAATTAAATACCTTTTTCTCAAATGACCGAAAATGTGGAACTGTCCGATAATTCGTAGCTTACCCCCAGTCTCCACAATTTCAGTGCTATTTTGTACCAGATGTCTGTTCTTTTCAGTGTATTTTAAGAGTAGGAATTCACTTCTGCTGCCACTGGAATTGCGGTAGAGAATTCTCCCTCACGAAGATGAGAGATAACGATTGGGTAATTGAGGGTAAATAGGCTGAAGAGAGAATAAACATATAATGAATAAATAGTAAATAAATAGTAAATAAATAGTAAATAAATAGTAAATAAATAGTAAATAAATAGTAAATAAATTGTAAATAAATAAAAAATAGTAACAAATAAATAGTAACAAATAAATAGTAACAAATAAATAGTAATAAATAAATAGTAATAAATAAATAGTAATAAATAAATAAAAATGAGTTAATAATAATGAATAATAAGTAATATAAATTATTATAAATAATAAGTGATAATTAAATTATTATAGATAATAAGTGATAATTAAATTATAATAAATAATAATGATCAATAATAAGTAATATATAAATTATTATAAATAATAATGATCAATAATAAATAAATAAAAAATGAATGAGAAATGGCTTGATTAAGCGTGATTATTATGAATATTTATATATATATATTTTGTATCATACACATGATTACAATATTGATATAATACGTGTTCAGCTACTCTAATTCAATACCTTTTATTTAACATAATAAACTAATCCTAATAGCATTGCTAACATAATAATGCTATTGCCATTTAAATATTTTACTAATCCGTTTAGTATAACATTATTCATATTAGCAACATTAGTGCATGGATATCAGATGTACATTCATTTAATTATTTCATTGGCAGTGATGATTACAGGTAATATAGTAATTAAAGACAGGTAGTAAAGAGACTAAAGACAGGTAGTGAAGGGATTAAAGACAGGTAGTAAAGAGATTAAGGACATGTAGTGAAGAGATTAAAGACAGGTAGTAAAGAGATTAAAGACAGGTAGTAAAGAGATTAAAGACAGGTAGTGAAGAGATTAAAGACAGGTAGTAAAGAGATTAAAGACAGGTAGTGAAGAGATTAAAGACAGGTAGTGAAGAGATTAAAGACAGGTAGTGAAGAGATTAAAGACAGGTAGTGAAGAGATTAAAGACAGGTAGTAAAGAGATTAAAGACAGGTAGTAAAGAGATTAAAGACAGGTAGTAAAGAGATTAAAGACAGGTAGTAAAGAGACTAAAGACAGGTAGTGAAGAGATTAAAGACAGGTAGTGAAGAGATTAAATACAGGTAGTGAAGAGATTAAAGACAGGTAGTGAAGAGATTAAAGACAGGTAGTGAAGAGATTAAAGACAGGTAGTGAAGAGATTAAAGACAGGTAGTGAAGAGATTAAAGACAGGTAGTGAAGAGATTAAAGACAGGTAGTGAAGAGATTAAAGACAGGTAGTAAAGAGACTAAAGACAGGTAGTGAAGAGATTAAAGACAGGTAGTGAAGAGATTAAATACAGGTAGTGAAGAGATTAAAGACAGGTAGTGAAGAGATTAAAGACAGGTAGTGAAGAGATTAAAGACAGGTAGTGAAGAGATTAAAGACAGGTAGTGAAGAGATTAAAGACAGGTAGTGAAGAGATTAAAGACAGGTAGTGAAGAGATTAAAGACAGGTAGTGAAGAGATTAAAGACAGGTAGTGAAGAGATTAAAGACAGGTAGTGAAGAGATTAAAGACAGGTAGTGAAGAGATTAAAGACAGGTAGTGAAGAGATTAAAGACAGGTAGTGAAGAGATTAAAGACAGGTAGTGAAGAGACTAAAGACAGGTAGTGAAGAGACTAAAGACAGGTAGTGAAGAGACTAAAGACAGGTAGTGAAGAGATTAAAGACAGGTAGTGAAGAGACTAAAGACAGGTAGTAAAGAGACTAAAGACAGGTAGTAAAGAGACTAAAGACAGGTAGTAAAGAGACTAAAGACAGGTAGTAAAGAGACTAAAGACAGGTAGTAAAGAGACTAAAGACAGGTAGTAAAGAGACTAAAGACAGGTAGTAAAGAGACTAAAGACAGGTAGTAAAGAGATTAAAGACAGGTAGTAAAGAGATTAAAGACAGGTAGTAAAGAGATTAAAGACAGGTAGTAAAGAGATTAAAGACAGGTATTAAAGTGATTAAAGGCAGGTATTAAAGTGATTAAAGGCAGGTATTAAAGTGATTAAAGACAGGTATTAAAGTGATTAAAGACAGGTATTAAAGTGATTAAAGACAGGTAGTGAAGAGATTAAAGACAGGTAGTGAAGAGATTAAAGACAGGTAGAGAAGAGATTAAAGACAGGTAGTGAAGAGATTAAAGACAGGTAGTGAAGAGATTAAAGACAGGTAGTAAAGAGATTAAAGACAGGTAGTAAAGAGATTAAAGACAGGTAGTAAAGAGATTAAAGACAGGTAGTAAAGAGATTAAAGACAGGTAGTAAAGAGATTAAAGACAGGTAGTAAAGAGATTGAAGACAGGTAGTAAAGAGATTGAAGACAGGTAGTAAAGAGATTGAAGACAGGTAGTAAAGAGATTGAAGACAGGTACTAAAGTGATTAAAGACAGGTACTAAAGTGATTAAAGACAGGTATTAAAGTGATTAAAGACAGGTACTAAAGTGATTAAAGACAGGTACTAAAGTGATTAAAGACAGGTATTAAAGTGATCAAAGACAGGTAGCATAGAGATTAAAGATGTAATTAATTAATCACACTACTAAAAGAATAGATATCAATTTACATAATAATCTGTGCTGGCTAATAATTAATCATAATTTATATCGTGAAAAAATCTTATTGGAACTCAGTTACAGTTTCCGTGTACTGTGAGTGTCTGAGTAATGTTTGACTTTGGTATCTACCAACTAAGAGAACTTAATCACTATATCCTTACTTTGCAGCACTATAAATCTTCACTATAAAATATTATAGCAGTAATATTTATTGCTATAGGGAAACTATAAATACACTATACAGGAGAATGACTAGCTTTACTTCGGTTCTAGGAATTTTCACCTGGGAAAATTCGCCGTCGGAATTTTTGCCGTGAGGAAAATTTGCCGTGAGGAAAATTTGCCGTGAAGAAATTACAGAGGGCACAACTATTGACCTATAAATATTAATAAAAAATAGTGATAGTTATAAAGAAAACCGATTTGTTAAATAACTATACGAATGAAAATTTTAGATAATTTTAGAAAATTTTATATTCTTCACAAGAATTTATAATTGTAAATATTAATTGAAGGTGATTATGTAATATTGTATATCTGATATAACTAAGATGCCTAACATTTATGTTACCTGTTCATATATGCAATGTATATTCTAATCATTACTCGTATAATTTTGTGTCACGAGAGGTCGCTGCATAACATTTGGAGTGTTTAGATTAACTATAAGTTCATTATACCTTCACTATAGCCTCACTATAACTTCACTATACCTTGCTATAGCTTCACTATACATTGCTATAGCTTCACTATACATTGCTATAGCTTCACTATACATTGCTATAGCTTCACTATACATTGCTATAGCTTCACTATACATTGCTATAGCTTCACTATACATTGCTATAGCTTCACTATACATTGCTATAGCTTCACTATACATTGCTATAGCTTCACTATACATTGCTATAGTTTGCGACACAATGTGTCCCAAATTTGTGCAGTTAATTAATTTCTCATCAAACTTTGGTCGCAATAAGAAGGATTAATTGACACCAAAACTTTGGCTCTAGTGTGAAGTTAGACAGTAACACAGACAGGTGTAGACAGTTACTGTCACTTCACTCTACTGTCTGACGGTAACACAGACAGGTGTAGACAGTTACTGTCACTTCACTCTACTGTCTGACTGTAACACAGACAGGTGTAGACAGTTACTGTCACTTCACTCTACTGTCTGACGGTAACTCAGACAGGTGTAGACAGTTACTGTCACTTCACTCTACTGTCTGACGGTAACACAGACAGGTGTAGACAGTTACTGTCACTTCACTCTACTGTCTGAGGGTAACACAGACAGGTGTAGACAGTTACTGTCACTTCACTCTACTGTCTGACTGTAACACAGACAGGTGTAGACAGTTACTGTCACTTCACTCTACTGTCTGACGGTAACTCAGACAGGTGTAGACAGTTACTGTCACTTCACTCTACTGTCTGAGGGTAACACAGACAGGTGTAGACAGTTACTGTCACTTCACTCTACTGTCTGACAGTAACACAGACAGGTGTAGACAGTTACTGTCACTTCACTCTACTGTCTGACGGTAACACAGACAGGTGTAGACAGTTACTGTCACTTCACTCTACTGTCTGACGGTAACACAGACAGGTGTAGACAGTTACTGTCACTTCACTCTACTGTCTGACAGTAACACAGACAGGTGTAGACAGTTACTGTCACTTCACTCTACTGTCTGAGGGTAACACAGACAGGTGTAGACAGCTATTGTCACTTCACTCTACTGTCTGACGGTAACACAGACAGGTGTAGACAGTTACTGTCACTTCACTCTACTGTCTGACGGTAACACAGACAGGTGTAGACAGTTACTGTCACTTCACTCTACTGTCTGACAGTAACACAGACAGGTGTAGACAGTTACTGTCACTTCACTCTACTGTCTGACGGTAACACAGTCAGGTGTAGACAGTTACTGTCACTTCACTCTACTGTCTGACGGTAACACAGACAGGTGTAGACAGTTACTGTCACTTCACTCTACTGTCTGACGGTAACACAGACAGGTGTAGACAGTTACTGTCACTTCACTCTACTGTCTGACGGTAACACAGACAGGTGTAGACAGCTACTGTCACTTCACTCTACTGTCTGACGGTAACACAGACAGGTGTAGACAGTTACTGTCACTTCACTCTACTGTCTGACGGTAACACAGACAGGTGTAGACAGTTACTGTCACTTCACTCTACTGTCTGACAGTAACACAGACAGGTGTAGACAGTTACTGTCACTTCACTCTACTGTCTGACGGTAACACAGACAGGTGTAGACAGTTACTGTCACTTCACTCTACTGTCTGACAGTAACACAGACAGGTGTAGACAGTTACTGTCACTTCACTCTACTGTCTGACTGTAACACAGACAGGTGTAGACAGTTACTGTCACTTCACTCTACTGTCTGACGGTAACTCAGACAGGTGTAGACAGTTACTGTCACTTCACTCTACTGTCTGACGGTAACTCAGACAGGTGTAGACAGTTACTGTCACTTCACTCTACTGTCTGACGGTAACACAGACAGGTGTAGACAGTTACTGTCACTTCACTCTACTGTCTGAGGGTAACACAGACAGGTGTAGACAGTTACTGTCACTTCACTCTACTGTCTGACGGTAACACAAACAGGTGTAGACAGTTACTGTCACTTCACTCTACTGTCTGACGGTAACACAGACAGGTGTAGACAGTTACTGTCACTTCACTCTACTGTCTGACAGTAACACAGACAGGTGTAGACAGTTACTGTCACTTCACTCTACTGTCTGACGGTAACTCAGACAGGTGTAGACAGTTACTGTCACTTCACTCTACTGTCTGACAGTAACACAGACAGGTGTAGACAGTTACTGTCACTTCACTCTACTGTCTGACGGTAACACAGACAGGTGTAGACAGTTACTGTCACTTCACTCTACTGTCTGAGGGTAACACAGACAGGTGTAGACAGTTACTGTCACTTCACTCTACTGTCATTTTAGTTTTTAACCAAACAATGTGTTTTCAGCATCTATTTTCTATACTATGATAAGAGCCTCGTCTGTCCATCCTCGTGACACAATTTTAATAAGAAGTGCATTTTGTGAAAGGAAAAATGTTAGTATACTTTAACCCCAGCACAAGGGCGTCTATTGTCCCTACTGTTAACTCATCTAACGTGCGTCCAAAAGACGCATGTGTGACCACATGCCATAGATTTACAAGCTATTTTAGGGCTATGCGTTTATTGTCGCACGTCAAAGAGCAGCAGATTCTATTACTAACTTTTGACAGTATCATGAGTCATTACTACGTGGTAAACTAATATTAATAATGAAAAAAATAATAACTATGCTTTTACAGAGTAAAAAATAATTTCAAGCCCATTATATCGATTGAATTGGTTATGTACAATAAGCTTTATTAAATATCTTTTATATTAAGTTTTTTGTTATTATTTATTAACTAATGTCTATTAAACTAAATACCTTTTATATTAAATTTTTTGTTATTATTTATTAATTAATGTTTATTAAACTAAATACCTTTTATATTAAGTTTTTTGTTATTATTTATTAATTAATGTCTATTAAACTAAATACCTTTTATATTAAGTTTTTTGTTATTATTTATTAATTAATGTTTATTAAACTAAATACCTTTTATATTAAGTTTTTTGTTATTATTTATTAATTAATGTCTATTAAACTAAATACCTTTTATATTAAGTTTTTTGTTATTATTTATTAATTAATGTTTATTAAACTAAATAGCTTTTACATTAAGTTTTTGTTATTATTTATTAACTATAATGACTCTTTTCTACTAATCAATTAGTATAATTACTGGAAAATAAAATACATCATTCTTTTATTTTGTTTTTATTTCTTTTCATTTAGTTGAGTATTTCATATTATATCGTACGTTACATTGCATATTGTTTGTTATTTAATATTAATGGATATCAATTGTTTATTTATTTGAACAATCGAGTGGGCATTAGAGAACTGCATTTTTCTATTTATTTATGTTACAATGTATTATTATTATTCTCGGAATTAAATATTCATGTATTCAAGACAATACCAATATTGTTTATATAATGAACAGTGTACAATTAATCACACAATTAAAGAATATATTTTTCACATTTAGTAAAGATTAAATGCTGGTTAATTTCTCTAAAATCTCGTTTTTATAATTTGTAAATTTTTTAATGCTATTTATTTGGTTTCTCAAAACCGAACATTTTACTCATAGTAAATATTAACTTTTATTTATTTATTCTTTAGTGAAAAAATTTCGTTTGTAACGAACAATAATAAGAATATCAGATTTCAAGCCCTTACATAAGTTCAAAAATGTTTTCGTGCAAAATAGTTAAGACTATGTTTTATATTGCATACATAGCGTAAGTTATGAATTATCGGTCATTACTTCATCTTCGGTCATATAAGACAAAACAATATAAAAATTATTATTATTACACAGTGCTATCTAATACTTCTGCAAACCCGGGTTTGCAGAAGTATTAGATAGCACTGTGTAATAATAATAATTTTTATATTGTTTTTTCTTATATGACCGAAGATGTAGTACTGACCAATAATTCGCAACTTACCTTAGTTAAAATACGTCATCAACTAAATATCCTGTTTTATTTTCCATAAGGTTGAATTTAAGTTCAATTTATTAACATGATAGCCTTTGCTACATTTTATATGATTTTTTAAAGCTGTGTCTATCATATACTGATACAAAGCTTAGTTTATAATTAATTATTCCTCGGGTTTGAATTAAATACAAGCAGAAATAATAAACCTCTAGAAAAATGCAAAACAATCCCTACATACCTGAGCTGTGTAAATTGTTTTACCTGTACTATTTTACTGAATCTTTGGGTGAATTTGCATCCCTACTAAGGTAAGTTACGATTTATTGGACAGTTCCAAAATTTCGATATGTTGGAAAAATAGCATTTTAACTTGTATTTTTAATTAATGTAAACTTTTCTGATATGATCGAAAATGTGGAACCGTTCGATTACTCGGTACTTACCCTAGTCTTACATCTGAACCGCTCTCTATATCCCTTTTTATTTATTATTTCCCCCTGTTCTTACCCACTGTCCAATGAGTAGCTTAACATTCACTGGATATTATGCGACATCACTCTCATTGTAGCGACACTTGTTGTGACATTTATTGTCCATAACGACAACTTTTGAGGCATTCACTTTTTTCCCTGACACTTCCTTTTGATGAGTAAATGGGCTAGAAATTCTATATACTATACATACATTGGTAATTCAATTATTATAATGGGCTTATATTTAAATGCAAGTACGAATTATCAATATATGTATATTGAATTTATAAAATTATTTGTTACTCCCAGAAGTCAAAACTATGATTTTTTTCAATTATTAATATTAGTGTGACCCGTAGTCACGGCTATAAAATGTTAGTTTCCTTTATAATTATCAAATGTTTCGGACAGACAGACAGACAAATTAACTTCTTATTATAGTGAAGAAATTCACGTTGTTAGAAAACTCTTCTCAATTCATAAATTCATATCTAAATTATTCATTATTATTTATATTCTACATTTTTCTTAGATATTCAAATGTAATTTTTTTTCTATATTCTACTGTGGCTATTTTTAATTCTTACCATAAAGTTCTATTAATACAAATTTTTTACCATAATAGCCTTTACTATAGTATATTTTACAGGATTTTAAAATTCTTAGACAATAACTATAGATTTTCTCGATTTGTTTGAAATGTGTCCGACGAATAAATGTGATATATTTTGTATTCAATTATATATTTATGATTATTTTTTGTAATACCAATTAGATTTTCTATCTATTCGTAACAATTAAAATCGAAATACCTTTTATGTACTTACTCAATATTGTTAATAATAACTTAAAAGCAGTAAATTCATTATATTGGCAAGTAATTAATTCCTAAGTAATAGACTGATGTGTTTCGGATGTTTTACTTTGTAATAATTGAAACCACAAGTCTTGTCATAACAACAAGTCTTGCTATAACAACAAGTCTTACCATAACAACTCTTACTATAACAACAAGTCTTACCATAACAACAAGTCTTACCATAACAACTCTTACTATAACAACAAGTCTTACCATAACAACTCTTACTATAACAACAAGTCTTACCATAACAACTCTTACTATAACAACAAGTCTTACCATAACAACTCTTACTATAACAACAAGTCTTACCATAACAACTCTTACTATAACAACAAGTCTTACCATAACAACTCTTACTATAACAACAAGTCTTACCATAACAACTCTTACTATAACAACAAGTCTTACCATAACAACTCTTACTATAACAACAAGTCTTACCATAACAACTCTTACTATAACAACAAGTCTTACCATAACAACTCTTACTATAACAACAAGTCTTACCATAACAACTCTTACTATAATAACAAGTCTTACCATAACAACTCTTACTATAACAACAAGTCTTACCATAACAACTCTTACTATAATAACAAGTCTTACCATAACAACTCTTACTATAATAACAAGTCTTACCATAACAACTCTTACTATAACAACAAGTCTTACCATAACAACTCTTACTATAACAACAAGTCTTACCATAACAACTCTTACTATAACAACAAGTCTTACCATAACAACTCTTACTATAACAACAAGTCTTACCATAACAACTCTTACTATAACAACAAGTCTTACCATAACAACTCTTACTATAATAACAAGTCTTACCATAACAACTCTTACTATAATAACAAGTCTTACCATAACAACTCTTACTATAATAACAAATCTCACCATAACAACTCTTACTATAACAACAAGTCTTACCATAACAACTCTTACTATAACAACAAGTCTTACCATAACAACTCTTACTATAATAACAAGTCTTACCATAACAATTCTTACTATAACAACAAGTCTTACCATAACAACTCTTACTATAATAACAAGTCTTACCATAACAACTCTTACTATAATAACAAGTCTTACCATAACAACTCTTACTATAATAACAAGTCTCACCATAACAACTCTTACTATAACAACAAGTCTTACCATAACAACAAGTCTTACCATAACAACTCTTACTATAATAACAAATCTCACCATAACAACTCTTACTATAACAACAACTCTTACTATAACAACAACTCTTGCTATAATAACAAGTCTTACCATAACAAGTCTTGCTATAACAAGTCTTGCTAAAACAAAAAAGGTACTTAATTATTCCCAGAAATTTCGAGCTTGTTATTTCAAGGCAACAAAAGAATGATGTACCTGGAGTGATGTACATTGTAGAATGATGTACAGAGATGTAGAAAGAACTAGAGTGATGTAGAGAGAACTAGAGTGATGTAGAGAGAACTAGAGTGATGTAGAGAGAACTAGAGTGATGTAGAGAGAACTAGAGTGATGTAGAAAGAACTAGAGTGATGTAGAGAGAACTAGAGTGATGTAGAAAGAACTAGAGTGATGTAGAATGAACTAGAGTGATGTAGAATGAACTAGAGTGATGTAGAATGAACTAGAGTGATGTAGAGAGAACTAGAGTGATGTAGAGAGAACTAGAGTGATGTAGAGAGAACTAGAGTGATGTAGAAAGAACTAGAGTGATGTAGAAAGAACTAGAGTGATGTAGAAAGAACTAGAGTGATGTAGAAAGAACTAGAGTGATGTAGAAAGAACTAGAGTGATGTAGAAAGAACTAGAGTGATGTAGAATGAACTAGAGTGATGTTGAAAGAACTAGAGTGATGTAGAGTGATGTATCTGGTATAATATATTATGATAATTCACCTCAATTCCCCCTGGAATCGGAATAATATTCCAGTCTTATTATATACTCAGCGTTTCTTGTTCTTTGTAGTTCCAGGCAAGGAATTTAATCTATTAAGCAGGGTTATTATTTGATGAGAATGTTCTGTGTTATTCCATTGAATTATAGAGTTTTAATAATTGTATTTAATGTAGTTTGAGTCTAAGCTCTACTTACCAGTCTCATTTAATAATGATTGCTCATTAAAAATTGTATTTTTCGTTCTTGTTGACTTTCTTATATTTCTATTTTTTATATTATCATGAATTTCAATATCGATAAACACAGTATTGAAGGAATTTTCAAAGATGCATCACTTATTAGGGTAAGTTCCAAGTTATCGGACTGTTCCACATTTTCGGTCATACAAAAGGATAATAACCAGTTAAAATTTTAAATTACATAGTTTTTTCTTACGATCGAAGATGTGTCACCGTGCGATAACTCGTAACTCCCCCTGCAATTCAGTCTCCTCACTCTGTTCCATATTTCAGCTCAGTGCCATGCAAGTCTCTACTAAATCTAGTCTGAAATTTGAGGCAAAACAGAACTACTTTCAGGACTGAAAACCTGAGACATTTTCTGTGCATTCTCCTAAGATGTGGAGAGTGAGTGAGTGAGTGGTGAGTGAGTGAGTGAATGGTGAGTGAATGGTGAGTGAATGGTGAGTGAATGGTGAGTGAATGGTGAGTGAGTGAGTGGTGAGTGAGTGGTGAGTGAGTGAGGAGTGAATGAGTGAGGAGTGAGTGACTGATGAGTGAGTGAGTGAGTGAGTGACTGAGGAGTGAGTGAGTGAGTGAGTGAGTGAATGGTGAGTGAATGAGTGAGGAGTGAGTGAATGGTGAGTGAGTGAATGGTGAGTGAGTGGTGAGTGAGTGAGTGGTGAATGGTGAGTGAATGGTGAGTGAGTGGTGAGTGAGTGAATGTTGAGTGAGTGGTGAGTGAGTGAATGGTGAGTGAGTGAGTGGTGAGTGAATGAATGAATGAATGAATGAATGAATGAATGGTGAGTGAGTGAGCGAGTGATTGTTGTTGAGTGGAGCTTGAGTGATTGTTGTTGAGTGGAGAGTTGTGAGTGAGTGAATGTTGGTGAGTGGAGAAGATAGTGAGTGAATGTTGGTGAGTGGAGAAGATAGTGAGTGAATGTTGTTGAGTGGTGAGTGATATAATGATAATAAATAAACCCTATCAAATAAATAAGAAGTTCAATCAGATGACCAGTCCAATGTGTTCAACTGTAAAGTCTTTTCACTTAAATTACCATGTCTAAATTCAAATAACCCTTCTTCTGTAAGTAACTCTTTTGTTGTGTAAATTCGCTGAATTGTCACTCTTTTCAGAAAACAATACTCTCTCTGTATTATTTTATGTTAGGTCAGAAGCATTCACTTTGTTCAATTGCTCTCAATTTTGGTAGTTTTTGTTCAGCTTTTATGTTGCATTTGCTTAATAAGTTAATTTTGAACTTTTATTTAAAAGTAATATTTAAATATTACGTATATATTTCTATGAAAATAACTGTATTTGATATATACTGTTACGTATTCCCGTACAGTTACTTTTTCCCGTACAGTTACGTATTCCTGTACAGTTACGTATTCACGTACAGTTACTTTTTCCCGTACAGTTACGTATTCCCGTACAGTTACTTTTTCTCGTACAGTTACGTATTCCCGTACAGTTACGTATTCCCGTACAGTTACGTATTCCCGTACAGTTACGTATTCCCGTACAGTTACGTATTCCCGTACAGTTACGTATTCTCGTACAGTTACGTATTCCCGTACAGTAACGTATTCTCGTACAGTTACGTATTCCCGTTCAGTTACGTATTCCCGTACAGTTACGTATTCCCGTACAGTTACGTACTCCCGTACAGTTACGTATTCCCGTACAGTAACGTATTCCCGTACAGTTACGTACTCCCGTACAGTTACGTATTCCCGTACAGTAACGTATTCTCGTACAGTTACGTATTCCCGTACAGATACGTATTACCGTACAGTTACGTATTCCCGTACAGTTACGTATTCCCGTACACCACATTCGCTAGTGAATTCCTGATAAAACTGTTTCTTTATTAAGATAAGTGTTATAACGATTGAAGTTAACACCCACTGTGACACGTTCTACCAAACTGTCAGGATATTGTTATTGTAAGTAACAAATGACGAAATTGCGGAGTAACGTAACCTAATCTACATTTCAAAACACTAAAATAATAAATAATTGACCGAATCGGTTGGTAGTAAAGTATTACTTCATGTTATTTTAATTTTATACAAACAAGTTGTAGCAAAATGGTTGCCTCGCTTTCACAAACCTAATTATCTCATCCAAATGAGCTACTAATGAATGTTGAAAAGTTGCACTACTGCCTCCATTGACTTTGTTTGCAATGCAGCTGTGTGTTGCCGTGTTTTTAAATTAATCGGCTTATAGGTAGCAATTTATTTGTACTTTTGAAGGTAATGAGACTCATTAGTATCAAAATAAATGAAATATTTCATTGGTAGAGCATGGATAGTGAAAGAATATTTCTAATCTCTTCCTAATAATGCTCTATCTGTATTAGAATTGGTAAATTAGTCCCCAATTTGACTATGCGTAAATAGAAATAAACATTCATAATGGTAATAATTTTCATAATGTGTTCATACTTTTCTTACTTATCATTTACAGGCAAAGGTGCACTTACGCTTCGACTGAGAGTCTCGAAGCTATTCTTCCCTTTCTGATACTCTTTATTACAAATGTTATTACAAATTAGCAATTAAAAATGAAATATATGGTAGGTATAATAGTTAACTATTGCTTAGTTATAATTTAGTTGTCTTATCGCATATTCCTCTTGTTGTTTTCTGGCAAAATAAAGAAGATTTGAACAAAAAAGAAGAATTGAAACACTGCATATTATAATAGGTCATATTAATAATATGACCTATAATAATTTGAAGCACTGTTTAAAACGATAATCATTTTATATAAGAAAACCATCATGTTATATTTTTATGTTAAATAAAAAGGAAATTATTCTATTAAATAAATCAATGCAAGCATTTCTATTTAATTTTCTATTTATTTCAAGTATCTATGATACCATATTCTTAATATATAATAAAATAACAGAAAAGGAAGAATAGCTTCGACAATTTCAGTCACCTTTACCCTATTTAATGTAAATATTTTTTATTTAATTCTAAGCATCAAGTATGATCATTTTTTTCAATCAATAACAACTTAAGTTTTTCGAATTGTTAAGTTTAACTCATAGGCAATTAAATTCAAAAAGTTTGTTCATGGAGCCACTTACCTTTCTGACTGTTTCTTCCAGTCCCTTGTACTTGGTTTCCTTTTGAAGTCAGCGATAAGGCCTTTGGTTCCGAAGCAGACATTATACACCTACTAAATTAATTAATTATTACAAGAAAGTCTTTTGTATAAGTGATCAATAATTGTGAAGTATTATTGTAAAGAACATCTAGACTAGTACACTGTACAGTCATACGGTCTTGGAAGAAACAACATTGAACAACGTCTTCTTGATCGTAAAAAAACACATACAGAACGTCTTCTTAATTGTAAAAGACCATAAAGAACGTCTTGTTGATCTTAGAAGATCATGAAGAACATCTTCTTGATCGTAGAAGATCATAAAGAACGTCTTCTTGATCGTACAAGATCATAAAGAACATCTTCTTGATCGTAGAAGATCATAAAGAATGTCTTCTTGATCGTAGAAGATCATAAAGAACGTCTTCTTGATCGTAGAAGATCATAAAGAACATCTTCTTGATCGTAGAAGATCATAAAGAACGTCTTCTTGATCGTAGAAGATCATAAAGAACATCTTCTTGATCGTAGAAGATCATAAAGAACATCTTCTTGATCGTAGAAGATCATAAAGAACATCTTCTTGATCGTAGAAGATCATAAAGAACATCTTCTTGATCAAAAAATTCATGATTCGTAAAAAAAAAATATTGTCAACATTGAAGCATCGCATAATACACATCAATATTTACAGGCTATACTCTTCTCATCTAAACTGTCTTTTATAAGAAAGGTCAGCTCTCTTTTTGGATCAAAATGCCTCGAAATCATCTCTGGTAGGGAGTGCATGCACTCGAGTACCGTGTTTGAGAGTGCATGCACTCGAGTAGCGTGTTTGAGAGTCGTTGGTTCTCTCAATGCAGTAAAGTCCTCCTCCCTGGACTCCACACTTTTCTTTAAAGTTCTTACGAGAATGCCATCGAAAAACCCACCGCAAGAATGCGCTTTGAGGAGCTCTCAACATCATAGCAAAATGTTATTAACATGTAGGCTAACTTATGAATTATCGGACAGTTTTACATCCTCGATCATCTAAGAAAAAAACTATATAATTATTTAATTTTTATTATATATATGATCGAAGATGTGATACCGACCGATAAATCGTAACTTACCCTATGTTCTTATTAAATTATAGAAAGTATATTGTGTTAAACTACGGAGCGTATAAAATTGTTTATTATTTAAGAATAGTTAATTAATTTAACATATCTGATAAATTCTAAATTCCTTTTGTTCAACTTATTTGCATCTAGCAAGTAGATGTAGATGCTTATTCAAAAGTCCTAATGTATTCCAAATCATCCGAGGACATTTCCATTTAAGCATGTTTCAGTCGCCTCTACAATATAACCATAGCAAGGAATTATAATTCAGATTAACTTCACTGAATAATTAAGAGAATCTACGGAACAGTCGCCTCAAGTCACATGCATGGATGACTCCACTAATATTGTGTCACAGCGTGCAGAGTTAAAGGTCCTCTCTACTATAAATTAAAATTTCTCTAGAAATGTTTTAAATTTGTAGAGCTAAGGTTATACAACATATAACAGAAAAGAAATTGGTGGATTATTCGCTTCGTAATTAGTTTTATAAGAAATATTCACATTCAACCGTCACTGTCCGATTTTCTAAGATTAAATGGAAGAAAAAATGTATAAAACTACCCTTACATCGTGAATTTAATGCAATTAGGTATTAAGGTACACTTTTAGGTACCTAAATGCTTTTTTCTAGGGAAATCAGATCTAGGTAACTGTATAGGTAGCCATTTATAACAGTCTAAAAGCTTTGTAAGACTTTGTTATTGTTTTGAATTTGTCGGTAATTAATAATCCTTTTTCTTTGCTTGAATTTCGGAGGGTAGAATTTCTTTTCAAGAATAACTTAAATTACATATTATAATAAAACTATAGAACCAAATTTGAAATGGTTTGTAGTTTTATAACCAGTAACCTTAGTTCTAGTGAACAGAGTAATATAGCAAATTAGAGTATAGTTAGAGTTAGGTTTATTCCCTATATACTTTGACCACATTTTTAAAATAATATAATCTACCTAGTTGGATACAGCTGGAACATAGAAATTTTGAATTTGGTCAGAAATTTTAGATTAGACAGGATTTTTGAAAGGAAATACTGGTTTACTATAATTTCTATATTCCAGTTTTACATTAGATACATATTGGCTTAACTTTATAATGATCATGACTATTTTCTATCTACAGTATTTCTTTTAAATCCGAATGTGTCTGCAATATTTTGATGACATTCCATAAAGGGCCGTACACACGTAGGGTTTTTTAGTCTTTTCCACCAGACTTTTTGCTAAGCTCCTCCTACTTTTTCCACGAGAATATAAGTAAAAGCGATAAAATTATTATTTATTTTAGTTGGTATCCATGATTCCTACAGGTATCATGGATACCAACTTAAAAAAATAATAATTATATCATTTTTTCTTATATTCTAGTGGAAAAAGTAGGAGGAGCTTAGCAAAAAGTCTGGTGGAAAGACTTAAAAAAAACCCTATGTGTGTACAGCCCTTTATAGAATAGGATTGCTGTACATTTAGAATTTGTATATTCTTGTACTAGGTCTGCATTCAATATTAGCATCATCTATATTTTCCATATTAATACCCTGCGGGTATTAAATAATTCTGATGCCAAATTGTAGCTAAGTACAAGTGACTTCGAAGTAGCAGTCATACAAACTAACGTTCTTTGAGCTCTAACACCATTGCAATCTACATAATTATGATGAGTAATTGGCTGATGAGTGTGAATGCAGAATAGCATCTTTAGTGAAGACGAATAAGGTCACGTACATACTTAGTATGCTCATTAATATTCATAACTCTATATCACCATCTTCTGTGAACTATGATTTACTTCAACCATTGCCGAAACAGTTATTTTAACTGAAAATGAATTCGTCATTTGAAAGAACATTTAAGATAAGCGTGGTATAAGTTTTTAAAGTAATCAAAGTTAATAATATATAATGATGAGAAAAAGTCAATTTGTTAACGATACCTGGTTCTCTATTTCAATTCAAGGTGAATGATAGACTACACTGATATTATAGTCAATTTAGTACTAAATTATTATTTGAATATTCACAAAATGTCATCAAACGTCTGCAGCAAATTACTCCAACTCTTTACACCAAAAAACTTCTGATGCCATCCGTTAAATAGGAATTCTTTGGCTCCATTAGAGTCAACTTCCCATAAAGAATCACGCGTGTGAGGCATGACTCAGCTGCAATTGAGAAATTCCTTCAGATGATTTTACTGTTCAAATATTAAGACCTTTAACATATTTAAAGCTGTTAAATCGAATACTTCATCAGATAATGAATTAAAATATTATTATAAGTCACATTAATAAACTACTTTTAATTCTCTTGTTAAATAATTCTGTGTTAAAACTTAAAAGTATCATAGACTATTTTTGATGAATGTTTTTAAATATGAATTTCCTTCTTTTCTCACTAATTCAATAACGTCTAAACAGAATAAACACTTTGAGGCACTCTGAACATCGATGTTTATCTTCCGAAAACACTCGTAACGGTGCCTACTTCGTACGTGTTATCTTCAACAACAACAAACTATTTCGTTATTGGGCTGTGCAATATACTTAGCTTATATTATTATTATTATAGGGAAAAATATAATATCCTAATATATCTGTGTACTAACATTTGAAATTTTTTCTTTCATAATGACAAAATGATCTTCCGCATAAAAGAATGGATAAATAAGAAGTAATGTTGAAATTGTACCATCAGAGAGAAGATTGTTCAAATCATCTGTTTCTAATTTTGTATTATTTTGAAATACATTTTTTCATCGTATACCCTGACCCTTCAAAATATCTACAAGAATTGCAATAGTTTATTTTTGGGAATTAGTATGTGAAAAAGGTATACACTTTTCTTTGACTGTACCTCGATACACTATCTGCATTGAAGAGTACTTCTTAGGGAGTATTTTATAGAAACTATTTCCGACTGTAAAAAGTGGCTGTGATCTTTAAGCAGCGCAAACAAGCAAAGAAGCTACTAAGGGTAAAGAATTGCCATCCCTTTAATTGGAATGACAGTGACTTAGTCGTGTATGTTGCAGAGAAAAGGGTAGGGCTCTACTTCCATAGGTACTAGGGTGAGTTACATCCAACAGTTCCATATCTTCGGTCATATAAGAAGAATCAATGTTGTATTATTATTCAACTTTTATTTCAATTGGTATCCATCATACCTTCAGATATTGGTATCCATGAATCTGCTGGTATCATGGATACCAAATAAAATGTAAGTTAAATAATATTTTTCTTTCAACCACTCGACGATTTGGAGCTTACCCGATAGAAATAAGTTTTTGAAAATTTTAATGATGGTAATTAAAAATCCCTAATTCATTATTAAATGTGGAATAGGATCTACCATTATGATATAACCTTCTTGATCGTCTTCTTCGACGAAGAAGATATTCTTTATGATCTTTTAAGAGCTAGAAGGCGTTTTTGAAGGTGACTTCTTCAGACATGCAGACTCTACCTGCTCTGTCCAATAACTTCATATTTCGCTTTGAAGTCTTCAATGTAAATGTAATATCTCTAGAGAAATAACAATCTGCAGATTGAATTCTCTGTGAATAATCCCATCTGCAGCTTCCTTACATTACCTCCTCCTGCAAAGTGACTTGCTAAATCTGCAGTAGCAGGAGGTTATCTCAAAGATGTAGAATTTTTATAATACAGATTTTTACCAGTTCATGTTCAAAGGATTGTGAAATTGAAACTTGTTTTATTTTCATATGTATGATACATTAAATAGTAATTATTGTTTTGTTCTTTGAAAGTACATATGATTATTTACATTTACACGCTTTAGTGTACAAGGTGAGTTCAGAGCTATAATATTGTTCAACTTCCGTATATATTTTCTTATATGATCGAAAATGTGGAACAGTCTAATAACGAGGAACTTACCCCTAATCATGTTTCAGGATTTATTTATATATCATTTATGTTATTTTTAGTTAGCCGTCATCAATATGTATGTATTTTCCTATTGTTATTATTTTAAAATGATAATGGTAGGAAAGTTTTTTACGGCAATTAATAATGAGACTGTATTTTGCTCCATATTTTAGGACATACAAGAATAAAATGGTATAATTTGACATTTTACATGTTAAATTCTAAGTTATATAGTTCTTCTTATATGTCCGAAATTATTGAGCCGTCCGATAACTCGGGATTTAGACTATTAAGAATAAATGAATGAAATTATATTGCGTATTATTTTCTCCCATAAAACACATTGTTCATTGAGAGTATGTAAGATCTCAACTAGTTTAGACACATTGCTGCTAGAGCTTTTGTTCAATATCTTGAGTCAATATTTGACTAGTATTCCTTGAAACGAAGTTATTCCGTACTGCAATTTGGAGAAAATTATACACTAGAGTCTGAGAAATTAGTCAGTCGAACTGCTTCTAATCGTGATTATTCTAATAGTATTTTGTTATTATTAATGTAGATAACAAACTTGTTTAATCAAGTTGAGTTAAAAAATGTACTGCTATGATAAATAAGAGTATATAGATAGTCTTCAGAAGTTCTATCCTTAAGCTAGTGGACGTGGATGGATGAGCCCCAAACTGTTGTAATTTAAATATCGGATTGTATTTTTCTTTATTGCCATGTTCATTAGTTTTTCAACGTTACTAATATTTTTAGAGGATAGCACTAGGGTTATGCTCTTCAACTACGAGGTCTTAGATAGGGTACCCTATTAATCTTCTATGGCGACACAAAATGATTCACTATTTTTTCAATATTTATTCATCTTCTACTCTTCATCTTCTACTCTTCATCTTCTACTCTTCATCTTCTACTCTTCATCTTCTACTGTGATGAACATATTACATCAGTTCTCAACTATAAGTCATTTGGTTCTGAGTAGCCTCAACCAGTCAGCCGCCGATAGTCTTAAGATAAACATCTTAACATATTTACTCTCTGGTAACGTTGTTAGCAATGCACTTTTCAGTACTTATAGGGTGCTTGAAGTACAGTTGTGTAGAAACTGTATAGCGTGTTGCCATTATCCTTTTGTCTTAACTTATTAGTAAAGAGATCTAGAGAAAAGAAAAGATCTATAGTTAATAGTATAGTGAGCAAGTATTTGGGTGTGGACCCTAATACTAATACAAGTTCAGAGTAAACAGAATTAGACTAGGCTATTCACGTTCAAGTACTAAGTAAAACAGTACTATAGTAAATACCCACCAATTAGACAGATAGCAAGTAAAGGCCATCACACTACTCTTCATCTTCTACTCTTCATCTCTTACTCTTCATCTCTTACTCTTCATCACTTACTCTTTATCTCTTACTTTTTATCTCTCACTCTTCATCTCTCACTCTTCATCTACTCTCCACTCCATCAACTAAGAGTATACGCACTGCTCTTTGTAACTCATTTTACTTCACACAGCCTCACGCAATAATAATTAGGCCTCTGATTGGTCTACTCCCGCGTCTCAATTGTAGTTCATTGTCAGCTTTTTGAGTGTGTGACGCAAATGAAGCCGTCTATATTTAGACGTCCTTGTGATGAATCCCACAGACTCTTTTCGCTCAATTCTGTTATTGCTGTGGGATCATTATTATTATTCATGAATGTTCTAATTTGAGTTCTTTGGCGTTCCACATTATGAATTTTTTTTTACATATTAAACCTCATTCATTGAGTTAGATGTTAAAGTTTTATTATTAAATTTACTTTGAATTTGCCGTAATTTCTTTTGTATCTACTATTTTCTTGGTTTATTTTTTAGCGAAATTCAATTATAATTCAGATGTTCAAATTATTCATTGAAAAATCTGAAGCAATTTCAAAACTTTTCTAATTCTTTGATTCGGCAGTCGGTATGTTTTATTAGGTACCATCAGTACATTTTCTTTCTGTGACTGACTGTACCTCTTATATACCACTTTCTAAGGGACTGAAGACATAGAACACCTTCTAGTGAGTCATGAATCAGTCTGAAATAAAGTGAGAGGCAATGCATCTCCTATAATTGACACTGAGTCACTGCAGTCACTACGGAGAGTCACAGTAGTCTCTGCAGTGACTACAGAGAGTAGTCATTGCAGTCACTAGTCATAGTAGTCATTGCAGTCACTTCAGAGACTCACAGTAGTCACTGCAGTCACTACACTGAGTCACTGTTTATATCTGTTATCATTTCATTGCATTAACAATTGTCTCATTTTCAATTCTGTCTTGTGTCTCTGGTGGTAGAATTATAATATCTTGTAATTATGATATCTTGTAATTATAATATCTTGTAATTATAATATCTTGTAATTATAATATCTTGTAATTATAATATCTTGTAATTATAATATCTTGTAATTATAATATCTTGTAATTTTAATATCTTGTAATTTTAATATCTTGTAATTTTAATATCTTGTAATTATAATATCTTGTAATTATAATATCTTGTAATTATAATATCTTGTAATTATAATATCTTGTAATTATAATATCTTGTAATTATAATATCTTGTAATTATAATATCTTGTAATTATAATATCTTGTAATTTTAATATCTTGTAATTATAATATCTTGTAATTTTAATATCTTGTAATTATAATATCTTGTAATTATAATATCTTGTAATTATAATATCTTGTAATTTTAATATCTTGTAATTTTAATATCTTGTAATTATAATATCTTGTAATTATAATATCTTGTAATTATAATATCTTGTAATTATAATATCTTGTAATTATAATATCTTGTAATTATAATATCTTGTAATTTTAATATTTTGTAATTTTAATATTTTGTAATTTTAATATTTTGTAATTTTAATATTTTGTAATTTTAATATTTTGTAATTATAATATCTTGTAATTATAATATCTTGTAATTTTAATATCTTGTAATTTTAATGTTTTGTAATTTTAATATCTTGTAATTATAATATCTTGTAATTATAATATCTTGTAATTATAATATCTTGTAATTATAATATCTTGTAATTATAATATCTTGTAATTTTAATATCTTGTAATTTTAATATCTTGTAATTTTAATATCTTGTAATTTTAATATCTTGTAATTTTAATATCTTGTAATTTTAATATCTTGTAATTTTAATATCTTGTAATTTTAATATCTTGTAATTTTAATATCTTGTAATTTTAATATCTTGTAATTTTAATATCTTGTAATTTTAATATCTTGTAATTTTAATATCTTGTAATTTTAATATCTTGTAATTTTAATATCTTGTAATTTTAATATCTTGTAATTTTAATATCTTGTAATTTTAATATCTTGTAATTTTAATAACTTGTAATTTTAATGTCTTGTAATTTTAATGTCTTGTAATTTTAATGTCTTGTATTTTTAATGTCTTGTAATTTTAATGTCTTGTATTTTTAATGTCTTGTAATTTTAATGTCTTGTAATTTTAATGTCTTGTAATTTTAATGTCTTGTAAATATAATGTCTTGTAATTATAATGTCTTGTAATTATAATGTCTTGTAATTATAATGTCTTGTAATTATAATATTTTGTAATTATAATATTTTGTAATTATAATATCCTTGTGCATTGATATGTAAAAGTATTTATGAACTCAAAAATTTATTATAATTTGTTATAAAATTTAACTGAAATACTTTTTTATTTTATTGATATTTTGATCAGTTATTTCATTACTATTTTAAATATATTTTCTTTTTATATTATATATCTAGTATCATGATTGTAAATAGTTTTCTGTTTATGCATAAAAAATTTAAATAAGTATTTCTCTCTATTTTCCTAAATCTTCTTATTCGGAGTAAGTTTCGTTATTCCGACAGTTTCATAATTTCGAGCATTTGTTACTTATAATAACAATATGCTGACAGTTTGGTAGAACGTGTCACAGTGGGTGTTAACTTCAATCGTTATAACACTTATCTTAATAAAGAAACAGTTTTATCAGGAATTCACTAGCGAATGTGGTGTACGGGAATACGTAACTGTACGGGAATACGTAACTGTACGGGAATACGTAACTGTACGGGAATACGTAACTGTACGGGAATACGTAACTGTACGGGAATACGTAACTGTACGGGAATACGTAACTGTGCGGGAATACGTAACTGTGCGGGAATACGTAACTGTACGGTAATACGTAACTGTACGGTAATACGTAACTGTACGGTAATACGTAACTGTACGGTAATACGTATCTGTACGGGAATACGTAACTGTAAGGGAATACGCAACTGTAAGGGAATACGCAACTGTACGGGAATACGCAACTGTACGGGAATACGCAACTGTACGGGAATACGTAACCGTACGGGAATACGTAACCGTACGGGAATACGTAACTGTACGGGAATGCGTAACTGTACGGGAATACGCAACTGTACGGGAATACGCAACTGTACGGGAATACGCAACTGTACGGGAATACGCAACTGTACGGGAATACGCAACTGTACGGGAATACGCAACTGTACGGGAATACGCAACTGTACGGGAATACGCAACTGTACGGGAATACGCAACTGTACGGGAATATGTTTTTATTTATAATAATCGATGTTAGCCAATCATTGAAAACCTGATAATGTTTTCATATTTGATTGGTAAATAAATATACTACCATATATAGGTTACATATGGAAAGGTTCAGTATTGTGAATAAGAAAACCATTGTTTGTTTTCATAATAGGTTATCGGGTGGAACAATGCGTACCGTGATTGTACATACCACTGGAATGATTTGTTCTTGCTCTGCATAATGTAAAAGATATTTACTGAAAATATGAGACATAGTTGTACTTTGAAATAAATCCCAATTGTTTTACATTGATTCAATTATTCCATTAACTTGTTGATAAAATGTAACGCATGTTGATAAAAAGTAAATGAAATATTGAGAGTAATCTCCCGAGACTTTATAATAAAAACTAAACTGTCTTTATTCATTATTTCTATGCGTTAGTAGTTACATAAAAGTTATATGCTTTCTAAGCAATTCCTTTGGATCTGCAGTCTGATATTTTAAATTGAGTTACGGCAATTTACATTCTTGTAACTATATCCTTGTTGAACAATTCATACAGTTTTCTGTGTCTGAATTTGAAGTGGAAATGGGTAAATGAAATTAGATTGAAGGAATTTCAGTTATCATGACTTGTTATATTTAATTTCTCTGAGAATTTGGTGTTAGTTGATTAAGAAAGTGCCTATTTCTATCACTGTGTGTTGCTATAATCAATAGTTAAACTCTACATGCACTTTACTATAAAAACTATTTAGAAAATTCTCTAAATACGTTAACTTTCAAGGTTAAAAATGCATATCCGTTTCCACTAGCCTGATTTTTCCTGCTTTCAATCCTGTTTCCACTAAAGTTTTTATACATTTTTGCATGCCGTGATCTCTTTTTTCCGCCATGAACTGGGATATCCTAACATAAAAAAGGCACTGATGAAGAAGATAAAGTCATTTGCGAGGTAAATTCTGTGCTCTATAAAGTAGCCCCAATGAAAGTTTTTATGTACCTCGAGGGAGGAATTTGTGTTTCCCCAGTAACTTCTGTTGTTAAATTCTCTTTGTTGAGAAGTAAACCGAGTGTTGTTATTATCTTTTAAAGAAATGCTGACTAAGGAAATAATTAAGGCAAGGAAGAGGGTACTTAGGAACAGTTAGATGCTGAGTTGCGTGCAGTAGAATTGTTTGCAAGGTCTTCATTGTGATATAAGGTCCATATTTCTTCACGCATTACCTCTTTTTTTTCCTGATAATTTATACATCAAAAATATGAATTTTCTAAACAATTATTTTTAATTACTAAATAATATTTCAATTTGGTTAATCTCCGACTTATAATTAAAATATATAATAATCATATAATTAAAATATATAATAATCATTTGTAAACTTTTATTGTAATTCTTATCCAGGGACAAGGATACCCGCTGGTATCACGGATACGAATTACAATAGAAGAGACGAGAGGTCTCACACGTCGCATCCAATCAAAGCCTCAATTCGTGAGGTATTCAAGATTTTAATCACCTACTCAAGCAACGGATGAGCCTCTGCATTGGGATCAAAATGAGGGGATTAAAGTGCATTTCCAAGATAATAGAGGGGTGAAACTTCTCCATTGCGTGACAGTCAAATAAATAAATAAATAAATAAATAAACAAATAGAAGGTATATCAGAACCCATCTTTTGATTAGTCACTGTATTTTTTTGGTAGAAAATGAAATTATTTTGCGATAGTTATGATTTAATGCTATATTTTACAAATAATGCTATATTTTAATTGGTATCCATGATACCTAGTCTTACAGGTATCATGGATACCAATGACTAATTTGCATTGTCTTTATTTCTTCCCCAGCTGATTCATCCACTTTAATTTCTTACCACGAATGTGCAGGCTATTTTATTTTGGAGATTAAATGAAAGGGAAAACATTCCTCGAATGCATTGAATTTATTTTCATATAATTACTAAACATATATTCATCATGTTTAGAATATATGTAGTTTCATTTAATTTTTTGAATGTGACTTTGATTTTAATTAATCACAATAATAATATTGTCTATTAAACTTTACTTCAATTCAAGCATTGTATATATTTACTCAAGTTTTGTAAATTTTATGAAACTTTATGACATCAGCGCATAATAATATTATTAATATTAATGTTATATTGAATATAGTTATATAATAGTCAATTATATTTAATTTCATTATTTATTTTTGAATTTCACTATTTATAATTGAATTTCATTATTTATAATTGAATTTCATTATTTATAATTGAATTTCATTATTTATAATTGAATTTCATTATTTATAATTGAATTTCATTATTTATCTTTGAATTTCATTATTTATCTTTGAATTTCATTATTTATAATTGAATTTCATTATTTATAATTGAATTTCATTATTTATAATTGAATTTCATTATTTATCTTTGAATTTCATTATTATTATCTTTGAATTTCATAAATATTTTTAATTTGAATTCATTGATATTTATTATTGAATTTCTTTAATATTCCATTAATATTCTGTTCATGTCATCTGATGTGAAAATATACAATTCAAAGGTTCAAATATTTGTCCTAGAGTTTAACATTAACATTTGCTAAATTCATGATGTTCGATCTTGAGGTAAGTGCAGAGTTATCGACCTGCTCCACATTGTCGATCATGGATATATAATTTATCATTTTAACTTATCATTTTAAATGATAATTATTTCCTATGCATAGAAGTTTTATTTAATGTTTTGTTAAAGGTTTATTAACTTTTATTGATGTAGCTATTTCCTGTGGATCTTAATTAGTTAAGACTTAATTGATCTACATTCAAGTCATCGTTATTTAATTAATAATTTTCTATTTAAATGAGAATAGTATCCAGAATAATGATATGCATTTAAATCTTCTTTTAAAATAGAACCTAAATGTTTTGTATCATTTTTACATTTTAGGAAGTTTATTGAATTTCTTTTACATTCCCAATTTTTTCTCAATCATTTTATATGGCTGACGTATTTATACTTAAATATTTCTTCCAATCCTGACGTCATCTGGTGTATATTACTGGTTATTTTGTCAATATAACTTCACTTGGGGTGTCTTCGATATTGGATATTTATCTTGAATATTTTAGGTCAGGGAATATGAGATGATAGATTGGTTTATCCGTATTATACGGATCCATATTATAAACTACGGATCTGTATTATTAAGTACAAATCCGTATTAGTTAGTACGGATTCCTATTATTTAGTATGGATCCGTATTTGTAAGTAATAAACCGTATTATTGAATACTTATCCGATTCATATCCTTAAATGATCGCTACTTGCAGTTTTAGAGGATAGCGCTAGGGTTATACTCTTCAACTACGAGGTCTTAGATTTTGTGTTAGGTAGGCTCGTAGGCTTCATTCACTATCACCTCTTCATTTTCCTCTTTCATACGTTAGTGCAGCCATCAGTGCTTGTGTCCCTTTTCGTCATACTCCTCGGTAAGTGACTGCATTCACAGAGTAGCTTTTCTGCATCCATAAACATTCGTCACTGACGGTAGTAGGTGACTTTGTTCATGGAGCTACTTTCCTTTCTGACTGATTTTTCCAGTCCCTTGTATTCAATTTTTTTTGATGTCAGCGATATGGCCTTTTGTTCTGAAACAGTCGTTAAACCCCTACTAAAATTTTTTTCCGATTTTTTTTTTCACATTATGACAAAAAATAGTTAAAGTTGAACGAAATTGATGACATTTAATATATTTTTTTTACTGAGGAGTTTTGTATATGTATTTTAATTAGATAACTCTTTTCTGTATCTCTTGATAAATAAATAAAATATCTGTATCTATTCATTTACCATTATGTTACTGTAATTAGAATATACAATTGCTTGCAATAATTTTGATATAAAATGTTTACATAGATCGGAAACGATTATGATATTCATCCCCATGCTTGTGTTCATTCGCATTTATTAGTAGGTATTGATATTATATTGTTTATAAATTCCATTATTATAAAATAGAGGAAATAACGAATTGCTAAACAATTTTTCGATGGCTCATCATCGTGAATTTTTTAATAGCAAAAAAATCTTAATCGTAAATGATATCTTTTAATATACCTCTATTATTTCTTAACTATATATTCTAATATTTTTTCTTTTTCTTTGCAGAGTCTCAAGAATAACATCTCTACCATCTCCAACAAGTGGAATATTTCTGCTAACAATGTGTCCCTAATGCCGAACAAACTGCAGGTTCCAGCTATCGACAACTGCCTCGCGAAAACACTATTAGAAAAACCCTGAAAAACTTGTCCTGTGACTAACAAGCTGTCCTCCGTTCCACTGTGCTAACAAGGAACGTGTACATTGTTAGCCAGTTCTAGAACGCTAATTAGAACTAAATAGTATATTTAAAGACAAATAGAGTTGGGATATTATGTGTATGGAAAGAAAGGCTTGATGTAGATATTATATTTTTGAGACAGATTTTTGATTATTTGTGAAGTTTTTCAAATTTGAATTACTCAATAAATAGAAGTTTCATAATTTCCCATGGAACTTTGAAGGATATATGCTTTGAGAAAGAGCCCAGCCAATTGAGACAGATTAGTTATGATGTTTGAGACAGAGAGAAAGCATACAAATGTACTGAGACTGCTATGAAGATGGCTCAGTTGGGCAGTGTGAGGAGGGGCAAGGACGCCCCCAGGGAATTGGAGAGAAGGAACAGCACCGGTAGCAGTAGGGCAGGGGACAAATGGGTCTGCCCCAATGATCGTCACTTGGCCCTCAGAGCAAAGTGAGTACAATACTCTGTAATAATTAAATATTTATAATGATCTCTTTATGCCTATATTTTTCAATCTTTAAATTTTTATATTCTTTACTTTAAATTTTTCTATCTTTAGTTTCATTTCCTCCATTTCGATTTTTTACTTTCTCCATCTTTATTTCTATTTCCTCCATTTCAATTTATTTTACCTTCTCCATTTTCTTTTTTACTTTTCTCCACTTTATTTAAAAATCCTTTCTTCAATTCTATTTCCATCTATTTTTCATTCCAATGTTCTCATTTCTGTACCTGTATAATAAATATATAGTGAAGCTAGTATAGGAAATTTTTGGCAATGTACGTAGAAAATAGGAAACTTTTCTTCGAGTGCAGGAAATCTCTTCTCTGAAAACTCCACACTAACTTTATATCGTATGTGAATAAAATGATAAACTGTGGGAAAGACAAACTCTGTGATGCACTATGAGGTGCACTATGAGGTGCACTATGATGTGAACTATAAAGTGCACTATAAAGTGCACTGTGAGGTGTACTGTGAGGTGCACTATAAGGTGCACTATATAGTGCACTATAAGATGCACTAGAAGGTGCACTAATTGGCCACTTGCTCTGCATCTTTTCGTCTCGAATTGTTTGATGAGTTTTCATAAAATTTGTTTAAATAAACATAATTCTATGCATACAATTATGATGTTAATAAAAGAATTTAAAGGAGATAGATGAGAGTTGTTTAGAATGGTGTAGAAATGTTTTGTAATTTCCAGGGTAAGTTCTGAGTTATTGGTGGATTTCATGTTTTCGATCATATAGTAAAATAATATAAATTAAGTATTATTTAACTCGGTGTTTTATTTTATATTTTGTCTTTTATGATGTAGAATCGTCCGATAACTTGGAGATTACCCCATATGCAATGAAAATGAATTAAAAAACAGTCAATAATTACAGACAAGTGGTGGGCCAGTAGCAGAAATTACATCGAGTCTTGCAGGATGGTAAATTCCTTATTTTGGGGTCACTTGAATGGCAATCTGGCATCATTTCCATAGAATTTATATGGCACTTAAACAAAATAAGGTTTTACACCTTCATTCTCACCGTCCTGCAATCGCTGCAGCACTACCTCTCTCTAGTGTATATCATACCTCTATGGTTACAGACAGTAGTTTATTGGTATAGGTGATAGTTACATTCGCAGAGTGTGGAAGGTTATATTTTAGACCGCATTTATTAGTTCATCATATTGTAAATCGCATAACTTAAAAAGTGGTCAACTAAATTGCCTGAAATTTGGTGAAACGATTGGTCCAGTGACCTTTTGGTAGAATTTTGGGAGCGATCTGGTCAAAGGTCAAGGTCATTTATAACTCACTAACTCAAAAAGGATATAACCGTTTTGCATGAAACTTGGTGGGACGATTGGTTATTATCAAGTTACCAGTTTATTACTTTTTGGAAGAAAACGGGTTAAAGTCATTAAAAAACGGCGGCGAAGGTATGTACTCTATCGAGTGCACATAATCTAGTTTATTATACGATTTGAGCGTCATTTACTGGTTTGGTATGTGATTTGGTTAGAATTAATCAGCAAATATTAAGGATAGAGCTATACGAGATACATAAAATGATAACATTTGTTGAGGTTATTGAACATAATAGAATATAATTTATTTATTTATTAATATAATAAAATTTATACAAAATATAATTTATTTATTTATTTTAATATAGTGCCTAATAAAATTTATAGAATAAAATTCATTAATAAAATAATAAAATTTTTGAGGACATATCTCGTCTATATCGTTTTTTTTTTATCACAGATATTTTAATAGAAAAATTATCATATTAAATTTTTAACCCTTCCCCTCCTGACGGCATCTGCAGTAGCCATGTAATTATATGCTATTTTAACATGTTAAGCATGGAACATGACTGAAATTTCCGCTTTGGGCCGCGAACTTGTAAATGTATTTTTTTTATAATATTAAATACAATGTGTTATTGCGACTCTTATAAGATACTCTCTAAGAAAAAACAAAACAAAAAATCCTCAAATAAGTCTCAGTAGGGAAAGTGTTTGATAAATAAACTAATGCATTATCAGATCACATACCTAACTAGCACCTATATATGTACCAATTCGATATTTACTATAATACATGAGTTTAAAACACAGCAATTTACCAGCTTTAAAAGGTGAGACATTTACTCTAATGATTTTTCCTACACTTGGTGTGCTCAAATCCACTCGAGTAAATTAAACAATTAATGACAAGTGATATGAACTAACATTAATAGTGATAAATTATTAGAAATAGAGTAAATATGGTCAACTGGTAGTCAGAATAGAATTATGAGGCAAGTTTCGGTATAAAATAATTTAATACAATACAATAAGCACATTAAGCAATACAATAATATATACAATACAACATGTAATACAGCGAAATGATTAATACAAATTTTACAACAATTATTACAATAAAAATGTAATACAATGCAATAATTAATACATTAAAACCTCCAATAGAATACTATACAGTAAACTTATTACTTTTGTAGAAGCGGAAGGTTATATTTTACACGGAATTTATTTATTTATCATCTTGTTATTCGCATAAGTATTTAACCATATCGCATGAAACTTGGCTGAACGATTGGTCATTATCCAGTGACCTGCTGGTAGAATTTTGGGAGTGATCAGATGAAAGGTCAAAGTCACTTATAACTCAAAAACTCAAATATTATTCAACTATATTACATGGAACTTGGTGGGACTATTGTTCATTATCCAGGAATCAATTTATTAGATTTTGGGAAAGAACGTGTCAAAGGTTGAGGTCATTTATAAGGGGGGAGGAGGGGGGGGGGAGGTATGCGCTCTACCGAGTGAGCATAATCTAGTTTCTAGTTGCACTTGATTTAAAAACTTTATAGAGGGATGTAAGAAGTTCTGCTGACTACAAGCTGCTCTAAAGTATGTATTATTCAAGAATTCATTTCTTTAACTGCGGAAATCATACACATGTCCTACATGTTTACTACGGTTCTGGAAAAGAAATGATTCTGTAGTCCATGAATAACATTGAGCATACTTACAAAGTGACAATAAAATAGTTCAGAACATGTGGGAATTTTAACAAATTATATATAGAGAAACAGTCAACAACAGTTGGCTGTTCTACAGTCGAATTTACAGTTAGTAGATTCTATCACATTAGGTATTGTGAAATCAACTACATAGTTCATACTCTTCTAGTTAAGATCATCGTGTTGGTTTGGTCTACATTTAATGACAGTCCGTTAGTTAGTGATATATTTCAACCTATTATCCTTTAACAGATTGTATGACATCATTAATTACAGTACCAAAGGTACATACGGTGCCTAATGAATCACGTTCACATTACTAGAAGCATTCCATTAATATAGATCAAGACTGAATGGACCCCAGATTTGATCACTGAGGTACTACTATGTTTAAAATGCAAATATACTATTTAGCCCCATCTAGAGACACGTAAAATCTGAAAATAGACAATTAATACAATCTTTCCTATCAATTGCAGGATGCAAATAAAAAAGAAATAATTCACCAATTCAGGTACAAGACTTCGATCTAAATCCAGATTGACAGGTTGCCAAAAAAAAAAAATTAGTTCAATATTTAATCATTCTACTACACATAAACTTTTCCAATTTCTTCTCTATACTAGGACAGTAGAAATGGGTCTATAGTTTCAAGATTTGCTTTGAATATCTTCCTTAAAGAAGGGAATATTCTGGCTATTTTCAGACAGTCTGGAAATGAAACATTCATCAATGACATATTGAAAAATTCAGAGATAACAGCATAGAGTGAACCAGAGAGAGTTTTGTAGATGAAAGTACGAATCTCATTTATTCGACAACTTTTAAGTTTTATAGACATTGTTTTCTAAATTTAACTAGCGGTAGCAGCAGTTTAGATAGACTGTAGATATGCTAATGGATATATAGGTATTCTAGGGATATAATTATCATTACTATTTGCACTGTTAGAAAAATAAGCATTTAATTAGCAACACTCAGAACTGAACCAACTATATGAGAGTGAAATGACTTTCAAATAATTACTAAGTTGGTTAGGATTACACAATTTTGATGGTAAGCTTTTTGCAAAAAGTCTGGTGGAAAGACTGAAATATCTCCTACGTGTGTACGGCCCTTAAGACTATAAGTTGTGGGACAAAAATTGTAAGATGAGCAGATTGGTATAATTCTATCAGAGTATACCACCATATCTCACATAGTATTTTTAGGGGCAAAACAAAAGGTAATTTTGAATGCCAGTGATTGTCATATTGTGTGTACTTAAATCTTACTCAATCACTGATTTTATTCGCCTTCAGACATGTCAGCTGAAGTTGATCCCAATTCTCGAACACTGAAGTAGATCCTAATTCTCGCACACTGAAGTCATCAAATCTCGGCATCTCAGTTAGGAAAATATTCTATTTCTTATTGCTTGGTTAGTAGGCTTAACAAACGTATAGACTTGGCCACTTCTAGAACCGCAAGAAACAATTTTTTCATATACTTCTTTTTCGCTCGTCGTGGAAGGTAGAGCATGTTATTGTTTACTCCAATGGGATTGATATCATCGTTAGCGTATAAGCCTGTGAGCTAAATCTTGCCCACCTTCATTCACTGCATCACCTTCATTCACTGCATCACCTTCATTCACTGCGTCACCTTCATTCACTGCGTCACCTTCATTCACTGCGTCACCTTCATTCACTGCATCACCATCATTCACTGCATCACCTTTATTCACTGTATCACCTTTATTCACTGCATCACCTTTATTCACTGCATCACCTTCATTCACTGCATCACCATCATTCACTGCATCACCATCATTCACTGCATCACCATCATTCACTGCATCACCATCATTCACTGCATCACCATCATTCACTGCATCACCATCATTCACTGCATCACCATCATTCACTGCATCACCATCATTCACTGCATCACCATCATTCACTGCATCACCATCATTCACTGCATCACCATCATTCACTGCATCACCATCATTCACTGCATCACCATCATTCACTGCATCACCATCATTCACTGCATCACCATCATTCACTGCATCACCATCATTCACTGCATCACCATCATTCACTGCATCACCATCATTCACTGCATCACCATCATTCACTGCATCACCTTCATTTACTGCATCACCATCATTTACTGCATCACCATCATTTACTGCATCACCATCATTTATCACCTTCATTCATTTCCTTCATTCATCGCTTCATTTTCTTTCAGTTTCACAGTTTTTCTGTCTTTCTCTCGAGGCAAATTTTGCCTAAAGAATAATAGGATTATTCAGAGTCTTCATAAACAATGCAATCGATACATCTTCAGAATAACCTCACTCTATTGGTTAAGAATAAGAATAGACACTGACGTTATTTAGCAGAAAACTCTGAATAAAGGCCTATTGCGAAGTTGCAATATAATATTTCGATATTGTTAAATAAAGTATTCTAACAGCTAACTGTTAGTTCTGTAGGACAAGTTCCGAGTTATCGGACAGTTCCACATTTTCGATAGTATAAAAATAATATATAATATCTTATATATTATTCATTTAAATTTTCCTATTGAAAATAGAAGATATTCTGTTCTTTTCAATGTTGTAATTCTCTGCTTTATGCTATTTATTAGTGAATATACTTTTGTATTCACATTTATTAGTGAATATACTTTAGTATTCACATTTATTAGTGAATATACTTTTGTATTCACATTTATTAGTGAATATACTTTAGTATTCACATTTATTAGTGAATATACTTTAATATTCACATTTATTAGTGAATATACTTTAGTATTCACATTTATTAGTGAATATACTTTAGTATTCACATTTATTAGTGAATATACTTTTGTATTCACATTTATTAGTGAATATACTTTTGTATTCACATTTATTAGTGAATGTACTTTAGTATTCACATTTATTAGTGAATATACTTTGGTATTCACATTTGTTAGTGAATATACTTTAGTATTCACATTTATTAGTGAATATACTTTTGTATTCACATTTATTAGTGAATATACTTTAGTATTCACATTTATTAGTGAATATACTTTAGTATTCACATTTATTAGTGAATATACTTTTGTATTCACATTTATTAGTGAATATACTTTTGTATTCACATTTATTAGTGAATGTACTTTAGTATTCACATTTATTAGTGAATATACTTTGGTATTCACATTTGTTAGTGAATATACTTTAATATTCACATTTATTAGTGAATATACTTTTGTATTCACATTTATTAGTGAATATACTTTTGTATTCACATTTATTAGTGAATATACTTTTGTATTCAGATTTATTAGTGAATGTACTTTAGTATTCACATTTATTAGTGAATATACTTTAGTATTCACATTTATTAGTGAATATACTTTAGTATTCACATTTATTAGTGAATATACTTTAGTATTCACATTTATTAGTGAATATACTTTAGTATTCACATTTATTAGTGAATATACTTTAGTATTCACATTTATTAGTGAATATACTTTAGTATTCACATTTATTAGTGAATATACTTTTGTATTCACATTTATTAGTGAATGTACTTTAGTATTCACATTTATTAGTGAATATACTTTAGTATTCACATTTATTAGTGAATATACTTTAGTATTCACATTTATTAGTGAATATACTTTAGTATTCACATTTATTAGTGAATATACTTTAGTATTCACATTTATTAGTGAATATACTTTAGTATTCACATTTATTAGTGAATATACTTTTGTATTCACATTTATTAGTGAATGTACTTTAGTATTCACATTTATTAGTGAATATACTTTAGTATTCACATTTATTAGTGAATATACTTTAGTATTCACATTTATTAGTGAATATACTTTAGTATTCACATTTATTAGTGAATATACTTTAGTATTCACATTTATTAGTGAATATACTTTAGTATTCACATTTATTAGTGAATATACTTTAGTATTCACATTTATTAGTGAATATACTTTAGTATTCACAATTATTAGTGAATATACTTTAGTATTCACATTTATTAGTGAATATACTTTAGTATTGACATTTATTGAAGCTCTTTTTCACATCAACTTAGTGCCACTATAAAAGGCCAAACACACGTAGGTTTTTTAAGTCTTTTCACCAGACTTTTTGCTAAGCTCCTCCTACTTTTTCAACGAGAATATTGGAAAAAACTATAAAATAATTATTTATTTTAGTTAGTATTTTATTTTATTTTACCAACGGAAATAAATAATAATTTTATCGTTTTTTCCAATATTCAAAAGTAGGAGGAGCTTAGCAAAAACTCTGGTGGAAAGACTTAAAAAACCTGCGTGTGTTCGGCCCTTTATAGTTTCTTTTCTTCGCACAACTTACAAGGATTGTGTAAATTTATGGAAGCATCTCGGCTAAGTCTGCTGAAGCCATTACAAATTGGTATCAGCATTGCAGATCAAAGCGCGAGAAGAGCAGAGAAGGATACCGTAGACATTCTCACGATAATGCAAAGTTTTGAAACTATTCTACAAACACGGTAAAAGGTGTTACTTACCGATTGTAGCTCACTGTCAATGGTAGTGACATGTCCACAGTTTCGATCAAATCAGAAAACAATATATATTATAATTGGTATTCATACTGGCATCATGGATACCAATTAAGTAGCCTTATATATAATTGTAACTCGTTATTCAATTGATATATGTATACAGGTATCCATGATACGTGCTTATATCATGGATACCAATAAGATAACGAGTTACAAAGTTACATTCTATATTTTTTCTTATGATCGGAAATGTAGAACCGTTTGATTACTTAGAACTCATCCTACGCTGCGTGTTTCATTTCCCTGGGCAGTGATTTGATATTAGTTGCTATGATGTTTTCTTCCCTCGAGTGCAATAGGATGAAGGTATGACTGAACTTCTCATTGCGACTGAGAGGGAATTCTATGCTTTCTATGTTTTATAACTCCCTACAGTGGTTTATTCTTCTTGTTTCTTTAATCTATTTATTCACTTGTTATTACTTATTAATTTGTTGAAAAGTAATTAGATATATTATCGTCATTCTTAATTTTTCTGTATAGCAGAGTACGAATAGTTTAGTTCATATTATTATTCATCTTTAATTTTTTTAAGTTGATTTTTAAAATTTCTCATATGGATATTGTCACATTTATTCTAACTGAGTCAATACTATATCCCAGAGAGAAAGTTATGGTGGGGCAATAGAAGATTAAGGGAGAAAATTATCGTGACCGGTCAATTGCCACCCGCGGACAATTGCCACCCCCGGACAATTGCCAACCCCAGACAGTTGCCACCCCCAGACATTTGCCACCCCGGACATTTGCCACCCCCGGACAATTGCCACCCCGGACAATTGCTACTTCTTTATTATGTGACTTTATTTATTGAACCACTTTCCTTTCTGACTGCATCTTCCAGTCATTTGTATTTAATTTCCTTTTGACGTCAGCGATATGCCTTTGGTTCCGAAGCAGACGTTAAACTCCTATATTAATTAATTCTTTATGTCATAAACGTATTTTACTGTGAGAGAGCGAGAACTTTAGAATAATCTTGTGATATATGGCTTAAGAAACCATATTAAACAATAAAAAAGCTAATTTTCTTTTCATTTAAAAAGAATTAATTATGTTTAACTAATGTAAGTGTACACATGAGCTCTAATATATGAAAGAGTACATATGTGTTTATCCGATCGTTTAAGCCTTTTTCACAGGCATCAGTGTTCTATCCGTTCCGTGTCAGTGAAAAGAATATATCATTACTTTAAATTAAACGGACACGTTAACACACGTCAGGTTCAGTACCGTATCCTCTCAGTGCTAAAAAAACACTGAAAAACACTGAAAAACACTGATAGGACACGTCATGGATGTGAGTGAAAAGACCTATATTATTTGTAAGGGGACAAATATGTCGCCTTGGGACATAAAGGGTTAATTAATATTATAAGGCGATTGACATTTTCGAGTCACATTGAAGATGAATTATTATGAGGCTAGGAAAGGACTACTCTAATGCCTTTTACTTTAGACGGAATTGAGATAATTCTTTGATTTATTATTACAGGTGTTATAGTAATTAAGTGAGAGTAAATTAAACATAGATAGTAATGTATACTACCTGTTGTTCATGTATTGAGAATTCTATTATTATGATAAGTTTAGAATTATAGTTCAATGTTATTTTAATGTGGTGAGTGGAGAGAGTGGTAATGGTGAGTGGAGAGAGTCACAAGGATAAAGGGACCATCAAAAGGCACAATATGCCCATCCAAGGATGGCCCCTGGTAATGGTGAGTGGTGAGTGAAGAGAGTGGTGAGTGAAGAGAGTGGTGATGGTGAGTGGTGAGTGAAGAGAGTGGTGATGGTGAGTGGAGAGAGTGGTGATGGTGAGTGGAGAGAGTGGTGATGGTGAGTGGAGAGTGTGTTGATGGTGAGTGGAGAGAGTGGTGATGGTGAGTGGAGAGAGTGGTGATGGTGAGTGGAGAGAGTGGTGATGGTGAGTGGAGAGAGTGATGATGGTGAGTGGAGAGAGTGTTGATGGTGAGTGGAGAGAGTGTTGATGGTGAGTGGAGAGAGTGGTGATGGTGAGTGGAGAGAGTGGTGATGGTACGTGGAGAGAGTGATTATGGTGAGTGGAGAGAGTGATTATGGTGAGTGGAGAGAGTGGTGATGGTGAGTGGATAGAGTGGTGATGGTGAGTGGAGAGAGTGGTTATGGTGAGTGGAGAGAGTGGTGATGGTGAGTGGAGAGAGTGGTGATGGTGAGTGGATAGAGTGGTGATGGTGAGTGGAGAGAGTGATTATGGTGAGTGGTGATGGTGAGTGGAGAGAGTGGTGATGGTGAGTGGAGAGAGTGGTTATGGTGAGTGGAGAGAGTGGCAATTATGAGTGGTGAGTTGCAAGTTATTCTACCTAATTAATCATGAATGTTTCATTTTTGACCGTAATTGAAATAGTTCTTTCTCTATAAACATCTGTTTCCAATAATTAGCTCAGTTGTTTTACCAAAGAAAAACATTTGTTTTTTTCACTCATACCGTGAAAACTCTTGCTAAGCAATTCGTATTAACTCCATTGATGTTCTTGTATCTAAATTTCCTTTGTAGCGTAACTAGCCTCTTTGATTAGATATATTATAATTAATTCAGTCTTTGGAATCAGCCAAAGGATAAATTGTAGGAAATGTTTAATTTTTTCATTCTAAATATGAATGACTTGCAATGTTAAAGAAATTCTTTTTAGAAAATTACTTTTTTATATAATGTTCATTCCATGTTAGTTTAATTATTTCCCATTATATATGCAATGCATTTTTATTGCACACGCCTTTAATACATGTAGCTTTATTTATTTTACTTCATAGCGATGCAATACATGTTTATTATAAAATGCAATACATGTTTATCACAAAAAGCAATACATGTTTATTACAAAATGCAATACATGTTTATTACAAAATGCAATACATGTTTATCACAAAAAGCAATACATGTTTATTACAAAATGCAATACATGTTTATTATAAAATGCAATACATGTTTATCACAAAAAGCAATACATGTTTATTACAAAATGCAATACATGTTTATTATAAAATGCAATACATGTTTATTACAAAAAGCAATACATGTTTATTACAAAATGCAATACATGTTTATTACAAAATGCAATACATGTTTATTACAAAATGCAATACATGTTTATTACAAAATGCAATACATGTTTATTACAAAATGCAATACATGTTTATTACAAAATGCAATACATGTTTATTACAAAATGCAATACATGTTTATTACAAAATGCAATACATGTTTATCACAAAAAGCAATACATGTTTATTACAAAAAGCAATACATGTTTATTACAAAATGCAATACATGTTTATTACAAAAAGCAATACATGTTTATTACAAAAAGCAATACATGTTTATTACAAAATGCAATACATGTTTATTACAAAATGCAATGCAATACATGTTTATTACAAAATGCAATACATGTTTATTACAAAATGCAATACATGTTTATTACAAAAAGCAATACATGTTTATCACAAAATGCAATACATGTTTATTACAAAATGCAATACATGTTTATTACAAAATGCAATACATGTTTATTACAAAATGCAGTACATGTTTATTACAAAATGCAGTACATGTTTATTACAAAAAGCAATACATGTTTATCACAAAATGCAATACATGTTTATTACAAAATGCAATACATGTTTATCACAAAAAGCAATACATGTTTATTACAAAATGCAATACATGTTTATTACAAAATGCAATACATGTTTATCACAAAAAGCAATACATGTTCATTACAAAAAGCAATACATGTTTATTACAAAAAGCAATACATGTTTATTACAAAAAGCAATACATGTTTATTACAAAATGCAATACATGTTTATTACAAAATGCAATACATGTTTATCACAAAAAGCAATACATGTTCATTACAAAAAGCAATACATGTTCATTACAAAAAGCAATACATGTTCATTACAAAAAGCAATACATGTTTATTACAAAGAGTAATACATGTTTATTACAAAAAGCAATACATGTTTATTACAAAGAGCAATACATGTTTATTACAAAATGCAGTACATGTTTATTCCTTTAATTCACACCACTTTATTACTCTGATGACTTACTAGCCTCTAACTTCATTCGATATCTTTCAGGAAAATCTTTTACAAACTTTAGAACTTTTTCGATGACTCGATTTAACTTCCTTCATATTTTTCAGTTGCGAAATAATTTGCTCAAAAGTTCTTATTTTAGGATTTCATATTCCAGTCGACTTATCGCTGGAATAACATATATTGGGATACATTATTTAGTACATATGGATGCATAGGGATGCATTATTTGGTACATGTGGATGCATAGGGATACATTATTTAGTACATTTAGATGCATAGGGATGCATTATTAAGTACATGTAGATGCATAGGGATACATTATTAAGTACATGTGGATGCATAGGGATACATTATTAAGTACATGTGGATGCATAGGGATACATTATTTGGTACATGTGGATGCATAGGGATACATTATTTAGTACATTTAGATGCATGGGGATTCATTATTTGGTACATATGGATGCATAGGGATACATTATTTGGAACATATGGATGCATAGAGGATTATATATGTAATATATATACATACAGGGATGCACACACACATACATACATAGGGATACATTATCTATAACATATGGATGCATAGAGGGAAGAAATTCTTTATATGGATGCGGCATCTAGGACATAGGGATGCATTGATTGTATAAATGCATGATCTTATATGACCGAAAATGTAGAGCAGGTCGATAAGTCAGAACGTACCCTATTCAAACCTTCTTGAAATCAAACGTAAACTTTGCTTTGATTCTAAAAAAAGTTACTGGAATAAATAAATATAGTAATTATTACCTTAACTTATATATTATTTATTTAAGATGATCTCACTATAATGTAATGTTAATTGAATTCTATTAATGTAGTCACTTTTTTACATCTTAAAGCGTTTCAATTATCGCATGCAAATTGAGGTTACTTACTCTGACATAATACAAATTACTTTCAAACGCTCTGTTACAAATTATTATTAAATAATTTGATGTGTTCTATCCATAATGAATTAATGAATTAGTTTATACTTATGATGATGTACTTTGTTACCTCATTAATTTCATTAATTAATTTGACTTCCGATCAGGAAAATCTTCATAATTTTGTAATAAGTTTATTCTTGTTACGGTTAAATTTCCTCTTCTTTCTCTGATGTTTCAAGTGACGTATTTGAAGTGTTTTTGCCAATCCTATTTAATTTGAATCTCCTCGTTTTTATTGTATAACGCTACTTCAATTTTAGATAACTGAACACTCGAAGGAAATGAATATCTCATTTTAAAGGGCCGTACACACGCAGGGTTTTTTAAGTCTTTCCACCAGACTTTTTGCTAAGCTCCTCCTACTTTTTCCACGAGATTTTTGAATCATATAAGAAAAACTATTTAATAATTATTTATTTTAGTTGGTATCAATGATACATGCAGGTATCATTGATACCAATTAAAATAAATAATTGGGGGGTTTCACAAATTGTACCAAATGCGACACTCTTTACCATTAATAATTTGCATCATACTGTAATGCTGATATACTTATATGTTTCTAGAGCTCGAAACAGTTTCAGTGGGATGCACTTTAGTGTCTCAGCATTGCAGTGTGATGCACTTTAGTGTCTCAGCATTGCAGTGTGATGCACTTTAGTGTCTCAGCATTGCAGTGTGATGCACTTTAGTGTCTCAGCATTGCAGTGTGATGCACTTTAGTGTCTCAGCATTGCAGTGTGATGCACTTTAGTGTCTCAGCATTGCAGTGTGATGCACTTTAGTGTCTCAGCATTGCAGTGTGATGCACTTTAGTGTCTCAGCATTGCAGTGTGATGCACTTTAGTGTCTCAGCATTGCAGTGTGATGCACTTTAGTGTCTCAGCATTGCAGTGTGATGCACTTTAGTGTCTCAGCATTGCAGTGTGATCCGTGTGAAGCATTCGATTAGTTTAGAAATTTAGAAAATCTTCCATACCGAGATTATTACCTGGAGTAGATTTTTTTCAAGGCGCAATACTGTCAGAACTTCTTCTATCTCCCTATTCATATGAGGTTCATCTTATGATTTCAGTGATACAATCAGCGTTTCTTGAATAATGATATGACCTAACTATGAATAAATATAAATGTATATGTAATATAAATTGTTCTTCGCAATCTCCAATTAATATTAAAATTAAATGGTATATAGTAGTATTTCAATATCTGCTGCTGGATTTAATTATCATTCGTTATGGAATATAACTTCATTTTTCTTTTCCAATTGAAATCGCAAATTAAATCTATATGAAGGTTAAGTTCTGAGTTATTGACGGGTTCCACAATTCCGATCATATACGAATTTTTCAACATTCTAACTCTTTCTTTTAATTGGTATCCATGATACCTGCAGGTATCATGGATACCAATTGAAATAACGAGTTAGATAAATGTTAAATTATATTTTCTTTTGATCGTAAATGTGGAACTGTTCGATAACTCGGAACTTAGCCTGTCGTATTATCATTTCAAATAATTACGTGATGGTATTTCTTTTATTATTATTTATTTATGAAGATTGGATCAGTCAATTAATAAAAATAATAATCACTTGATTGATTTTATAATTGGTAATGAAATGAACTAAACATGTATTATTAATATTATGATAAACTAATCAAACTAAATTGATTTTGATATTTGTTATGCATTTACACTTCAGAGATATTTAAAATGTATCACTTTTTGCTGAATATTAAATTTACTTTTGAATATTTTTTTTAGATCATTTTCCATTATCAGTTTTCTCCTCTATAGTGAATGATTTAGGATGTTGCCCGTATAGTGAACAAATTTTCTTTAGTCTGCCATGAAGTGCCATCAGTTTTAGAAAACTGAAAATTATTAAAGAAAATCTGTTCACTATAGAGGCTACATACTAAGTTACTAACTCATTCACTATAGAAACGTTTTTACTGTACATGATTGTTATCCTTTTCCTAACACTAAAGAACTAGTCTCAAGTGTTCTTTATACACTTCGGTAAGTTCTTTCGTATGGACCACTGTATCTTCCTTATTTTAAGTCAATTAGGTAATTAGATTCAGGATCCTCTTGCTATTGTTCTGTGAAGTGAATTGCCCTGCTAGGGGGGCAAAGAAATGTATAGTGAATTCACTATACACCACTAGATGGTCTAAGAAATGTATAGTGAATTCACTATACACCACTAGATGGTCTAAGAAATGTATAGTGAATTCACTATACACCACTAGATGGTCTAAGAAATGTATAGTGAATTCACTATACACCACTAGATGGTCTAAGAAATGTATAGTGAATTCACTATACACCACTAGATGGTCTAAGAAATGTATAGTGAATTCACTATACACCACTAGATGGTCTAAGAAATGTATAGTGAATTCACTATACACCACTAGATGGTCTAAGAAATGTATAGTGAATTCACTATACACCACTAGATGGTCTAAGAAATGTATAGTGAATTCACTATACACCACTAGATGGTCTAAGAAATGTATAGTGAATTCACTATACACCACTAGATGGTCTAAGAAATGTATAGTGAATTCACTATACACCACTAGATGGTCTAAGAAATGTATAGTGAATTCACTATACACCACTAGATGGTCTAAGAAATGTATAGTGAATTCACTATACACCACTAGATGGTCTAAGAAATGTATAGTGAATTCACTATACACCACTAGATGGTCTAAGAAATGTATAGTGAATTCACTATACACCACTAGATGGTCTAAGAAATGTATAGTGAATTCACTATACACCACTAGATGGTCTAAGAAATGTATAGTGAATTCACTATACACCACTAGAATGTCTAAGAAATGTATAGTGAATTCACTATACACCACTAGATGGTCTAAGAAATGTATAGTGAATTCACTATACACCACTAGATGGTCTAAGAAATGTATAGTGAATTCACTATACACCACTAGATGGTCTAAGAAATGTATAGTGAATTCACTATACACCACTAGATGGTCTAAGAAATGTATAGTGAATTCACTATACACCACTAGATGGTCTAAGAAATGTATAGTGAATTCACTATACACCACTAGATGGTCTAAGAAATGTATAGTGAATTCACTATACACCACTAGATGGCCTAAGAAATGTATAGTGAATTCACTATACACCTTTAGAGGGCCTAAAAAATGTATAGTTAATTCACTGTACACCGCTTGGGGCCAAAGAAATGTATAGTGTATTCACTATATATCGTTAGAGGGGCATAGAAATGTATAGTGGAATTTTCACAGTGGAACTTTCCACAGTGGAACTTTCCGCAGTGGAATTTTCCTCAGTGGAATCTTCCACGCACCCGCTAGGGGCCCATAGAAATGTATAGTTAATTCACTATACACAGCTAAATAGATTTAAATAAAGAAACATATATAGTTAATAATAAAATCATCTAAATAATAATTTAAAATATTACATAAAAGAATTACATATAGAACTATAAATAATGTACCAAACATTATTCAGTTTTTAATTATTATTAAAACATTCACAGTGTATGCAATTCAACATACCAGTGCAATACTATATATTTTCTCCATTCTATATAATCTACCTGTATCTTGTGTACATCAATCACGTCTGTAATTTGATCATGAAAATGCATTAGCAACTTTTAAAATGTCACGAGTAATAATATTGAAGCTCATATTCTATCGACTACATGTGTTTGTAATGTGAGGAATATATTCTATTTAACTTTCTAAAACTAATGGAACATCACTCTCCTCTTTAACTTTTCAATATAGATTATTATAATAAATTTTTATGATAGATTACTTTGAGCTGTCAACTTCTATAACTTCATTTCGCGAAACATTATAGCGATCTATAATGTATATTGATGTTAAGTTGATTGATTTTATTGGTAGATAGCCAATAGTGTTACAACATTGTCCCAATATTGTATCAATATTGTCCCAATATTGTAACAATATTGTCCCAATATTGTTACAACATTTTCCCAATAGTGTTATAACATTGTCCCAATACTGTTACTACATTGTCCCAATATTATTACAACATTGTCCCAATATTGTTACTACATTGCGTGCCCCGTTAAACATTGTAACGGGTTAATATTTAAATTACAATGAGGTTATTCAGTGTTAAATCAATTTTAGAGCTCCATTGTATAATATGTTTTTATTTATTAATACAAAATATAGCAATAATAATAGAGAACTATTAATCCTCTTTATTTTTTTTTCTCTCATAGCTATTACCCAATATTCCAATCTGTGGTACTATCAACTCATTTATTTCATCAATAAAAAGAATGTTCATTTAATCTTCCTATATATTTACTATCAACTCATTCATTTCACAAGTAAAAAGAATGCCCTTTTAATCTCCTACATTTCCACACGAATAAACTATAGCCTTTATCTGACAGGCTAGCATTTGTTTCTACAGACACATCGCCTGGTGTTCTCTAATCGCATTATCAGCTGTCAATAACATTATCTTTCCATTTGTATTTTGTTGGTTACTTGAATGTAAGCAATTGGCATATCGAACAGCTCCACATTTTTGATCATGAAAGAAAATGTAAGTAATTATTATTGAACTTTTATTGGTATCCATGATAGTGACAGGTATCATGGATACCATTCGATGATTTAATTTGTCGATGATTTATTTTTATAATCTTATATTATTGATTATTGTTTAACTGTCGATTTCTGTATTTTATTTCATTAAACTTTTTATTAACGCTCTTTTTTTCTTTATTTGGTCAAATATTCTCTTCATACGTATTCATTTCAAAGCTCAAAGATCATTTCATTATTTTATTTCAAACACTATTCGCATCATCATTTCAATTCTATTCTCCATAATATCAAATTACAATGATATCAAATTCTCAAAATTTGTTGGGTTGACGTTTCGTCGACAGACATCTCGTCGATAAGACACTTCATCGACCAATTTTCGTAAAGTGGATTTTAACTTAGATGGCCGTTATGTAGTTTGTTGTATCCACTAGTTTGTTGTACTGTACAATTCGTGGTTTTTTAATGACCTGAGATGATGGGGGTGGGGGGGGGGGGGGGGAGGAGGATGGTTCCCTTAGTCCCTTTACCAAAATTTTTCGATGAAATGTTTTGGCGACGTAATGATCTGTCAACGAAACGCGAAACGTATTGCAACCAAAATTTCAACTTTTTGTTGGGTTTTCCCCCTACTAAGTCTTCTTGTATTGGATTGTGTATTCGTCATATTTGAAGAACAATATACAAAATAATATAATGCTGTGTAAACTACATTTTTTCACGATAAATATCATTTTTTCTTTTTAACACCGGCCCATTTTTCAATTTGATTGTCATGATTCAGTTAGTAAATATGATTTATATCATGTTAGTAAATATTTCAGATTCAGTTAGTAAATATGAAATACAGCAACTAACATTTTTCCATTACTTATTATTTTGCAAAAAGGTTTTTCATTTTTGTTTGAGTTGAAAAACAACAACTTTTTCGTCTATTAGTTATGAGTTTATTTTTCTAGTAGAGAATTGGCAATATGAAAGGTGTCTATTTAAACGCGGTTATTCATGCATAGATCCATTGGCTGCAGTATTTGATTACTTAATTATACATCCAATTGGGTTCGAATTGAATAGAAATTAAATTGAATATAACATCAATCTCCCTAACAGGTATTTTCGCTAGTCTCAAATCCCCTCAATACTATATTGGTTATTATTATTATATTGGTTATTGAAGCAACAAAAACACACTCAATAATACCTATACTGAGGTAAAAGATAATTCTTAGCACAGGAGAAAACTCTTTGCTCGAAGTAATTGAAAAGCAGGCATTGAAGTTTCAGCACAATGGAGTGAAGTTTTGACGCTTCAACTGAAACTACTTGCTCAAAAGAAGTTATTCTTTGCTCTGAAACTTATCCTTCAGAACTACTATATTATTGAAGGATGAATTACAATATTTATATAGAATTAAATGTGTTCTCAGACTACACCATTACGGTACAGGAAAGAAGATGTGTATGTGAATGATAAAGCATTTTTAACAGCTTAATTCTACATATCGCTCATTTGCGAGAACACTGTCATGACTCCTAAAACGCTATTTTTCAGGAAAGGCATTTTAGTACATGTAACTTACGTATATTTAATGGTATATCGTTTGGATATTTGTGAGTTACAATTATGAAAATTTTACCAAATAATCAGTATTTTAATATTTATATGTCTATGTATATAACTCGAAAATACATATTTTTGTTTTTTATGACTTTCTTGCAAATGAGCGATATATTGAAGTTTTATTTTTCCTAATTCATATTTTAATGTATAAATTTATCATCTGAAATTTATAATGGTTGTTCATTGAAAACTCTATTGTTTTCCCTCTGCTTCAGACTTCGAATGGGTTGGTGCACAGGACAGTCTAACGCCACCAAACAAGACGCGCTCAGCTCTGAAGAAACAGCCGCCATCTTGGATGTGATTAAACGAGCAGAACAATTGGAGGTGAACGAACACCAAAGAATTGGGTGAGTCAACGAGCACGAGTTAATGACGAACACTAGAGGAATGAGTTAACAAACGAACTTTAAAGATGTTAGGAATTTTTTGTGAACTAAATAGCTTTTAAATTTAATTTTTTTTATAGCAATGCTATATTCACACCTAGATTACAATATTATCTGTAAAGGTCGATGTCTCGCGAATGAAAATTTATTTGTCTGTCTGTTGATAGGTTACTGTAGAGTAATTATTCGCTCTATTTCAGTCGCCTGGTGAATAAAGTCACTACTATGAGGGAGGGGGCTAGAGGTGACGGGACATCTTCCTGTATCCTTTGTGGAGAGTCCCTCCCTCTCCTTAAGTCTGCCACACTCTGCAAGGATTGTAAGAAGGTATGTGGAGGGCCCAATCTATACTAGCTGATTAAACGCCGCGTTTTTAACGCCTCCAGACTCTAGTTTAGATTCTAAATTTGCTTTCTATTCATTTAAACGTGGTTAATTGAAGAGTCGTAAACTGGGCTGTGAAAACGCGACGTTTTCACAGTAGTAAAGATAAAATTCGTGTGTCTACAATTCGTTAGGATACTATATCACATAATCGTTAGGACAATTCGTTAGGATACTATATCACATAATCGTTAGGACAATTCGTTAGGATACTATATCACATAATCGTTAGGACAATTCGTTAGGATACTATATCACATAATCGTTAGATATGATGAAGTTTTGAGAATATGATGTGCATAAATGTTTAAAGTTCAATCTATAAAAAATGTGGCTTTGACTAGATATGAAATAACGTCAAATGAAGAACATAAAAGATTTTTGACCGTGACGTTTCTTTCCGGTTCAAGTGTGAAATTCGAACTAATGATAGCCATCCAATGATGAAAATCTTTCATTTATATTTTTTCCACACTTCATGGTGTAATAATTACTTTTTTATTCAATTAGTCTATCCTCTAAAACTGTTTCCCCAAAAAAGGGACTAAATGTTCGCTCTGTAAATGTAACTCAGTGCTAATGAGATGCATTTAAACTGAAGGTATATTTTTATCCTTTTATTCTGATTTCCCATTTGGATAAGCTTTCACGAAAAATCTAACTGAAATAACTGGTAAAGATTAGCAGAGGGAAATACACTAATGAGTTTCTTTTTAATTGGGACGATCGAGAGGATTCGATTGCAAAATGTTTTGAATTCCCCAAAGCAATTTATTACTTCGCAGAGTGACTGACTAACGTATTTCTATTTAATTTAGTTGTAACTTTTAAATGCTGAATATATTCTGTGTGTTTTGTTTATTTTGTATTTGAATTAAACTTCATTTTTAATTACAATAGATCAGTTATTGCAAAAGTTGATTGGGGATAAACTCAATTTCTATTTTTGCAGTTATTTCTTGAAAATACCTAGTATAGCTATGTTTTTCATCTCAATATTGTTGATATCACATTCCTGTTGAAAATGAACAGGTCTATCAAAAGTAATCTCTTAGATTCACTACAAAAAGAAACAAATTAAATTCCTGTTCCTCTCTAATGAACTCGCGAGTAAAAATACGTAACTGAAATTAACGGAACACTGGAGAAAATATTTCACTTTTTTCAGAGGTTGAAAATAGAAATCTGAACTGTATAGTGCAAATATTATCAGCCATTTAAAAGTAACGAAATCGAAAAGAATCAACCTGCAGTAGACATCCTCTTTAATGGAATCATGTATAGTGAATGTAGTGTCCTGAGTAAGGAAATAGCCTGTATAGTAAACAAATTTTCATTAGTCTTACATAAATGGTCATTAGTTTTCTAAACCTTATAGCCTTTCATGGCAGACTAAATAAAATGTGTTCAGTATAGAGGCTACTTCATTACCCAAGACACTTCATTCACTATATAGGATTTCCACAGTATGTGTATTAATTGAGATCGCTAAGATTTCTAGTGATTTATGTATTTAGTTTATGACATGAATCATCAATTAATTCTATGCAATTAACTCACTAATTGTAGCATAGAAAGAGAGTTATTGCGGGGACATGAAAAATAATAATTTAACTTCTTTCAATCCTGACTGTGAATTTATTAACTAGAGATGTTTGTACTTAATTGAATTTTTTTAAGATTTACATAGTTGGATAAATTAAAAATCTCAGCGATCCATGCATAGATTTCCAATTACGAAATTGAGTTATTTATATCTATTGAAATATCATTTTCAATATTATTGTATAATCCATCTTCATTCTGAAATATCAGAATATAGTTAAATAGGGTAAGTTACGAATTATCGGTCAGTTTCACATCTTCGGTCATATATTAAAAAACTGTATCATGATTATTTAATTTGTATTTTTATTGGCATCCATGATACCTGCAGTTATCATGGATACCAATTAAAATACAATAGCTATTTTAATATAGTTTTTCTCATATGACCGAAGATGTGAAACCAACCGATAATTCGTAACTTACCCTACACCTTTTCATTTCTTTTTCTCTTCCTCCAAAAGGGAGTATGCAGTAAATGTGGACAGGAGATGGTGTCTGGACACGAAAAAGTGTGGCTCTGTAAAATCTGTTCAGAGACCAGGGAGATGTGGAAAAGGTCCGGGGCCTGGTTCTACCGGGGTCTACCCCAGAATCTCTTGTCCACCTCCACTGGTCTCAGCAAGCACCGGCCCGGGAAAGGGGCGCAACTTGGGTCCTCGCCCAGTATACCCCAGCAAGCAAATGGGGACCGGGCCCCGCCCAGACGGGCCCATTCATTACTGAGTGCTGGTGAGTATATTACCTGACTAGTGAAGTTTCCAAAAATATTTACTTCTTTTATCAATCAACTGAAAATTTGTTTATAAGCAGTATGATCAAATCAATTCTTTTTTCAACATCCCACAAAAAAATTCAATATCAGACCTTCTACGGAAAGTTTCAATTTATCGGTCAGTTCCACGTTTACGATCATGTAGGATAAAAATATTATAATTTAACATTTTAATTTGTTATTTGGAGATGAAATGTCAAATTATAATTTTTTTATTTGATCGTAAAAGTGGAACTGCCCGTTAAATCGGAATTTACCCTAATGAGACCAAACCACCCGTTAATTATTTTCAGAATGCACTAACATCCTCAGTGTGAGACACTAATACTCTCTAATTATTTTCTGAGGATATTTAACTCCACCTTTTAGTCATTCCGTTAAATAGGTAAACATTTTCCAGTATTCTAAGGGTCATTCTCTACTAGCAGATAAACGTCGCGTTTTCACCGCACAGTTTACGCCTCTTCAATTAATCACGGTTAAATGAATGGAAGGCGGTAAAAACGCTAGTATAGGGTAAAAACGCGGCGTTTTATTTGCTAATATAGAGTGGACCTAAGTCTAAAGTTGTCAACATTTCCTAGTATATCTTAGTCTAATGTTGAATGTTCCGTCAGTGCAATCGTCAGAATATCGTAGAATGAGAAGGATGAAGCGGTTGGTGGAACTGAGTAAGTGTCTTAGAGTTCAAACCACTAATAGTCTCACGTAAAAATATGCAAGTCACTCTAACGAATTAATTCGCTAGAAAAGGTAATTAGATAATAGCGTTAATATCGAATTATCGAATGGTTCCATATTTTCGGTCCTATGAGAAAAAAAGTATATTAATTATTCAACATTCATTTAATTTGGTATCCATGATACCTACAGGCTGCAGGTATCATGGTTACCAATATAAATAAAAATAAATAATCATTATTCAACCTTCATTCAATTTGGTAAACTGCAGGTATCATGGATACCAATATAAATAAAATAATGGTTATTAACACTCTTTCCCCATTTGATCGACAATATAGAAATTATTACGAACTTTCTCTATAAAATTTATTGTATAATGATATGTATTTTAATACCAATCACGTATTTAATATTAAAGAAGAAAGCCTGTTCACATAAAAAGAATTTGCTTTGCACTTCACTAAGTTGAGTTTTACTTAATAGTTATTAATCTCTTTTAGTAATAGTTAGTATAGTAAAGAAAAGTACATTGTAGTATAGTAAAGAAAAGTACATTGTAGTATAGTAAAGAAAAGTACACTGTAGTATAGTAAAGAAAAGTACATTATAGTAGATTATAGTAATATCACGTCACTCCTGTCTATCACAATGGTAAATAGATTAGTTAACACGCACATAGTTAATATAATTAATAAGTAAATCTGTTTAACGAGACTATATATTCTCTAATTTTATTTAATATTCTTTTATGCTAGAAATCATTGAAAAGATAACATTTAATGATTATTTTAAATTAACTTGAATTGAATCGACTTAATTACTTATTGAAGCTAATTTATTAATATAGATAAATAGGATATGCTATCGGTATATCGGTGCAAGGTTATCGGTATATCGGTGCAAGGTTATCGGTATATCGATGCAAGGCTATCGGTATATCGGTGCAAGGCTATCGGTTTATCGGTGCTAGGCTATCAGTATATCGGTGCAAGGCTATCAGTATATCGGTGCAAGGCTATCAGTATATCGGTGCAAGGCTATCAGTATATCGGTGCAAGGCTATCGGTATATCGGTGCAAGGCTATCGGTATATCGGTGCAAGGCTATCGGTATATCGGTGCAAGGCTATCGGTATATCGGTGCAAGGCTATCGGCATATCGGTACAAGGCTATCGGTGCAAGGCTATCGGTATATCGGTGCAAGGCTATCGGTTTATCGGTGCAAGGCTATCGGTGCAAGGTTATCGGTATATCGATGCAAGGCTATCGGTATATCGGTGCAAGGCTATCGGTTTATCGGTGCTAGGCTATCAGTATATCGGTGCAAGGCTATCAGTATATCGGTGCAAGGCTATCAGTATATCTGTGCAAGGCTATCGGTATATCGGTGCAAGGCTATCGGTATATCGGTGCAAGGCTATCGGTATATCGGTGCAAGGCTATCGGTGCAAGGCTATCGGTATATCGGTGCAAGGCTATCGGTATATCGGTGCAAGGCTATCAGTATATCGGTGCAAGGCTATCGATATATCGGTGCTAGGCTATCGATATATCGGTGCAAGGCTATCAGTATATCGGTGCAAGGCTATCAGTATATCGGTGCAAGGCTATCGGTATGTCGGTGCAAGGCTATCGGTTTATCGGTGCAAGGCTATCAGTATATCGGTGCAAGGCTATCAGTATATCGGTGCAAGGCTATCAGTATATCGGTATGTCGGTGCAAGGCTATCGGTTTATCGGTGCAAGGCTATCGGTATATCGGTGCAAGGCTATCAGTATATCGGTGCAAGGCTATCAGTATATCGGTGCAAGGCTATCGGTATATCGGTGCAAGGCTATCAGTATATCGGTGCAAGGCTATCGATATATCGGTGCTAGGCTATCGATATATCGGTGCAAGGCTATCAGTATATCGGTGCAAGGCTATCAGTATATCGGTGCAAGGCTATCAGTATATCGGTGCAAGGCTATCAGTATATCGGTGCAAGGCTATCAGTATATCGGTGCAAGGCTATAAGTATATCGATGCAAGGCTATCAGTATATCGGTGCAAGGCTATCGGTATATCGGTGCAAGGCTATCGGCTTATCGGTGCTAGGCTATCGGTTTATAGTTACAAGGCTATCAGTATATCGGTGCAAGGCTTTCGGTATATCGGTGCAAGGCTATCGGTATATCGGTGCAGGGCTATCGGTATATCGGTGCAAGGCTATCGGTGTATCGGTGCAAGGCTATCGGTATATCGGTACAAGGCTATCGGTGCAAGGCTTTCGGTATATCGGTGCAAGGCTTTCGGTATATCGGTGCAAGGTTATCGGTATATCGGTGCAAGGTTATCGGTATATCGGTGCAAGGCTATCAGTATATCGGTGCAAGGCTATCAGTATATCGGTGCAAGGCTATCGGTATATCGGTGCAAGGCTATCAGTATATCGGTGCAAGGCTATCGGTATATCGGTGCAAGGCTATCAGTATATCGGTGCAAGGCTATCAGTATATCGGTGCAAGGCTATCGGTATATCGGTGCAAGGCTATCGGTATATCGGTGCAAGGCTATCGGTATATCGGTGCAAGGCTATCGGCATATCGGTACAAGGCTATCGGTATATCGGTGCAAGGCTATCGGTATATCGGTGCAAGGCTATCGGTATATCGGTGCAAGGCTATCAGTATATCGGTGCAAGGCTATCAGTATATCGGTGCTAGGCTATCGGTATATCAGTGCAAGGCTATCGGTCTATCGGTGCAAGGCTATCGGTTTATCGGTGCAAGGCTATCGGTTTATCGGTGCTAGGCTATTGGTTTATAGTTACAAGGCTATCGGTATATCGGTGCTAGGCTATCAGTATATCGGTGCTAGGCTATCGGTATATCGGTGCAAGGCTATCGGTATATCGGTGCTAGGCTATCGATATATCGGTGCAAGGCTATCGGTATATCGGTGCAAGGCTATCAGTATATCGGTGCAAGGCTATCAGTATATCGGTGCAAGGCTATCGGTATGTCGGTGCAAGGCTATCGGTGCAAGGCTGTCGGTTTATAGGTGCAAGGCTATCGGTATATCGGTGCAAGGCTATCAGTATATCGGTGCAAGGCTATCAGTATATCGGTGCAAGGCTATCAGTATATCGATGCAAGGCTATCAGTATATCGATGCAAGGCTATCGGTATGTCGGTGCAAGGCTATCGGTATGTCGGTGCAAGGCTATCGGTATGTCGGTGCAAGGCTATCGGTATATCGGTACAAGGCTATCGGTGCAAGGCTATCGGTATATCGGTGCAAGGCTATCGGTATGTCGGTGCAAGGCTATCGGTATGTCGGTGCAAGGCTATCGGTATGTCGGTGCAAGGCTATCGGTATATCGGTACAAGGCTATCGGTATATCGGTGCAAGGCTATCGGTATATCGGTGCAAGGCTATCGGTATGTCGGTGCAACGCTATCGGTATGTCGGTGCAAGGCTATCGGTATATCGGTACAAGGCTATCGGTGCAAGGCTATCGGTATATCGGTGCAAGGCTATCGGTATGTCGGTGCAAGGCTATCGGTATGTCGGTGCAAGGCTATCGGTATATCGGTACAAGGCTATCGGTGCAAGGCTATCGGTATATCGGTGCAAGGCTATCGGTATATCGATGCATGGCTATCGGTATATCGGTGCAAGGCTATCGGTATGTCGGTGCAAGGCTATCGGTATGTCGGTGCAAGGCTATCGGTATGTCGGTGCAAGGCTATCGGTATATCGGTACAAGGCTATCGGTGCAAGGCTATCGGTATATCGGTGCAAGGCTATCGGTATATCGGTGCAAGGCTATCGGTATATCGGTGCAAGGTTATCGGTATATCGGTGCAAGGCTATCGGTTTATCGGTGCAAGGCTATCGGTATATCAGTACAAGGCTATCGGTATATCGGTGCAAGGCTATCAGTATATCGGTGCAAGGCTATCGGTTTATCGGTGCAAGGCTATCAGTATATCGGTACAAGGCTATCGGTATATTGGTGCTAGGCTATCGGTATATTGGTGCTAGGCTATCGGTATATCGGTGCAAGGCTATCGGTATATCGGTGCAAGGCTATCGGTATATCGGTGCAAGGCTATCGGTATATCGGTGCAAGGCTATCGGTATATCGGTGCAAGGCTATCGGTATATCGGTGCAAGGCTATCGGTTTATCGGTGCAAGGCTTTCGGTTTATCGGTACAAGGCTATCGTTATATCGGTACAAGGCTATCGGTATATCGGTACAAGGCTATCGTTATATCGTTGCAAGGCTATCGGTACAAGGTTATCGGTTTATCGTTGTTGTCTATGCAATCTAGTCACACTAACTCCTTTAGAGACCGATACAGGGTGTGCCACAATGTGTATCTTCTCCTACAATTAGATTATTCAGAAGCAAGTAGAGACTCTACCTGTGAGGTATTGGGTAGTTATTTATGTATTGGGTAGTTATTAATGTATTAGGTAGTTATTTATGTATTAGGTAGTTATTTATGTATTAGGTAGTTATTTATGTATTCGGTAGTTATTTATGTATTGGGTAGTTATTTATGTATTGGGTAGTTATTTATGTATTGGGTAGTTCTTTATGTATTGGGTAGGTATATGTATTGGGTAGTTATTTATGTATTGGGTAGGTATATGTATTGGGTAGGTATATGTATTGGGTAGGTATATGTATTAGGTAGGTATTAATGTATTAGGTAGGTATTAATGTGTTACACATGCAGCATCTTGGTATTCTCAATACCATCTCTGTACAGTCTCATCAGTATCGAACTATCGACTCAATAACGGCCCATATTGCAGATCAGGTAGCTACATATTTCTCCGGTTAAGTTCTGAGTTTTCACTCTTTTCCGCATTTTCGATCATTAAAGAAAATGAATGTAATAATTATAAATCAACTTACATTTTGAAATGTATCCATGATACCTAACGATATCATGGATACCAATTATATTAAAATTTAAATAATAATTATTTCGGTCTTTCCTACATGATCGAAAATGTGGAACCCTACGATAACTCAGAACTTACCCTATTTCAACGAATAACAGCTCAATAATTTTGCAAACGTAAATCATTTTCTATACCAAGAGAAATAAAAGTGAGATATGTCCCACAATTATTCGCTCGTCATAAGTGTGAGACGTAATTAGACCGGGGTATGCCAGTATTTCTAAATTCTCCCATATCTTATTTCTAAATTCTCCCATATCTTATTTCTATATTCTCCCATATCTTATTTCTATATTCTCCCATATCTTATTTCTATATTCTCCCATATCTTATTTCTATATTCTCCCATATCTTATTTCTATATTCTCCCATATCTTATTTCTATATTCTCCCATATCTTATTTCTATATTCTCCCATATCTTATTTCTATATTCTCCCATATCTTATTTCTAAATTCTCCCATATCTTATTTACAAACCTGCCAATCTATTCTGTTTAAGATATCTTCAATAAGTTGTACCTCCGCTTATCAAGATCTTGCACGTCCTTTTACGAATAGAAACAATCCTTGATGTTGTGTGGTAGGATCACAGCTCACTAGAGGGGTCCTTTCGCGCTCCTATTTTGCCTTTATGGGCCCCCGGTGTCATCCCCAGCAAACGATATGCCAAGCAAACGATATGCCAACCCCAGCAAACGATATGCGAACCCAAGCACCCTCCTGGGGAGTGATATTATACACCGGGTATTTTTGATTTGCAGTAAACAAGAAAATAAATGAAAATATTCCCATAAAGTCACCATTATAGATGAAATATCTGCACACAAGTGCTCAAGCTGGTTAGATTATTCGGTTATTATATTTTAATGTAATTTTGAATTTGTACATTTCGAACATTATTTTCTTTTTGTAATATCTTAGAAATATTTTGAATTAAAAATGATATTGCATACAATATTAATATTGTATTCAGTAAACCATATATAAAAATCCTATCAACCACAGTTATATTTAAAAAGCTGAACAAAAATCTCTGAACATGCATTCTTATTTCTCCCTGAATAAATATTATCGAACTGATGTTTTGACCAGTGAAATAAAATAGAATATATCCCCATGTGTAAAACCAAATAAATATCACATTTTATTCCACTCCAACCACAGGTTTACCTCCTGATATTCTGTAATATTTAAATAATAGTTGTATTCTTTTATTATGAATTTATGAATAGCAAAGATTTATGATTCTCTATTGAATATATGTTATTATCTAATCACTATACTAATACATTGTTTCTTTTCATTGATAAAATAGTAAACTAGTTATTGTTAGAAAATTAGTTAAAACTAGTGGTTAGTTAACAGAGAAATTGAGTTTCGATAAAATAAGAATAAATTTACATTATTTATTTTCATCGAAGATAAGCTTCGTTACATTAATTAAATATTGCGTGAATTTGTGAGATTATAAACTTTTATTATCGTTCATATATTGCGAAAAATAATTAGCTATATGTAATTATTATTAAAATTAATTTTAACTGAAATAAAGTAAAAGTTAAGCTATAATAAATAATTTGATTTAAAATGTTTTTTAAAATTTAACAATAATTATTAATAAATTTCTTATATGATCGAAAATATGGAACTGTCCGATAACTCAGAACCAACCCTAATTTACTAAATCCCCCTCCTGCTTCATTATAAAGATCTTAAAAAACAGTTCTAGAGAGATTTATGGCATAAAGTTTGCATGAAACAAAAAGGTGGCAGACTAAAGAGGTTAAAGTTATTTCCATATTGGCTTGCAAATCTGAGCCATTTGCTAAAGCCTCTCCCCGGCATTATGAACCAAAACAGTGTAGGAGCATGTTAGGGGATTCTGAAGAAGATTTTCATAGTCTAGAATAACGATCATGCCTCGGTAAAACAAATAGAATGATGTTATTTCAAGAAAAGGAAACAGAGCGAAAGCTTTCAAACGAATTGTCTATTTAGTTTAGTAATCGATGTATTAGAAGTAGTTAATTCAATCTTCATTATTGGAGATTGTCTGTAAAAATATTCGCTTTTTAATAATTTTGGATCACACACTGAAGAATAGTAATGTCCTGATAAACTAAGGAAGATGATTTCAATTTTTAAAGGCAGGAAACTTTTGAATTTCTTTTGTGATTCTCATTTTTCTAATTTTATTTAGAATTTAACTTTCAAAATATTATTATCGAATTACTTTTTCGTAAAGTTGGGAAAACTGATATTATCTTTATATTAGAACTAGTGTATGTATTTCCTGACAAAAATAACAGACTGCAAATTAGTTAAAATTTATAATTTTTTTTTGTAATCTTAATTTTTGTATTTCAGATTTCTGTTATAATTATCTGTTTTTCGAATTTTATTTTGTATTTTCTGTTTTCCGGATATGCTGTTTTACGAATTATTTTTTTTTCCCTGAATTTTCGATTTTGTGGATTTTCTGTATTCCGTTTTTTTCCCCGAATTTCTATTTTACCAAATTTTCTGGTTTCCGTATTTTCAATTTCGCGTATTTTTATTAAGATCTGTATTTTATTTATTTATTTATTATTTTCCAATTATCTGGATTTTCTGTTATCCGGATATCTCGGGTGCAGTTTTTTTTAATTAAAAGACTATATTTTTCCATCAATAATTCAAAGAATATAAAATGACTGATTATAATTTTTAATTGATTTTCCAAATTATCCGAATAAAAGAAATCGGATTCATAAAAATTTCTTTATTCTTTTTGTTGTTTTCCAAAAAAAATTTATACCGGAATTATTTCGGGTTTTCCCCGTTTTCCTGATTTTCCAGATATATTAATTTTTTCTGTTATTCAGATTTCTATTATCCGGAATCGTGTTTTCCTGACAATTATTTTAGTCATGGATTTATATCTATTTTGCTATCCCCTTTGATCTTAGTCGTTACAACTTTTTTTTTGGTCACCATGACTCTTGATCTTCGTCACCACCCGTCACTTTGACCTCAATTTTTCATCTACTTTCGTTGCTTTGACCCTCTCAGTCACATTGATCATTATTCTTCGTTACCATCCGTCACTTTGACCGTGACAGTCAGTCACCATTCGTGGCTATGAACTTTATTTATCGTCTTCGTTCATTGCTTTGACTCTCTCTCCCAGCCACAATTCGTCACTTTGATCATTCGTCACTTTGATCATTCGTCGCTTTGATCATTCGTCACTTTGATCATTCGTCGCTTTGATCATTCGTCACTTTGATCATTCGTCACTTTGATCATTCGTCGCTTTGATCATTCGTCACTTTGATCATTCGTCACTTTGATCATTCGTCACTTTGATCATTCGTCACTTTGATCATTCGTCACTTTGATCATTCGTCACTTTGATCATTCGTCGCTTTGATCATTCGTCACTTTGATCATTCGTCACTTTGATCATTCGTCACTTTGATCATTCGTCACTTTGATCATTCGTCACTTTGATCATTCGTCACTTTGATCATTCGTCACTTTGATCATTCGTCACTTTGATCTTCGTCACTTTGATCATTCGTCACTTTGATCATTCGTCGCTTTGATCAAATCAAAACTCCTCTGGCGATCTTGGTCAAAAGCTTTCAATCCGGTGACCTATCAAAAAGAAAGAAAAAGATCACAAGCTTTCATGTCAAATATCTTTCGGGGTAGAATGCTATAGGAAATCCCTCACAGATCACCGTTTTCCCATGCTATTTCTGCATTAAATGCTCTAAATGAAGAATGCTATTTTTGCATTAAATGCTGTGAGTGAAGTATCAAACATATCGCATTGAATGCTCTAAAATAACTGTAAATGAACTATCAAAGATATCACTGCATTTTTCTCTTTATGGTATAGAAAGCAACCGAATGAATTGCAGCATTGAATAAAATTGTACCTGGAAACTATTGTGTAGGATATCTTTTTATTTGGTTCATCTTTTATGTAATGTTTGAAATGACACTGTTTATTTCTTCCCTTTCACAAAGAAAGAATTTATTCTTTTAACCTAAATGAATGAACTGGATATAAATAACATGTTTGAAAATAAAATGTGGAAGATTTAAGTAAGACAAACAAATTGAATCGCGAGAAAATGTTAGATTATGTTGTCACTGGCTGGTGTAAACAGGACATTCGAAAGTTCTTTTTTGGGTGTTATTTTGGTAAATTGCCTGGAAGTTCTATTTGTTCAGAGTAACTCGGGGAAACTATTTTCTTTGAGGTAGCAAAGAATGAAGCTAAGTCCTAAAAGACGGAGAACACGTATTGAGGACACTACATCTAATCAGGGACACAAAATAGGGTTATATGTTGGTTAGAAGAAGACTGCAGGGATATTAGGACCCATCAATAACCTTTGGTTACTTGTTATTGAGTATCAAATAGTGAATAGAAAAGGTGATATTAATAATTAAAAGTTTATCCTAATTATTCAATTACATAAAATCGAGTTTATTTTGAAAAAGCGTTACCAGAATAAAATTAATGTTTTAAGATTAAGTGATTTCCCCCTCCTAATCTTCTATGACCCCACTATGAATTTTTCACTGGGGTTAGGTTTGATTAATGCATACTAATTTTTTAGCTCAGATAACTTCAACAAACAGCAGTGATGGTCCTCTCCATAATATATTATAATATTCATATTTGATGCTTTTTAAAATAATATCCGATTGGAATATTCATTCGATAAATAGTTCAATCTGATAATTCCTACTTTACCCTAGTTTAATTGAATATTTAAAATGTTTACACTGTTAAAGAGATATGGCTTTACATCGCTATGACTATTGTTTCACTGAGTAGCTTTTCTGCATCCATGAGCTTGTCACTGAATGGTGGTAGGTGACATTGTTCATGAAACCACTTTCTGACTGCTTTTTGTAGTCCCTTGTATTTAATTTCCTTTTGACATCAGCGATTTGGTCTTCCGAAACAGACGTTAAACCCCCCATTATAACATGGCATTTTTCAAGCCAATTTAAACCTTTTCAGTTTAAATTCTCCAGATCAATTCTTCACGATAGTCTTTTCTCTGTTACCTCTGCTGTCTGTCTCTAATCGAACAAAATGGCCTGCCTTTTAAAGGTGACGCTTTTTCGATTTCTTTCTTTGGAGTATGATTGTAGCGAAGATTCACAGCATTTCATTAAGAAGTCAAACATCCTGAAATTATGTAAATGTGAAAAAAGACTTCATAGTAGGGTAACTTCTTAATTATCGGACGGTTCCACCTTTTCGTACACGTGATATCTCTGAACTTAATCTATGTTATATATTAAATATTTTGAATACTTTATGATTTCAGCAAAATTTTATTTTTATACTCTTATGTAATTTTATTTTATGGGATATTAATTTAATAAAATCATTAATCAAACCATTGTTTCGAAACCTATATTATCCATTTTTTCTTTGGGGGATTTCAGCATAGAATTTCAAGTTTCTTCAGTAAAATCATAAGTGATTTAAAAACTCGAAAGAGAATTCATTTTCTGTTCTTTACCTCATTTCTACTGCCTCAAATTAGGGTAAGTTCCGAGTTATCGGATGGTTCCACATTATCGATCATATAAGAAAAAGTATATAATTATTATTAAAGTAGTGACTTGAATAATAATTTTATTCCTATATGATCGAAAATGTGGAACCGTCCGATAACTCGGAACTTACCCTACCAGAAAGTACAAAGGACTTCAGAGATTTGAGTGATAAATTAAGTAGCGTAACACCAGAGGCAGAGTAATCTCATTTGTCTGGAATTGCCAGAAGATTTCTTCATTTCCTCGGATGTGAATCCTTATTCTTTTGGGGGACTTTCTGGTCTCTTATTTGGTGTCTGAGTTATGGTGGGGCCATAGAAGATTAAGGGGAGATCCTATTTAATCTTCTATGGCCAGCGATAAATTTATCTCTTAATCTTCTATGGCCCCACCTAACACTCCTTGGATAATTATTAATTAACTTATTTATATTAAGGTTCTAATAAAGCTGTCTGTGGCGTCCCTTGGTCCCCGAACTGTTGTAATTTGGATTATGGATTGTCTATTTTCATGTTTACCATTTTTTTTACGCTACTTGCAGTTTTAGAGGATAGCGCTAGGGTTATGCTCTTCAACTACGAGGTCTTAGATTTTGTGTTAGGAAGGCTCGTAGGCTTCATTTACTATCACCTCTTCTTTTTCCTCTTCCATTGGTGAGTGAAGCCACCGGTGCTTGTTTCTCTTTTCGTCACATTCCTTGGTATGCGACTGTATTCACGGAGTAGCTTTTTTCATGCATGAGCATTGTCACCGACGGTGCTAGGTGACTTTATTCATGGAGCCACTTTCCTTTCTGTCTGCTTCTTCCAGTCTCATGTACTTAATTTCCTTTTACTGTCAACGATAAGGCCTTTGGTTCTGAATCAGACATTAAACCCCTACTAAATAAATTAATTAATTAATTAATTGTTTTATTTATATAAGAATTTATCAATTTTCTGTTTGAATGGAATTAATCATATTTAATTTATGTATATTTTATTTCTGACGTTAGAACTGTTTTTATATCTATTTTGATAAACAACAAATGTATTTAATAAAACCAATTACCGCGAAGTTGACTATTTATTTTTTATATGTGTTCTATTTAATTAAAATACATGCCTCATACAATATATGTAATTGAATAAAAGAATCCAATACATCTTATTTAGTTACTGTTATTTAATATAAATAGTTAGAATTGTATATAAATTAATTAACGAATTAATACTTTGCTTATCATTTATTAAAAAAATGGACATTGGATAAGGTAAGTTCTGAGTTATCGGACAGTTTCACATTTTCGATCATACTACCATTTATACTAACGAGTTGAAATGTCAAATTATGTACGTTTTCTTATGATCGAAAATGTGAACTGTCCAATAACTCAGAACTCCCTTTACGTGAAAGTCAGGTTAATTCAATTATACGCTTTTATCTGACTGGATACCTGGGGGTTAATTTAATACCAACATAATCACCTTTTTCTTCCTAATCACCTTTTTATGATAAGTAAAGCGATGGGGTTTGCTTCAGGTGATATTGCCTCTAATTAATGCAGGTAAAGCTTTTAGAGGCAATGAACTTATGAAGTCCTATAAATAAATAATAATAGTAATGACTAATTAGTGGAAAAATTGCAACTCCATATGCAATCAACTACTTATGTTAATAATGTTTATTTTATTTGTTGTAAAATAATAATAATAATTTTTTTTTTGTTGTAAAATTTTATTTATTAAATAAAAAAGTGCATGTTTCAAAAACTAGAGGAGGCGAAGTTCCTTTTGTATCAGCTTATTCCTTTTTTTTATTTCATTATCTATCAGATTATGTCTAGAAATTTCCGATTAGCTTTCCTAGTGAATGGTTGATAAATGATTGCCAATTTTTGGAACAGTCCTCGGCTACAATGATGAAATGAAGCAACTAAAGCAATTTAATCAACTTATTTAATCAACTTATTTAATCAACTCTTCTACTAACGATACTAGGGTAAGCTCCGAGTTATCGAATTGTTCCACATTTTCGATCTTAATAATAAATATATTAATTATTGAACTTCTCTTTCATGATCGAAAATGTGAAACTGTCCGATAGCGCAGATCTTTTCCTAGAATATTATTCACTAAAATGTGTATAAAGTTGTTCATTTTTAAGCACATGTGCGTATTTAACATGAATATGTACATAATAATGGCAACAAATGAGATGTGTTTCTGAATGTTGCTTCACAGTTTCAAAGTTTAAGTTATCGTGATGTTTCTTTTTATTTCAGATTTGAGTTCGATGATAGGGTTCGGAGACACGGAGACAGACTCCTCTGAAGACGAACTGATGAGGAGACAGAAAAGAGGAGCCGAGAGGAGGAGTAATAACACGTGAGTGAAAGAGAGGAGGAGTAATAACACGTGAGTGAAAGGGAGGAGGAGTAATAACACGTGAGTGAAAGAGAGGAGGAGTAATAACACGTGAGTGAAAGAGAGGAGGAGTAATAACACGTGAGTGAAAGAGAGGAGGAGTAATAACACGTGAGTGAAAGGAGTAGTAATAACACGTGAGTGAAAGAGAAGAGGAGTAATAACACGTGAGTGAAAGAGAAGAGGAGTAATAACACGTGAGTGAAAGAGAAAAGGAGTAATAACACGTGAGTGAAAGAGAAGAGGAGTGATAACACGTGAGTGAAAGGGAGGAGAAGTAATAACACGTGAGTGAAAGGGAGGAGAAGTAATAACACGTGAGTGAAAGGGAGGATGAGTAATAACACGTGAGTGAAAGGGAGGAAGAGTAATAACACGTGAGTGAAAGGGAGGAAGAGTAATAACACGTGAGTGAAAGGGAGGAAGAGTAATAACACGTGAGTGAAAGGGAGGAAGAGTAATAACACGTGAGTGAAAGGGAGGAAGAGTAATAACACGTGAGTGAAAGGGAGGAAGAGTAATAACACGTGAGTGAAAGGGAGGAAGAGTAATAACACGTGGGTGAAAGAGAGGAGGAGTAATAACACGTAAGTGAAAGAGAAGAGGAGTAATAACACGTGAGTGAAAGGAGTAGTAATAACACGTGAGTGAAAGGAGTAGTAATAACACGTGAGTGAAAGAGAAGAGGAGTAATAAGACGTGAGTGAAAGGGAGAAGGAGTAATAACATGTGAGTGAAAGAGAAGAGGAGTAATAACACGTGAGTGAAAGGGAGGAGGAGTAATAACACGTAAGTGAAAGAGAGGAGGAGTAATAACACGTGAGTGAAACGAGTAGTAATAACACGTGAGTGAAAGGAGTAGTAATAACACGTGAGTGAAAGAGAAGAGGAGTAATAACACGTGAGTGAAAGAGAAAAGGAGTAATAACACGTGAGTGAAAGAGAAAAGGAGTAATAACACGTGAGTGAAAGAGAAGAGGAGTGATAACACGTGAGTGAAAGAGAAGAGGAGTGATAACACGTGAGTGAAAGAGAAGAGGAGTAATAACACGTGGGTGAAAGAGAAGAGGAGTAATAACAAGTGGGTGAAAGAGAAGAGGAGTAATAACACGTGGGTGAAAGAGAAGAGGAGTAATAACACGTGGGTGAAAGAGAAGAGGAGTAATAACACGTGAGTGAAAGAGAAGAGGAGTAATAACACGTGAGTGAAAGAGAAGAGGAGTAATAACACGTGAGTGAAAGAGAAGAGGAGTAATAACACGTGAGTGAAAGAGAAGAGGAGTAATAACACGTGGGTGAAAGAGAGGAGGAGTAATAACACGTGAGTGAAAGAGAAGAGGAGTAATAACATGTGAGTGAAAGGGAGGAGGAGTAATAACACGTGAGTGAAAGAGAGGAGGAGTAATAACACGTGAGTGAAAGAGAGGAGGAGTAATAACACGTGAGTGAAAGGAGGAGTAATAACACGTGAGTGAAAGGAGTAGTAATAACACGTGAGTGAAAGGAGTAGTAATAACACGTGAGTGAAAGGAGTAGTAATAACACGTGATAGAAAGAGAGGAGGAGTAATAACACGTGAGTGAAAGAGAGGAGGAGCAATAACACGTGAGTGAAAGAGAGGAGGAGCAATAACACGTGAGTGAAAGGGAAGAGGAGCAATAACACGTGAGTGAAAGAGAGGAGGAGCAATAACACGTGAGTGAAAGAGAGGAGGAGTAATAACACGTGAGTGAAAGAGAGGAGGAGTAATAACACGTGAGTGAAAGAGAAGAGGAGTGATAACACGTGAGTGAAAGAGAGGAGGAGCAATAACACGTGAGTGAAAGAGAGGAGGAGTAATTACACGTGAGTGAAAGAGAGGAGGAGTAATAACACGTGAGTGAAAGAGAGGAGGAGTAATAACACGTGAGTGAAAGAGAGGAGGAGTAATAACACGTGAGTGAAAGAGAAGAGGAGTGATAACACTTGAGTGAAAGAGAGGAGGAGCAATAACACGTGAGTGAAAGAGAGGAGGAGTAATAACACGTGAGTGAAAGAGAGGAGGAGTAATAACAAGTATTAAACTTTCATGTAATATATTTGATAAATGTGTTTACATTAATATTAAACACATATTTGTTTTAAAAGTTTCTACATTAATATGCAAATGAAATTGTCCAAATAAATTACTTCTAAGTATATTCTATGAATAATGACTCTTCTACTCGGTTTAACGAGGCACAGTATCTACATTTTAGCACATCTTAGCGTTAGCTGAATGACATTTTAGGAGAGGATTCAAAGGATGCTTTGCGATGTAGGTACAGTAAAACTCCTGAGTTATGAAGTCCTGCGTTATGAAGTCCTGCGTTATGAAGTCCTGAGTTATGAAGTCCTGAGTTATGAAGTCCTGAGTTATGAAGTCCTGAGTTATGAAGTCCTGAGTTATGAAGTCCTGAGTTATGAAGTCCTGAGTTATGAAGTCCTGAGTTATGAAGTCCTGAGTTATGAAGTCCTGAGTTATGAAGTCCTGAGTTATGAAGTACTGAGTTATGAAGTACTGAGTTATGAAGTCCTGAGTTATGAAGTCCTGAGTTATGAAGTCCTCAGTTATGAAGTCCTGAGTTATGAAGTCCTGAGTTATGAAGTCCTGAGTTATGAAGTCCTGAGTTATGAAGTCCTGAGTTATACCAGAGTTATGAAGTATTTTTCATGTTTAAATTATAGAAAATGATATACTTCAAGAATTTCGTCATAGGTATCTCTCAATGTTCTTAGTTTTCTATGATTATAATCATAGAAAACTATCTAGTGCACCTGAGATATGAAGAAACCAATACTTCATAACTCAGGAGTTTCACTGTAATGTATATCTTGCTATGTAGGGTATTTAAATATTGCTATGTAGGTGTGTATCTTGCTATGTAGGTGTGTATCTTGCTATGTAGGGTATTTAAATATTGCTATGTAGGTGTGTATCTTGCTATGTAGGTGTGTATCTTGCTATGTAGGTGTATGTATTGCTATGTAGGTGTATACCTTATTATGTAGGTGTATACCTTGTTATGTAGGTGTATACCTTGTTATGTAGGTGTATACCTTGTTATGTAGGTGTATACCTTGTTATGTAGGTGTATACCTTGTTATGTAGGTGTATACCTTGTTATGTAGGTGTATACCTTGTTATGTAGGTGTATACCTTGTTATGTAGGTGTATACCTTGTTATGTAGGTGTATACCTTGTTATGTAGGTGTATACCTTGTTATGTAGGTGTATTCCTTGTTATGTAGGTGTATACCTTGTTATGTAGGTGTATATATTGCTATGTAGGTGTATATATTGCTATGTAGGTGTATACCTTGCTATGTAGGTGTGTATATTGCTATGTAGGTGTATACCTTGTTATGTAGGTGTATATATTGTTATGTAGGTGTATATATTGCTATGTAGGTGTATATATTGCTATGTAGGTGTATCTATTGCTATGTAGGTGTATCTATTGCTATGTAGGTGTATATATTGCTATGTAGGTGAATATATTGCTATGTAGGTGTATATATTGCTATGTAGGTGTATCTATTGCTATGTAAGTGTTTCTCGTGTTGAATTTTGGTGTAGAGTCGTTACATATTCATGGAATATTAAAATGAGAGTGTGGTGCAAAATGAATGAGAGGAAACAATGTTGTAACAATATTGGGGCAATGTTGTAATAATATTGGGATAAAGTTGTAACAATATTGGGGCAATGTTACTCTACATCACATTGTTACTTGTTATGTTCTATCCATTTGAAATGGTATTTGCTTTTCCATGTACATGCATTATTTTGATGTCTCTTCTTGCATATCCCTCTGGAATGCATCGCAATTTTGACATCTAGCAGACCGGAATATTATTCCTGGTGTGAATGCATTCGAGAATTTGTTGGAATGTGATATCTTAGAAAGATGTACCGATACCACTTCTCTTTTTAATGGGTTGAGAGTTGCCAATTGCTTATTTATTTGTTAGGTATTTTTCTCTGGCGACAAGAATTTATTCCTGAGATATTAAGGAAATATCCTAGGAAAGAAAGAATAATTCCTTTTACCGGGAAACTCCAATATATTATTAATGATCATAGATATCAAATATCGTATCAATACCTTATTTTAAAAATTACGTATCTGGTTTGGATGGGTTTTCAACTTTTTAAATTTGATTAGTAATTTAACTAAATAGTAATAAAATGATCTCATTTGTGTTAATTTTCAGTTCCCCCTCTCGCTCACGCAGCGTCTCACCAGCCGCCTCATCAGTCTCGGCTTCAACAGCCTCTTCCTCACGAACCAAAGTAGTGGCAGCAGGCAAGGGTGACCGCCATACTCTTACAACGGCAACGGCATCCAACGGATCAAACAGCAGTGAGAAAACGGAAAAGCTTTTACTGTGATGACATAAAATTCAATGTGCAGTCAAAGAGAAGGGAATTTGTAGTAATTTGTTTCATAGTTTACTGATTTCACATTTCCATAAAGAAACTTTAGTTATTGTAATGCTGGTAAATTTTTTAAAATTGGTATTGGTACACAACAAAATTGCAGTTTCATCAATAGAGTAATAGAATTCTTAGAGTGGAGGAGGCATTAAAGCAAATATTCTATCAGTATTATGTACCTATTTTAATTGATGAATACTCGTTGAATTTCGGCTAGGGTCCTAATATTTATCAACTAGATTTTCGGTTACGATCCATAAACAATATTTTCTGCTATGGTTCATAAACTATATTTTCTTTAAATCTCCCTGTATGACGTTATTCACGCTATATCTTCATACACCAGGCACATCTTTCAGTACGATATTCGGAGGCAACGAAGGACTCACATCCCCCGATCACGCTCCATCGGACGGATGGAAGGCCGTTAACGGTGGCACTAGGGTTGTCCACGTGCAGGCCAAAGGAGAGAGGAAACTCAGCTCTGACAGTTGTGACCAAACACTATCCATAGACTTGCCGTCTCTGCCAGGGGATAACCTGTCACCTAACCTACGGTGAGAATTTGAACTCTTAGGCCCCTATCACACGGGGCGTTTTTTTCATGCCACAGCGAAGAAAAGGATGCATGAAAAACGCTACGACTGAATAAACGTATGTGTTTTGTATGTTCACTTAGATTGGGTGTTTTTTCATACTGCAACTTTCGTTGAAAAAAAACCGCTCTGTGTGAAATAGCTTAAAAGGTGATTGAATTTTTATTTTCTAAATTCTTTTTTCAGATAAACAAATTGACAAAAAACATAATGCATAAAACTAGATTTATATAATAGGCCTAAATAAGCTGAGGATTTCGGGCCCTTTCTTAAAATAAGTAAGAGCTACCAGAACCTTCGAGTTTATTGTTTTATAGATCACTTTCTTATATTTACCAAAAAAAATATTCTGAAGAACCATGGCTTGGATCTAGGTCTCTTGTTTTATTTTAATGTAGGGTTAATTTCGAGTTATCGGACAGTTCCACGTTTTTGATCATATATGAAATATGTATAAATAAATATATAGATTATTTAACTATCATTTATTTTAATCTTTTATGATCGTAAAGGAGGAACTGTTCACTAATTCAGAACTTACCCTAGTTTAATTTGAACGATTGTAGCTCGTACTTTGTTTATGTTTGAATTCATTAGTTTAATTATGAATTGTGACATCTAAAGTTATTCTGACATGCTAAATGTATCACTATAGACAGATTCATTGTATCTTTCAAATGGTAGGAATAATGACAGTAAATTAGACAGCACTGTATCTTATCGTAGAAATGCTGCAATTTTGAGTTCAAAAGAACGTGACTACTTTACGACTGGTCGTACTAGATTGATAGTATATCGTACTACGATCAAGTCGTTCATTAATATTTTAAAATTGCATGTAAAAGAAATGCATTTTATAAAACCTAAAACTTTTCGTTTTTAAATATTTAATTTGAAAACCGAAGTTAACTATTGGATATTGCCTAGTAGAGGAAATTACGAATTATCGGTCAGTTTCACATCTTCGTTCATGTATGAAAAAACGATATAATTACTACTATTTTATTGGTATCCATGATACCTGCATGTATCAAGGTTACAAATAACTTGAAAATAAAATAACAATTATTATATCGTTTTTTCTTATATGACCGAAAAGGTGACACCGACCAATAATTCGTAAGTTACCATGATGAGATTTTAACTTCACTGCCGTGTTTTTAACTCTATCGATTAATTACTCGATTGTCACCTGTGACAGCCAAAACAACAGACAGTTAATGTGTTTTTAGAAGCTTTCATTAGACAGCTCAAAAGATTGACTTTTACTCGAGATTGGCAATGATTGCTTTTTTAACTTCGTCAGTGCTTCATCGATGTCATTCATAATGAAAAAGAGGGTCAATCAAAAGGGCACATTGGGTCAATATAATTGCCTACTTTCCGACTACTGCAAGTGTTCTGTTATTGGGTCATTTTCTTACCAGTTATTGGTATTTATTTTTATTAGAAATACAAAGATAAATAAATTAATTCGTAAGCAATGTATTTTTTTTAATTACATTAAATTAAAGCAGTGGTTCTTCAAAGTATTTTCCTCGCTCACCCCTTGCTTTTCTCAGGCACCCCCTGAACATTGTATTGTATTGAAATAGATTGAAAAGATACTATTATAATATAGTTCGTTACCTACTAATTTACTATGATGTTAGAATTTATATTGAAAAAGTGAGGAAAAAGAATGTTTTATTCACATGTTGCATGATATTAGCAGCAAGAATCGACGATCTTATAAGTAACATTTAAAACAGGCACCCCCTATAAGCAAGGCAGGCCCCAAAGGGGTGCTAGGCATCACACTTAAATCCTTTCGCGCCGAATAGGCTAATATTTCCACTATTGGAATATATTGTCCCAATAGTCTGATGTACACGATTGGTGGGACATTTTGTCTTATCACAATTTTGAAATAAACACTATATCAATGGATTAAAATAAGGTACAAGTACATAAATATCGCTTAAATATAACTCAAGAAATAAGTCACTGAACTAGAGGGTAACTGAAGGATAAAAATAAATAGACGGTAGACACAACTATAGGGTAAAACGCAACTCAAACTTCACTCTATGCCCTCTAGGTTTTCTTCCTCTTTCCTAAGGATTCTCTCAATCTAAAGTTTAGAAACATTCTTCTGTGTAATGAATGTTCATATAATATTAGTCTTGAACCGAACTAGTAAATAAAATATTCGGAGTATTCTCCCTAGACTTATTATCAAAAGTTTTGAGTTACAATTTACCATTAAATTGAGCATTCTCTTCAATTTAAAAGAAATGGACTATATAATGTATGATAATATTAGTTGAGCATAGTAGTATAATTATATTTTATGGTAAAATTTATACTATCAATTTCATCTTTTAAATAAAAAGAAGTGTGAAAATGTGATCTTTTTTTCAGAAAAGGCATGTGTCCGGACTCCAGTAAGGACTCCGTGTCCTTATTCAGTGAGGATGGCATGAATAGTCTTCCCCCACATTTCCCCACCTCCCCATTCATGTCCTCCCCTCTGTCGGGGAACAAAAAGAACATGTGAGAGATTTATCTTAGGTGCCTTTTAATGGCCTCTATTTGGATGCTTTTCTTTGTCATTGGTGCTTAAAGTGTTTATTGTGCCTCATTGTGGTGTGTGCCTCATTGTGGTGTGTGCCTCATTGTGGTGTGTGTGCCTCATTGTGGTGTGTGTGCCTCATTGTGGTGTGTGTGCCTCATTGTGGTGTGTGTGCCTCATTGTGGTGTGTGTGCCTCATTGTGGTGTGTGTGCCTCATTGTGGTGTGTGCCTCATTGTGGTGTGTGTGCCTCATTGTGGTGTGTGCCTCATTGTGGTGTGTGTGCCTCATTGTGGTGTGTGTGCCTCATTGTGGTGTGTGTGTGCCTCATTGTGGTGTGTGTGCCTCATTGTGGTGTGTGTGCCTCATTGTGGTGTGTGTGCCTCATTGTGGTGTGTGTGTGCCTCATTGTGGTGTGTGTGCCTCATTGTGGTGTGTGTGCCTCATTGTGGTGTGTGCCTCATTGTGGTGTGTGTGCCTCATTGTGGTGTGTGTGCCTCATTGTGGTGTGTGTGTGCCTCATTGTGGTGTGTGTGCCTCATTGTGGTGTGTGTGTGCCTCATTGTGGTGTGTGTGCCTCATTGTGGTGTGTGTGCCTCATTGTGGTGTGTGTGCCTCATTGTGGTGTGTGTGCCTCATTGTGGTGTGTGTGCCTCATTGTGGTGTGTGTGCCTCATTGTGGTGTGTGTGCCTCATTGTGGTGTGTGTGCCTCATTGTGGTGTGTGTGTGCCTCATTGTGGTGTGTGTGCCTCATTGTGGTGTGTGTGCCTCATTGTGGTGTGTGTGCCTCATTGTGGTGTGTGTGTGCCTCATTGTGGTGTGTGTGTGCCTCATTGTGGTGTGTGTGTGCCTCATTGTGGTGTGTGTGCCTCATTGTGGTGTGTGTGCCTCATTGCGGTGTGTGTGCCTCATTGCGGTGTGTGTGCCTCATTGTGGTGTGTGTGCCTCATTGTGGTGTGTGTGCCTCATTGTGGTGTGTGTGCCTCATTGTGGTGTGTGTGCCTCATTGTGGTGTGTGTGCCTCATTGCGGTGTGTGTGCCTCATTGTGGTGTGTGTGCCTCATTGTGGTGTGTGTGCCTCATTGTGGTGTGTGTGCCTCATTGTGGTGTGTGTGCCTCATTGCGGTGTGTGTGCCTCATTGTGGTGTGTGTGCCTCATTGTGGTGTGTGTGTGCCTCATTGTGGTGTGTGTGTGCCTCATTGTGGTGTGTGTGTGCCTCATTGTGGTGTGTGTGTGCCTCATTGTGGTGTGTGTGTGCCTCATTGTGGTGTGTGTGTGCCTCATTGTGGTGTGTGTGTGCCTCATTGTGGTGTGTGTGCCTCATTGTGGTGTGTGTGCCTCATTGTTGATACTCAATGTAAATAATAAAAAATACGAATTTTTAAATATAAAGCTGGTGGAAGCAATCAATCATAATCGAACACTTGATTGAAATTAGAAATTGATTGAAAGTAATTATTTATTTGAATATCAAATAATCAATTTTAGTTTATTGTTAAACTGTACATTAACAATACTTTAAGTTTCACTAATGACATTTCACAACATATCAAATAACTTAACACAAATATTTCAAATTAGAAGATTCTAAAGAAAGGTCAACATTTCAAAACATTAAATAATGAGAAAAAAGTTTTAAGAGTAGATTCCGAATTATCGAACTGTTCCACATTTTCGATCACAATAGAAACAAATATTTTCTATTTTCACTCGTTAATATTGGTATCCATGATACCTGCATTTAATTTTATAACCATGATAACCTGTATCAAGGATACCTATCAAAATGAATAGTAATATGTGACTCTTTTTCCCCTGACAGTGACAGTGAGGCTATGGCCATTCCCCACACAGCCTCAGGAGTGAGGAAGAGAGTCTCCATTGGGTCTGCCGTGTCTAGGGACTCGAGGTGAGGGGGGAGAGTGTGAAGGTAGAGGGGGGAGAGTGTGAAGGTAGAGGGGGGAGAGTGTGAAGGTAGAGGGGGGAGAGTGTGAAGGTAGAGGGGGGAGAGTGTGAAGGTAGAGGGGGGAGAGTGTGAAGGTAGAGGGGGGAGAGTGTGAAGGTAGAGGGGGGAGAGTGCGAAGGTAGAGGGGGGAGAGTGTGAAGGTAGAGGGGGGAGAGGGTGAAGGGGGAGAGTGTGAAGGAAAGGATTTCAATGTAAATGAAGGTAGCAAATTAAGAAGAACTCTTTCTATGATAGCAAGTAGCAGTTTTATTTATGTGGCTTTTTTCAGTTAAGTAATTGTTAACTTCACAGAAGTCTTCTAACTACAAAAAGTTTATAATGGTCCCTCCTAATATAATAATGAATCTATTTTCTTTACAGCGACACAATCGAGTCCTCTATTTTGGGAAGTAGTGTGGATGAAGTTTTCGACGGTAATTATATAATTGAAGTTAACTTTGATGAGGTACACTGTCATGCAGTGACTTTAAAGCCTTTCACTCTGATATATTTACACAAATCAAGGTTTGATATTTTTGTCACATTTTTACTTCTTATGACATTCATGAACTTCTGAATCAATGGCATAAGTCTTCATTTTTTGGTTATTTTATATGCTGCAGACTAAATAAATAAATCAAATTCATTTTTTGAGTTAACATTCCTTATTAAAAGATCTTCTGATAATAAGTAAACTTATGACTGTTAAGTGATTTCCGTTATTTTGAAATCTAACAATTAATTATGTAAGTGACAGCATTCACGGAGTAGCTTTTGTGCATCCTTGTGCTTTGTCACTGACTGGTGGTAGGCGACTTTGTTCATGGATCCACTTTCTTTTCTGACTGCTTCTTCCAGTCCCTTGTATTTATTTTCCTTTTGACGTCAACGATATGACTACAGTATAAAATGATACCAAATGTCATAGCTCTTCATTTTCCTCTGCTCCCATCCAGGGGACCCAAGGCTCCACTTGGCTCCCGACAACTGGAGTGTGGTGAGCAGTAGCTGTGGCAGCCAGGTGGGAGCCGCTAACGGCACCAGAGAGCGCTGCAGTAGTGTTGCCAGTAGCGTTGCTAGCAGTAACATCAGCGTCAGTAGCAAGAAATCAGCAAAAAAACACAGGAAGGTTGATGGTAAGGGTAGAAACAGGAAAAATTTAAAGATGATTGAATTGTGTCAAAAAAAATAAGTAAAATGATGGTGAGTGAATATATAAAAAAAATTTAATGGATAGAATGAGAAGAATTAAAGTTAATTTACATTAATCACATATATACCCACTCTGAACCACCAATTCGATAATTAATCGAAAATATAAATTTGGTTTCAACAAAAAATGAATATAATCTTATTTGAATTAATTTCAAAATGGACTAGTTGTGAAAATCATTTCTGAAAGATTTTTCATATTTATCGAAATAAGAAGATTATGTATTTCTATTTTCATGTTAAAGTTTGTTCATATATTTCCAGATTACCTAGGCTACATAGAGTTCACACTTTTCTATGACAATCATCACCAGAGTTTACACTGCACTCTGCATCACTGTCAGGTACGACAATAATTCTCATTGCTAGGCTTGTGATAATATGCTTTTAAAATTATAGCTCCTGAAAATATTATAGACGGAGAGAATTAAAGAGTATTGAATCGTTTTACACCAGCGGTATATAGTATTCGATACCATTTCATTTCATCTGCTATTCTTAATATCTATGATTTTAAAAGCATATTGTCACAACCTTACCAATTACTAACACATGCTTCAGATGTTCCTCCTTTTTTTTCGATGATTCTTCATTCAGTTCTTTGATTGATTAATTTTTTTGGAGTTTAATTGAAATTGATTATTGAATATACCTATTCTGTGTACAACTAAAGGGCCGTACACACGCAGTGTTTTTTAAGTATTTCTACCAGAATTTTTGCTAAGGTCCTCCTACTTTTTCCACGAGAATATAAGAAAAAAATATAATAATTATTTATTTTAGTTGGTATCCATGATACCTGCAGCTATCATGGATACCAAATGAAATAAATAATAATTATATAGTTTTTTCTTATATTCTCGTGGAAAAAGTTGGAGGAGCTTAGCAAAAAGTCTGGTGGAAAGACTTCAAAAACCCTGCGTGTGTACGGCCATTAAAGATCATTTGGTAAAATTTATCATAACGGTAGGACCTGAAGGCAGTGAGCAGTGGTGGATCTGCAGACCCGTACGTTAAGATGCACCTTCTACCCGGGGCAAGCAAGGTGAGGCAACAGAGAATTAAAAATAGCTAAAGGCTTCAATAAAATCTAATCTACAATAATATGTCTGATTTTAAATAGGATAACCACTCAATTACCGATCACAGGACTCTCAAATTTGGTTTCGACTTAGGTACCTAACATTTCGAGTGCACTTTAACTGCAGCACCTAAAATTTTTAATTCAAACCTTTTCCTTTCATATTAAAGAAACCATTTCTCTGTTAAGGTCATCATTAGAGTTCTTTGAAGGTTTGAAAGATATGAGCTTGTGACCACCGGTGGGTCACACAGCAGTTACCGCGTTAAGTACTCTACTACAACCTAGCTTGCACTTCACCCATCATTCATCCTATTTTCTTCTATTCAGTCTAACAAACTCCGGAGCAAAACCATCAACAAGACACTAAGTCCTGAGTTCAATGAGACACTCAGTTACCATGGAATATCTGAAGAGGACATGGGAAAAAAGACTATTAGGATGCTCGTGCTTGGTGAGATCTTTTTCAAATGGACAAGTAAGGTAGGTAAATTGTGAGCAAATCTATAACTGTGTTTCTTTTCCAGATGATGACAGGTTTGGTAAGCATTTTCTTGGTGAGGCGAGAGTTTCTCTGAAGAAAGTGAAAGGCCATGAAAGTCGCAGACTGAGAGTACAATTACAGCCCAAGATGAGTGTGAGTTACTGTGTCCTTGTTAGGTAGTCTGTAGTGATGAGGCTAGTTCACTCACTGAAAAAAGGCCAGTTTACTCGAAAAAAAGTTACTCGGTGCTTACTAGCAACTATGAGGACACTGGACTAGTTTACAAGCCACCATTAAAGTTGAACATGTTCAACTTTTCTCGCAGCTTTTTACAAGTTGCTAGTTCACTAGCCAACATGATGACACGGGCAGGTTTACTAGCAGTCGTAGAGAGTAAACTAGGCTCGTGTCATCGAGGCTATAGGAAGAGTTTTAGTGTCGGGTAAGTATCGGAAGGTTTCACATTTCAATTATGCAAGAAAAAACATATTGATATCATGGATACCACATAAGATAAAAGTAAATTATTTTTATATAATTTTTTTCAAAATATGATCGAAAATGTGGAACCGTCTGGTAATTCACACCTTACCCTATTGTGAGCAGCAAACATTAGTTCTTGTCAAAAAATGACTCCAACCTTCTTTCCAGAAGTCCGACGAAGGTAGTATAAGTGAACTTGGTCTGGGCAAGATTCTCCTCTCACTCCGCTACACCAGCGTCAGGAACTGTCTCGTAGTCGGTATTGTTCGGTGTGCACATTTACCGTCTAGAGATGCTAATGGATTTAGCGACCCTTACGTTAAAGTGTGAGTTTGGGAATTGTATTCAGTTTATTTTTCTTCAGTTCTATTAAAGAAGAGTCTCCACAAGATGGTAATTTCTCAAACCATAGTTTTCTATTATTTTCAATTTCTACAAATTTGTCATCGTGCACCCATATCAATTTTAAAATATCTACAGGCATTAAAATTGGTGAAGTTTATTTTTGGAAGTGCGAAATTAGTGATCTTTCAAAAAATAATAAAAATAAACTTTAAAAAAAACCATATAAACTTACAAAAATAAGTAGCTACTTTCATAAATTACGCCATTCATTAAAAAGCTACCAATTTTAAGTGGTTAGAAATAATTTCCTATCATTTCCACAGACAACTGAAGCCGGACAAACAGAAGAAGAAGTTAAAGACCGCAGTGAAGTGGAAAAATCTCAACCCCGAGTTTCACGAAGAGTTCAGTTTCGAAGTCAAAAGGAATGAGTTGCCGAAGAAGCAGCTTGACGTCAGGGTCTACGACAAAGATGTCGGCAAAACCGATGACTTTATTGGTAACTTGAGGGAAAATAATTATAATTAAGTTGTCTGCTTTGGAAGAAAAGGTTGTATCGCTCAGATCAGAGAGAAAGTGAAGGAGTGACTACCTTGTATTAAAATGTGTCCCCCAAGTGGCTCTATCCTGAAGCTGTCTGTGGTGAGTGGAAGAGAAGGGGGGTGGCATCCCTTGGGCCCAGAACTATTGTAATTTGGATTCTGGATTGTCTATTTTCATTTTTACCATGTTTATCATATTTTTAACGCTACTTGCAGTTTTAGAGGATAGCGCTAGGGTTATGCCCTTCAACTACGAGGTCTTAGATTTTTGTGTTAGGTAGGCTTCATTTACTATCACTTCTTCATTTTCCTCTTCCATCCGTGAGTGCAGCCACCGGTGTCTGTGTCCTTTTCCGTCACATTCCTTGGTATGTGACTGCATTCACAGGGTAGCTTTTCTGCATCCATGAGCATTGTCACCGATGGTGGTTAGTGACTTTGTTCATGGCGTCACTTTTCTTTCTGACTGATTCTTCCAGTCTCTTGTACTTAATTTCCTTTTGATGTCAGCGACATGGCCTTTGGTTCCGAAGCAGACGTTAAACCCCTACTAAAATACAAATGTAAAAGAGATTGATTATCAGAGTAGCGGAATAATATCATTATTGCTGATTTTCCTGAGCCTACTATTTTTATTTATACACCCAAAAAAATAATTTAATTTTAAAGTATTGTTACAATCAATTACAATAGTTTAATTAGAATTAAAGAGTCCTCTTTTTACTTCTTTAAACTTGCATTTCTGAAACACTGAAATTTACCACATAGGGTGAGGTTATGACTTATCGGTCAATTTCACATCTTCGGTCATATAAGAAAAAACGATATCATAATAATTATTTAATTGGTATCCATGATTCCAGTTAGGTATCATGGATACCAATAAAAATTAATTATTATATCGTTATTTTCTTATATGACCGAAGGTGAGAAACTGACCGATAATTCATAACTCACCCTATATTTCTCCTCTTGATTAGCGTATCCCCTTTTTCAGGTGGTTTAGTTTTGTCTCACGACAGCAAGGGTCCCGAGTTACGGCACTGGTATGACGTCATACAGTACCCTGACCGGAGACATGACAGATGGCACAGTCTGAGACCTATGCACTCCTGCTGAGGGAAAACTGGTGATAGATAGCTACTAGGTATTATTTGGTGACTAGTTAAACCCTAATGTGAATTGTCTGGGTAATACTTGAAGACTAGATAATTATATACTACCTTATGTCTAGGTAATTGAATACCTTATGTCTAGGTAATTGAATACCTTATGTCTAGGTAATTGAATACCTTATGTCTAGGTAATTGAATACCTAATGTCTAGGTAATTGAATACCTAATGTCTAGGTAATTGAATACCTTAGGTCTAGGTAATTGAATACCTTATGTCTAGGTAATTGAATACCTTATGTCTAGGTAATTGAATACCTTATGTCTAGGTAATTGAATACCTTATGTCTAGGTAATTGAATACCTTAGGTCTAGGTAATTGAATACCTTAGGTCTAGGTAATTGAATACCTTAGGTCTAGGTAATTGAATACCTTATGTCTAGGTAATTGAATACCTTAGGTCTAGGTAATTGAATACCTTAGGTCTAGGTAATTGAATACCTTATGTCTAGGTAATTGAATACCTTATGTCTAGGTAATTGAATACCTTATGTCTAGGTAATTGAATACCTTATGTCTAGGTAATTGAATACCTTATGTCTAGGTAATTGAATACCTTATGTGTAGGTAATTGAATACCTTATGTGTAGGTAATTGAATACCTTATGTGTAGGTAATTGAATACCTTATGTGTAGGTAATTGAATACCTTATGTCTAGGTAATTGAATACCTTATGTCTAGGTAATTGAATACCTTATGTCTAGGTAATTGAATACCTTATGTCTAGGTAATTGAATACCTTATGTCTAGGTAATTGAATACCTTATGTCTAGGTAATTGAATACCTTAGGTCTAGGTAATTGAATACCTTAGGTCTAGGTAATTGAATACCTTAGGTCTAGGTAATTGAATACCTTAGGTCTAGGTAATTGAATACCTAATGTCTAGGTAATTGAATACCTTATGTCTAGGTAATTGAATACCTTATGTCTAGGTAATTGAATACCTTATGTCTAGGTAATTGAATACCTTATGTCTAGGTAATTGAATACCTTATGTGTAGGTAATTGAATACCTTATGTGTAGGTAATTGAATACCTTATGTGTAGGTAATTGAATACCTTATGTGTAGGTAATTGAATACCTTATGTCTAGGTAATTGAATACCTTATGTCTAGGTAATTGAATACCTTATGTCTAGGTAATTGAATACCTTATGTGTAGGTAATTGAATACCTTATGTGTAGGTAATTGAATACCTTATGTGTAGGTAATTGAATACCTTATGTGTAGGTAATTGAATACCTTATGTCTAGGTAATTGAATACCTTATGTCTAGGTAATTGAATACCTTATGTCTAGGTAATTGAATACCTTATGTGTAGGTAATTGAATACCTTATGTCTAGGTAATTGAATACCTTATGTCTAGGTAATTGAATACCTTATGTCTAGGTAATTGAATACCTTATGTCTAGGTAATTGAATACCTTATGTCTAGGTAATTGAATACCTTATGTGTAGGTAATTGAATACCTTATGTGTAGGTAATTGAATACCTTATGTGTAGGTAATTGAATACCTTATGTGTAGGTAATTGAATACCTTATGTGTAGGTAATTGAATACCTTATGTGTAGGTAATTGAATACCTTATGTGTAGGTAATTGAATACCTTATGTGTAGGTAATTGAATACCTTATGTGTAGGTAATTGAATACCTTATGTGTAGGTAATTGAATACCTTATGTGTAGGTAATTGAATACCTTATGTCTAGGTAATTGAATACCTTATGTGTAGGTAATTGAATACCTTATGTCTAGGTAATTGAATACCTTATGTCTAGGTAATTGAATACCTTATGTCTAGGTAATTGAATACCTTATGTCTAGGTAATTGAATACCTTATGTCTAGGTAATTGAATACCTTATGTCTAGGTAATTGAATACCTTATGTCTAGGTAATTGAATACCTTAGGTCTAGGTAATTGAATACCTTAGGTCTAGGTAATTGAATACCTTAGGTCTAGGTAATTGAATACCTTATGTCTAGGTAATTGAATACCTTATGTCTAGGTAATTGAATACCTTATGTCTAGGTAATTGAATACCTTAGGTCTAGGTAATTGAATACCTTATGTCTAGGTAATTGAATACCTTATGTCTAGGTAATTGAATACCTTATGTCTAGGTAATTGAATACCTTATGTCTAGGTAATTGAATACCTTAGGTCTAGGTAATTGAATACCTTATGTCTAGGTAATTGAATACCTTAGGTCTAGGTAATTGAATACCTTATGTCTAGGTAATTGAATACCTTATGTCTAGGTAATTGAATACCTTATGTCTAGGTAATTGAATACCTTAGGTCTAGGTAATTGAATACCTTATGTCTAGGTAATTGAATACCTTATGTCTAGGTAATTGAATACCTTAGGTCTAGGTAATTGAATACCTTATGTCTAGGTAATTGAATACCTTATGTCTAGGTAATTGAATACCTTATGTCTAGGTAATTGAATACCTTATGTCTAGGTAATTGAATACCTTAGGTCTAGGTAATTGAATACCTTATGTCTAGGTAATTGAATACCTTAGGTCTAGGTAATTGAATACCTTATGTCTAGGTAATTGAATACCTTAGGTCTAGGTAATTGAATACCTTATGTCTAGGTAATTGAATACCTTAGGTCTAGGTAATTGAATACCTTATGTCTAGGTAATTGAATACCTTATGTCTAGGTAATTGAATACCTTATGTCTAGGTAATTGAATACCTTAGGTCTAGGTAATTGAATACCTTATGTCTAGGTAATTGAATACCTTATGTCTAGGTAATTGAATACCTTATGTCTAGGTAATTGAATACCTTATGTCTAGGTAATTGAATACCTTATGTGTAGGTAATTGAATACCTTATGTCTAGGTAATTGAATACCTTATGTCTAGGTAATTGAATACCTTATGTCTAGGTAATTGAATACCTTATGTCTAGGTAATTGAATACCTTATGTCTAGGTAATTGAATACCTTATGTCTAGGTAATTGAATACCTTATGTGTAGGTAATTGAATACCTTATGTGTAGGTAATTGAATACCTTATGTGTAGGTAATTGAATACCTTATGTGTAGGTAATTGAATACCTTATGTCTAGGTAATTGAATACCTTATGTCTAGGTAATTGAATACCTTATGTGTAGGTAATTGAATACCTTATGTCTAGGTGCTACATGTCATTCCAAGTAAGGCCCATTCCATACTAGCATATAAAACGCCGCGTTTTCACCCCCTAGTTCACGCCTCTTCAATTAATCACGGTTAAATGAATGGAAGGCGGTAGAAACGCTAGTATATACTACAAATTTGTTTTCCATTTATTTAACCGTTATTAATTGAAGAGGCGTTACTGGGCGGTGAAAACGTGGCGTTTTATTTGCTAATATAGAGTGGGCTTAGTGCGAGTGAATTAGCTACCTAGGTAGATGCAATTGGTCCCCAGAATGAAGAAGTTACTTCAAGCCATAATCAAGCGCCATCTTGAATTTCTACTGTGCGTATACGATGACTTTGCAGTTTTTGATTAGTGTATCCATGATGACGTCTGGCAATTAGATATTTAATGTTGAAATTCTCTCTCAATTTGGCTATGTTAAATGCAAATTACATGAGTGATTTATTAACTCGATTTTGAACTTTTCGCTCCAAAATCTAATCAAATGATTCCAGAACAAGGACCAATCTTCCTACCTAACGACAGGCAATTTGGTTGAACACTTTTCAAGTTATGCGAATATCAAGATTTTGTATACAAAATAAATATTGCCGTTCAAAACACGGCCTTCCACAAACAGCTTCAAAATGTTGGTAAATAGAAGAGGGAATTGGTTGGCTGAATTAAATAAATGGATTTTTTATCATATTAATTAACGTACCATCCATAATGGCCCCTCTACAAAGCAGAGTGATGACTTTTTTTTCATTCTGTGTGTTTGGAAATATACAGAGAAAACATTGGTTAATGCATAGACCAAAATTAGTTTCTTTACGATCTTTCGTATTTATGAAAAAATGTCTGTTTCTAAAGACCCTAGGTACAGTCAACTTATAATCGGTTTTATGATCACCCAATTATTATTTTGTCTTCAGAGTATCACAGGGTTTCGAACTGAATGAAAATATTTGCTTTATTAAGTTAGTTACATTGTAAATAATTATATAAGATCTGATTGTTTAGGAATTTGGCGGACATATGAGAAAAAACAGTTTTTTTTTACTTAATACTAAAATATTATATCAATTTGAATACTAACTTTTAATATTTTATAAATTTACGTTTACAAAAAATTGCTTTCTTCCTTTAATATATGAAGTATTTGTATAGATTGTAAATAAGAAATGTTTCTATTTTTCTGCTTCTGAGGAACAAAGCAAAGTCCTATTTTTATTACTGTTAACTTCTAGTTAGTAATGATTTGAGAGCAATGCATTGTTAAGCTTCAATAGATTTATTTAATATCAGATAAATTGGCACTATATCATATGAACCATATCACGTGAAATTAGTTGTGTGGGTAAGTTACGATTTATGGGTCAGGTTCACATCTTCGGTCATATAAGAAAAAGGATCTATTAATAATCATTCTATTTTAATTGGTATCCATGATACCTGCAAGTATCATGGATACCAATTGAAATAATAATTATTATCATATCGTTTTTTCTTATATGACCAAAGATGTGAAGTTGACCGATAAATCGTAACTTTCCCTAAAATGACAATAAAAATATCAAATAGATTTTTAAACTGAATAACATGAATAGTATATGTTGAAATAATTAAAATAGCGTTCAAATGCACATTAAATTATGTTGTAGATAAACAGGGATCTTGTTACTGGATGAAACTATAAAATAGATATACCATTTATTTAAAGATATTTCTCTTAAATTTTCTAACTTTTAAACTCAAATCGAAAGCTAAAATTATAAGTGATCTAAATGACTTATAAAATATATCACTAATGATTTTTGCAATCTTTTTCAGAGCCTTCCTGTAAAGACCAATATTATTATCATCTCAATGTAAACTTATGTAACCATTTTGTGATTCCTATATTAGCTACATGAGGATTTTTAAAATAAAGTGAAAAACACTGAACAGTTTTTCAATAACATCTGCGGTAACGATCTAAACTATTCGACGAATGTGATTTTCAACATTTCTTAACATAGGGTAAGTTTCGAGTTATTGGACGGTTCCACATTTTCGAACATATAAGATATACAAATTATTGCAACTTTATTTGGTAGCTACCAGCAAAGAACACAAATGTTAAATGATCTATTACTATAGCTAGTATTAGTTAATTATTTTTCTTTCCAGACATCATGACTACCTTTTAGAGTTGGCTGGAAGTACGTTTTGCATTCAGTAATTGTTGCGATCATCGCCCAACAATAGGGATTCATTTAAGAAATGGTGCGCAGTGATAATTACGGGTTGAAAAACATCCGTATAAGAATAGCATCATACTAGTGCTCTGCGCAAATCGCTTGGCGACAATTTCTGAACGATGATCGCAACAATCGCTACATGCAAAACGTACCTTAACAATAATTGTTTTTCTTATATGTTCGAAGATGTGGAACTATACGATAACTCAGAACCTACCCTACTTCAATAAATAGTAGCTAACTAATAACACAGAGGTTGTACAGAGCTACTCCAACAAAATAGTAAGTAGCTATTTATCCTACCACAGTAACTAATCCATCTCCTCTATGAAAAACTCCTCTTCCTCCGGGGCAAGCTGGTCCTCTCCCACCACCTTGCTGTTCACAGTGACTCCTCCCCCCACTAGGGGAGGTGTGTAATCCTCACTGTCCCCCACCCCGTCTGTGGTGGACAGTGTTTCCCCCATGAACATTCCCCTACCGCTAAATAGGCCTATCTCTCTGTATAGACTGCTGCACGCTGTGGAAAATATTATTATTAGGTACAGAAATTAAATAGGGTTTTTATCTTGTTAAATCCAAAGAGAAATGATCTTGCAGATAGTGAAGACAGAAAAAACAACAAAGTAGCGTTAGAGTAAACCTAGTGTAAGCATAATTATTAGATATAAAAAACCAACTCAGATATACGAATCGTGCATAATTTTAATTTTAATTCAATTGGAAAATTTTAAAATTAGCTACACTATAAAATAAGATACTTGAATATTAGCCAACCAAAGTTATTCCACTCCTCGTGATTTCTCCACCAAATTCTTAATTCCATTTTATCCCATCTAGTTAATTATCGTATCACGATTATCTGCTCTCAGTAGTCACAATAAAACATTAGCCACTCACAAGTAAGAGCATTCCTGTTTATCTTGGCTATGAGAGGTATCTCAGTGGTGAGGAGACTGTTACTACTCAGGACACTGTCAGTCTGTCTCAGTCTCTCCATCAGACCACATGCTTTCAGTTGCACTGTCTTGTGAGCGGGACCGTGAAGAGGGAGCCAGCCTCTCTTAGCGTCAGTGCCAGTGTTGTGCATCACCCCCCTAACGCCTATGGAGCAGTACTGGGAGAGAACGTCACGCTCCTGAAATTTAGGGGAACATGGGATAACAAGACGCGGGTATATTTTACTGTAAATTACTCAAAGTCGTAACATCTAGATTGATAGTTAGTTAGTTTTTTTTTCAGTTCAAACTGAAATAAAGTAGCTACTGATGAAGTTATCTTCAAGAAAAAAACGCAATGAATTAAATACAGAAATTGTAATAGCTAAATCTTATTTGATTGAGACAAGAAGGTTGATAAATTAATAGAGCATCTTCAGCAACATGGCTACTTTGTATACTTTTTACATCTATAGCTATAGTTACAGCAGTCACTGCATTCTGCTAAAATATGTTTTACAGTTACCTAACCCAACGTCAGTTGATAATAATAATAGTTATTAGGTATGTTGTTAAGAAGGTTGGTTAGTAGAATTAGAATATGTCTCCTCTCACATTATAAAATCCTGAGAGTACATCAGCATCAGTGAGGGAGTTGAGAGTGGCCTGGCAGTGGTTGATGGAGGACATGAAGGTGTGGTAGTTTTGGTGGAGGAAAGAGACGAAGGTGGAGGGAAGGAGGCAACTCTTCTCCACTATCATCTCCGCCTCCTCCACTGGAGGGGCACGCTCCTCCCCTTTCAAATGAAGAGGCAGGGGAAGGGGAGAAGATTCTTTTCCTGAGGAGATATTTAAAAAGTTATTGAATGTAACTAATAATTTAGTCGTCAGCTTCGGAACCAAAAGGAGAAATTAAAAATGTTAATGTAACAAATAATTAAGTATGGGTTCAACGTCTGCATCGGAACCAAAGGCCATATCGCTGACGCCATATGGAAATTAAATACAAGGGACTGGAATAAGCAGTCAGAAAGGAAAGTGGCTCCGTGAACAAAGTCATCTATCACCGTCAGTGACAATGCTCATGGATGCAAGAAAGCTACTTCGTGAATGCAATCACTTACCAAGGAATGTGACGAAAAATGACAAGCACCGGTGGCTGCACTCACGGATGAAAGAGGAAAATGAAGAGGTGATAGTAAATGAAGCCTGCTAGCCTACTTAACACCAAAATCTAAGACCTCGTAGTTGAAGAGCATAACCCTTGCGCTATCCTCTAAAACTGCAAGTAACTAGCGTTAAAATTATGATAAACAGACAGAAACAATACATATCTAATCCAAATTAAAACAGTTCGGGGCAAAAAAAATATAAGGCAGAATGTCAAACTATCTAAGTAATTCTTTAGACAGAAATGTTTAGCCATTATTTACAACTCTTTGCACTGAGTCATGCCATACTAATTCATTTTATAATCCCAAAGAACTGACTTTTACAGTAGAGTACTTTTCCCAGTGCTCTGAAAATCAACAGACTAGAATCTTTGCCTCCGATAGCAGCCAAATCTTCAGCAGCGGCAACTGGTTTCTTCGACTTGGAAGACGCTTTTCCACCACGCGATTTCTTACTCGCAGATCTGTCGAATATGTTACTATGGTCCATGACGTTACCTGCAAAGAGAAAATGGTTAAGAGATGGTAGCAATATTTAACATTAAATTTTTCAGGTAATTTCAGAGTTGCTGGACGGTTTCCACGTTTTTATATTTTTTTAATATAAATATATTAATCATTATTTCACTTTTATTAGCTAGCTATATACTTTTCTCTCAAAGACCGAAAATGTGGAATCATCCAATAAATCAAATTTCCCCAGTTAGGTAATTAAACGATCAATAGGAACATTTTCATAATTTATATCAGTAATTGTAAATAGCTTTTATCATGAAAGTATTAAGAAGCTCAGTCTACCTTGGTTTGTTTTAGATAATTAATTTCCAATCATTTTATTATTTAACCATTTATGCTCATTGGTGACATATATGTCCCTTTTCAAGTGATGTATTTGGCGAAAGTTTTTCTTAAACGACCGGATAAACACGTGTGTACTCTTTCATACATTAGAACACTTGAGTTCACTTGCATTAGTTAGGCACAATTGTGATTTTTTTTTAAATGTTCATAGTTTAATATGATTTCTTCACCAATATTATCACAAAGAATATCGTTTTGCACACTCTAATTAATTCAGGGCCTAGCTGAAGGTCAAATATATTTCACTCACTCCGAAGCATTTAATTACAAATAATAACTTCATAATTCACTCTTTCAAAGTTTGGCATTAGCTAAATAAAAGGTAAGTAGGTAGGTAGGTACCTTCTATTGAGAATTGTAGAGCATTTATAGTTATTATTAATTAAAGTTAGGACTTAAATAAAAGGTACCTTCTATTGAGAATTGTAGAGCATTTAGCTATAGTTATTATTAATTAAAGTTAGGACTTAAATAAAAGGTACCTTCTATTGAGAATTGTAGAGCATTTAGCTATAGCTAGTTATTATTAATTAAAGTTAGGACTTAAATAAAAGGTAGCTACCTTCTATTTATTGAGAATTGTAGAGCATCTATAGTTATTATTAATTAAGGTTAGGACTTAAATAAAAGGTACCTTCTATTGAGAATTGTAGAGCATTAATTGCTGTCCTCAGATCTCCAGCAGAAGACAGCACCAACTCCTCTATGAGGTTTGGGGGTCTAGGGACCCCCTGTGAGACACACACATCAGTCAGGGCTTTGCTCACCAGACTGTTAGACACGGGGTTGAACCTGAGAAGAAATTAACAGTTAAAAAAATAATTAACTGTTAGCTAACAATAAAAAATCAGGTAGCTAACAGTTAAAAACAGTTAAATAATTAATTAACGGATATCAGTTAAAAAAATTAACAGTCAACCCTTTAGCATGCAAATAATATAAATGAAATTAGCAAGAATAAAAAATATCTTGAAAAGTGTTTAAAAATGACATACTAAATAACATAGACAAATCTGATGAGTTTAGGAGTAAGTGCCATCTAAAGGGTTAGAAAAAGGAGTAAAATTGGTATGGCTCTTAAGATTTGTTTTAATGGCTTCAACATTTTATTGGTGTAGCTACATAGTTAACAAAATAATAATATTGAAATGATCAAATGAGTGGGGTGAGTTCTTAGTTATCGGACTGTTCCACATTTTGTATGGCTATAATAATTAGTCTTTAACTTTAATTTAATTAGTATCTACGATCAATATAATAATAAACTTGAGCAGGCATTCGTAGAGCGCATACCTTAATCACCGCTTCAATTGATTTTGACCTGTTCGCTTCCAAAATCTAATAAACTGGTTGCTAGATAATAACCAATTGTCTCATCAAATGCTATTCAATTTGGTTGAAAACTTTTTTGAGTTATGCGAATAACTAGATTTTAAATGGCTAACGAAACATAATCTTCCGCAATTCTGCGAATGCAAAGATTTGTCCATATTTTTTCTTATATGATCGGGGTTAAGAAACCGTGCGATAACTCGCAAGTCGTATTCCCCCCCCCCCCTACTACATATTGGTGGCAGAGAGATAGGACAGTGTTTGATTACAGGCAGACCCCGCTTCAAGTAAACCCCGATATCGTAACAGGACGACTTAAAGCGGAGTTAGTTGACCCCGAGATTAGCTACTAACATCAGCTGCACCAGAAAATTATTTGTAAACAATTTTAATAGAATTGAAGGAACCATACAAATTATGGTAGCTATATAGTATTTAGAGTACCATGGAAACGTTCTTCGATTTTTGTTAATAGAAAACGAAAAGATTGGAGTAACAATGCTGAACTTAAAGCAGTCTCCCCCACTTTATGTTCAATTTCCAAGTCAATGTGAGGTACAACTTTTGATTTAAAGCAGGGTCTGCCTGCATTATATATTTTTTCGTTATGTATATGATCGATGATTTGAACTGCCTGATAACCCATAACTGACTTACTGTATATTGGTGGCTGATAGAGCTGTCAGTGTGTGTGGAGGAAGGAGGTGTTTGGCCGAGTGTTTCATGTGAGGGGCGTCACTGATGATGAGAACAGCTGGGGAGTTGCCACTTAGAATATACCTCCTGTGAAAGAATGAAAGAACTGTGAAAGAAGGTAAATAAATAGCAATTTGGGCAGAACGAATTTCTGTAGGCTAAGTTACGAATTATCAGTTGGTTCACATCTTTGGTCATATAAGAAATAACGATATATTAATTGCTTTTAAATTGTATTTTAGTTGGTATCCAAGGAACCTGAAGGTATCATGGATCCAATAAAATATAATTCAAATAAATATTATATCTTTTTTTTCTTATATGACCGACGATGAAAACCTGACCAATAATTTGTAACTTACCATCAAATTACCTCAATCCTTTGTCACGGGAAAACTTTTCTAAGTGAATAAAAAACTTTTCCACAAATGAAAATAAAGCTCACAGTGAAGATCTAATCAAAGTTACCCATAAAGCAGTAGCTAACTGATAATGATATTAGCATAACAATTTTTATATCTAACCAATAGACTAGAGTAGTGGTTCTCAAACTTTCATTTCTAACGAGCCTAAACTGAAAATGACTTAAGATCCACAGACCACCTTTCATATTTCTAATGGAGGCATTGAAAGATACATAGCATGATAGCTATATATCTAAATATGGACTAATGCAATGGTTCCCAAACTTTTAGATTACCCAACTGTATAGCTAGCTACCTACCTACTGAAAGAGTTCATATCGGACCACTTTGGGAATACCTGGACTACAGTTTAAGGCCACATCTGTATGTACATAAGTCATTTCAAATAACAGGGACTGGACGATAGTCACGATAGTAAAGTTTTCACAGATACCGATACCACAGATTTTTACCGATACCCTTCGGATACCTAGATTTTCACCGATACAGATATCTAGATTTTCAGATACTGATGCCGATAATGCTACTTTGATTGCTTAAATGAGATTAATAATTTTGGAATTTAGGAATACCTATCAAATCATTGTTACATCAATTCAAATTAAAAATCTACATTGTAATAGATAATAAATTATATTATAATTTTTTTAAATACTAGTGGTATATATAAGCAAAGTATCGGCACTTTTTTGCTAATACTGATACAGAGTAGCTACTGATACCAGAAAAATATTGATACCGAGTACCGATACGAGAAAAATCGCAGATACTGATACTTTGTCCCATCCCTATCCTATAAATAAAGTAAGCAAAGACATTTTAAGGGAATGGCTAAAAGACTAATGAAATTTTGTTTTTTAACCTTCTATTGTTCCGAAAAATCGGTTTTCATCAAGCAATAAGTATGATCACCAGAACAATGAAGTACAGTAATGTCATTATATTGAAACCTATTCTCACCTTAAAATCTCATGCAATTGTGTAGGGTCCCTGTAGAAGGAGTTAGGAATGTCTTCCACTAGCAGCAAGTTCCTGCAGCCTCCATTCACTGCGGTGACAGAGCCGTATTTATTCACCCGCAGGACAAACTCTTTGAACCGAGATACTTGACTGAGTTCCGGAACCTGGTCACCTGGAATGTAGTCTGCACTGAGAATATCTGAAAGAAAAAAGTATTGTCAATGAAATGGAAATAATTTGTAGTTAATTGGAACGTCACTGGTAATTTGAACCCCAGTAATTTGGCCCCCTTTATTTAATTCTTGGACTTATATTTTGGAAAATTAATTATTAGGTCAATATTATGTAACTATGCTACAAGCTATGATTATGTTCACCAGCATGTTTACTTAATAGTATAATTCCCATCCTTTGTGATGGTCTGAACACGACCTCTGCAACTTTTTATTCCACTCCTCCAATATGTTACAGATTCAGCTACGTTTGTTTTTTGTTTTAGATAAATCTAGTTTATTTCCTCTACTAGTTTACCACCTCCTCGAATGCTCTTCATAACTTTCCAGACTAATGAAGGTATCCCTAAATCTTGTAGCATAGTTACTGATTTTTGAGAAGTATTTAATTAATTAAACATGATATAGATAAGTCCAAGAATTAAATAACGGGGATCAAATTACCAGGGGTCAAATTACCAAGCACTCCTTGAAACTAGTAGCTATATTGACAAGAATAATGACTTACTAATATAATATAAATAGTTGAAGTTTGTAAAATTCAGTTCAGTAACTAGATTGCAGAGGAAATCAAAAACCTACTCTTTAAAATTTTATCACTCTTGCTTGAAAAATAAATATATTTTTTTTAAATAAAAGGGGCAAAGGATTAAGCTAGGTAAAGTTTAGACATTCTGCAAAGCAGTGAGTGTTGCTATATTACAAAATATGATAGCTATTCAGAACAAAGTGAATTGTTATGAAGGTAGTAATTGAGAACACAGCTAGGCTATTAGTTGATACAAAACTAGAGGGCAAAGATGACCCCCACAAAAATAAATAAAGAAAAACAACAAGATACAAGGTTCTGTCTGGATTACACAAATTGAAAAAAAAAAAAATTCTACCAACTTTGGAAATAACTGGAGAAAATTCAGTATTTCCAGTATAGAATCGTGAAGATTGAATAGCTATCTAAATATAAATTTTTGCTTAATTTTCGTTAAGATATTTGAGATATTTGTGAACCATTTTTCATCGATAGGTCTTTCCAGTAGATTTTTTAGGTAGCTAGTTGTTATCATAACCAACAGATGATCCAGTACAAAGTAGAAAGAATGGTAGGTTACGTCATCAAATGGATACACATTTGTGATCGCTTAAGAAAAAAGTATATAATAATTATTATTCAACTTTCATTATTATATAATTTCTCTTATATGATCGAAAATGTGGAACTGCTCAAGAACTCTGAAATTACCCTATCCACCGTATTCTTACCAGATTTCCACTTATCCACTTCATAGACAGATGTGGTCGGGTTTATCCATTCCCTCACATTGAATCCCAGTTCCGATGACAGAGTTTGAATGCAAGCAGTTTTGCCGCAACCGGCCGGACCTGTTAGGAGCAAGATGCGATGACCCTGTCAGCGTCAAACCACCATTACTATCTGGTATCAGCATGAACTACACCTGAATGTAGTTACTTATAGAGTAATCATTACAGAGGTAGCGAAATTTCTTGTAGCAATAATGATCCATTAATGGGACACTGTTCCCCCAAGAAACTTCATATTGAGGCAAGTTTTGATCAAAGAAATATATTAGCATATTTTATGTTGCAAAAATCTATTTCATTTTAGATGATTATATAATTATGCACGATAAAGCTAGCTACACATTATTTTAAAGAACTCCCAACCCTTCCAATTCAATTTCAGATAAATGTTACTAGCTACATCAATTGTAGATAGGATAGTCAAGTAAAACTATTTCCAATATTTTCTCACAAAGGCTGAACATTCAACGATTAGCTACAAATTTAGGCAGAATATGAATTAGCAATGGGTGAGCTCCAAGTTAACCGGCAGATTCCCATTTTCAAACATAGCTATGTAATAATTATTATTTACCTTTTATTTAAATTCTTAATCATAATGCCTGCAACTAACTATCATGGATATGAATTGATATAACATTTGAATTATAATAATCAAAATACATAGCTAGCTATTTTTTTTTTACATGATCAAAAATATGGAATCATATAATGTCTCAGAGCTTCACTCTCTGTGCCATTTTGTATAGCTATAGATATGAATTAATGTGATAGATCTAACCTGCACACCACTGAGTGAACTAAGGAGCCAATTTTCAACATCTTGAATCTTTTTCTTATGAACTGCAAGAGAGTTTCTTGTGATGGATTTCTCTGTCCACAATTTATTAGTAGAAACTTTTGTAGATGAAAACTGTAAAGGAAGAGAGTGAAACAGAAGCTCGCTACTTAAAGATCTTGTATGTCCGCTTCACACTTGCGTTCTTAACTCTTTAGCAGGCAAGTATCACTAAAGTGATACACCATTATTTTTAGTTCACTATTTTTCTCGTATGTTTATCTACCATTATATTGTATTAAAAATCCACAGACAATAACAAACATTGTTGTCTTTCAAATAATCAATAAAAAATACAATAGAAATATTATTTTTCAAAAATATATGAGAACTTCACACAAATATAAATATCTTGAAAAGTGTTTAACTATGACATATTAGAAAATTTAGACCAATCTGATGAGTTTATCGGTAAGTGCCTGCTAAAGAAAAAAACACAGCAGAAAATTTTCGTTGTTTGGTGTTTCAGCAATAAATTTTTTAATGTGATTAAAAACGTAAGTGTAAAGCGGGCCTTATAGAAAAGAAATGTGTAAAAATAACATATAAAAAGCTAGAATAATAAATAGTTAATAATTGAAGACAACTAAAGAGATTATATTTAAAGTTTTGAATTAACCAGCATAAAGATATTGAACTAAAATAGCTAATTATCAATGAATAATTAAGAAAAAAATCATACTATTTACCGACCTTTGACCCAGATTGTGAGGAAGAGATACTGGATCTTTTACTGGAATTAGAAATAGATTTACTAAGTCGAGCACTGCTGGAAATTTTTCCTCTCCTGAGTTGTTTGGGTGGAGGCATTTGGAGAGAGCTCTCAAAGTCATCATCAAAAACTGAGGTTACCCAGGAACTCTGCAACACAAGAACAGATATCAATATTCAGAACAAACTTAGTTAGCCTTAGCACACTTTTGATTGATTACTCTGTGGGAATTCTGTGGACCTTAGCGCAATAGCTTCTAATAGACTGAAAATTCATACCGTTCCTTGATAATTAGAGAACACAACAAGAGCATTTCCCAATTTTGAATCTGTAAAATGATTGCTTTACCAGGAGACCATTGTGGCACTTGGGCTATTTTCAGCTTCTGTCATCGGATAGGGTCAGTTTTTGTGCAGGAGGATCTCAAAATAATAGTAATTTCCAAATCCATAGCATTTAGTCTTTAAAACTCCTTGATTGATCTGAGGAATTTTCCACAGTGGCTGCTTATGTTTCATACAGTTAGTCATAACTAAGATTTAAATTTAGCTACCTGGTTTGAACTTCTCTTTGATGCCATCTCTCATTGATTTGGATAGAGTTGAAGAGTCAGAATTCTTGCAACAAACATAGGTAGCTAACTAGTTCAACTGCAGGCTGATGTGAGCTAACATTACTTGTTAACTAAGTGACTGCCGTCTGCCTGTTTATGGAGGAAGGAAATTTAACATAAACTGAAAAATGATCAAGCCAGATATTCAGCCAAGAATTAGTAAAATTTTTCATACATATTGTATAGAAAGCTATATTATACATAAATAAGTTTCTAATAACCAAAAATGTTTGAGAGGAGAATTAGAATAACTAAGGTTGTAGTGTCTCTAGTCTCCATAAGAGTTTGGGACAAGAAAGAACACTGCCTAACACCCAGATGGCCCTGTCTGCACAATCAGTATAAAATTTTTTAATTCTTGGTCCCTTGGGGCAATTAGTCTACAAAGATTTTCAAATTTCTCTCCAAAATGGCCAAAAATCTCAAATTACTCTCCAATAATTACATGTAAAAGTAGAAATTAATTGGAAAATTGTCACCGGATAAACTGTACAACTTAATGCAACTTTTGCAGACTGGTGCACCGCTCAGCTTTAAGATACGCATCGAAAATGTTGGTGGATCAGTCAAATTATTTGAAATTGTTGGTGGATTTTTCCATCTTTTCAAAAAGTCAGTGGGATTTTATGCATCAAATACAGACTGGTAAATATAGCCTTATAGGAAATAATGGAAATTAAGCCAGTCAGCAGAAACAGAATCCATGTCACTGAGTATGTCAGATAACGCCAATTGGCAATTAATTGGCACGAGATCTAAATTCACACAATCCATTTGCAAGTAATTGGCGTACATATATAATGAATTAGGTTCAGATATACTAATTGGCGTAGTAGGGTTAGTGCGCCCCTAGTTTCAGAGAATGTTCATCGAGTCGTCAATATATCTTTTTTTTTCAAAATAAGTCAACTAAAATTAGTAATGCAGTCGCCAGTAGTCATAATTTAATTCTAATTTTGAAAGTCGACAGTCGTCAATATACCTATATTATTATAACTACCTAAATTAATTGAGAGCGTATCAGCCAATCAGAGAGAGGCATACAACTGATACCAGCCAATCACAGAGAGCCTGAGAGAGGCATACTTTCTTTCAAAGTTATTCATTTTTTTTCCGATAATTAGTCAGAGAGCATCAAATTAAAATGACAAGTAGTGAGTGACCACATCATTCATAACATAAGAACCCCAAAAACAGAAAACTGATACACAATTTGAATTATAGCTACATCATGGAGCGCCTAATATCAAAACAAAATGGCGGCTTTGTTTACATTTCAACAGAGAAACCGCGCGGTTCCGCTGTTTATGATTATGAGTCATCAATTTTAATTTTAAATCTAATTTAAGTACTCATTAGTCGTCTATATATGTGAAAGATGCCTATTTTCACAAATTTTAAGTCGACAATTAATCGGCGACTTGGTACATACTCTTGAACTAGGTGTGCGCCAATTTGTCGCAGCTAACAGCTAATACGTTACATAAGCCATATTTCAAAGTGTGGCAGGAAAGTCGCCAGTCCGGGCAGTTTAGTGAGAAAATGGATCCAGGTTGCCACAGCCACAGGAGAAATTTGACTCCCTAATGAAGATTTTACAATTGGAAACATCCTTATGGTTCATGTCTGATGCATGTGCATTTATTTCCTTAGATTATTTTGTGAGAGATTTACTTGTTATTTACATGTTTTTCAACTTATTTAACATCTCAAAAGTCGCCAATATACTGGGAACTTTGTCCAAACTTTAAAACATGGTATATAAGATGCAATTTAAACATTCTTTTGACTCCCAATTTCCCTAGGGCATTAGATGCGGTCACATCAAACAATACGTAAATTCATACATTGATTTTTATTAATTATTCAAAATTTCCCATGTTTTAAAGTGTGGCAGGAAAGTCGCCAGTTTAGTGAGAAAATGGATCCAAGTCGCCACATTTAAGATACTTTAAAGGAGAAATTTGGCTTCCTAGTGAAAATCCAGATTGCATTCTTTGTGAATTTTTTTCGAAACTCGCGGTCTTCTAAAAGACATTTATATAGAGTTTCAAAACTTTGCGGCTCATCAAATGTGAATTTTCACTTGATCAAATATTCCCGGTCTGTTAATAAGTAACTAAATCTAGGTAGTAATAGGAAGTAATTGCTCCTTCCACCACGGCTCGCTTTATATCCCATTGCTTGGTAGTTTTTATCCCACAGCTCACATTTTTTATCCCACAACTTGCATTTTTTATCCCACGGCTCGCATTTTTTATCCCACGGCTCGCATTTTTTATCCCACGGCTCGCATTTTTTATCCCACGGCTCGCATTTTTTATCCCACGGCTCGCAATTTTTATCCCACGGCTCAGATATGATATCCCCACGGCTCTTCAAATAACCTGTTGGTGAAATAGCGGCTCTTGGACAACAACTAATGCAATCTGGGTGAAGATATTACTGTTACACTGGAAAACATCCTTATGCTTCATGTCTCAGTCTGATGCATGAGTATCTCTTGAGACTATTTTAGGATTGATTTACTTGTTATTTAAAGTTTTTCAACTTATCTAACCCCTCAAAAGTCACCAATATACTGGCGACTTTGTCCATACTTTAAAACATGGAAAATTTCAAACTATCTTGACATAAGGGCATTCCGCTCTTTGGAAATTGTTATGGTCTTATGGAATGTTTAAATTGGTCACCAATTTAAACATTCCATAACAATTCCTAAAGAGAGGAAGGCCAAGCTAATTTGATGAATGAATAAAAATCTATGTATAACTTTAAGTATACCTAGTTTGAAGCGATTTGATTCCAGTCTGTATTTCATGGAATCATGGTAAATTCCCAGTTTGAAAAGTAGGTATCCTCAGACCCAGGATTTTTTTACAGAAATTGGAATTTGGGCGCAGCAAATAACATCATTTAACATGGAAACATAGGAATTGAATAGGACTTGGGCGCAGGATTAATCCACAAATCCTGCTCCCAGATTGTATATGATGGTAAATTCCACCGACTTGTCGGCGGAATTTTTCACTCTTGGAAATTAATATTCTAACAGAGTCGGTGGAATTTGAGCTATTTATTCCTATGTTACCATTAATTTTTGGTGGAAAAATTGGAATACGGTGGTGGATCTGCCAAAATATTGGAAAACTTATGGCCGGTCTGCAAAGTGTGTCCATGTCGCCAAAGATCTTTGGCGACGATTTTACCTCTTTTTTCCACCTTATAAAGATCTTGGCGACGATTTTTAACCTTTTTAAGATCTTGGCGACAAATTGTCGAACTTTTGTTAACCTTTAAATGTACTAGCTGTCAATATTAGGTCATTATTTTTAGCCTAGATCTTCGTAACCTCAAAATCTACTATAAAATTAACCCTGAACTGCTCTTTTACAGGTATAAGAAAAAAATGTAATCAAAACAGTCATTCAATGCGTGTCAAATAGTACGAGACAGTCAGTCAGTCAGGATTTCTTGAATGTGCCTTTCCATCTGTTTGAATGTGCCTTTCCATCGGACAGCTACCATGGATATTGCAGGATTAAAGACTTCATTATGAATATGCCTCAAGAAAGTTTTCTTCAAAAGTCTTCAATTAAAATATGTCGTGGTACATTTATTTTGCACAGAGCAGATTTTCTAAATGAGGTAATAAATTAATGATGTGCAAATTGTAGTTTTTAACAAGAAATTTATTTATGTAAATGAATAACTCGTATGCCTCTAACTATAGAATTATATGGATAAATATAAATAATATTACCAATATGTTAATAAAAGGTCCTCTCCAGGCTCCAGGGAAAAAATGAGTTTATAACATTATATTATAGAACTAAGGTCTACGATCATTATACTACACACCGCATAGAATTCGGTTCAGTATATATTTTATAATTTGTTTTTAAAGTTTTTAATACTCTGAGAGCAACAATTGAGCGAATCACTAATCTGATGCTCAAGAAGAAGATTGTACACTCTTTGTTTTGATTACAAATATTAATTTTCTAAACTAACCATGCGTTTTTGGCCTTTATTTTAGATATCAATTGTTTCCTAAAGTATATAAACGTTTCTATAATAAGTTCATTCAATTTTATACCTTTATACGAATATTAAATGAATTTATTAAACCTAATACCTAGTTGACAATCAAGACAAATAGTGTAGATTCTTTTTCTTCAGGCTGAAAATTTCTGAAATTAGTAAGTCGGAAGTAAAATAGGTTTTGTAGAGTTTTGATTATAAAAATCTTTAAAAGCATATAAAATTAAAACTATGCTACCAAATTCGATGCAGTTTTCAGCAAAATTATTATAAACATTAGCCTCGTTTAATAAGCCAATAAAAAATTTTGCTTGGAGGGGACCTTTAAAATATGATTATGTTTTACCATTGGAAATATCTTTCAATAAAAAGAACGTAAAAACAATGTTAACCATTATAAAAGTACAATCCATTCCGTTCATTTCACTCAGATTATAGTTACGAGATACTGTGATTCATTTATCCCACACTCTGTTTTCTTTGCTCCGATTACAGATATGAAATACTGTGTTTTATTTATCCCATAATCAATAGTTATATCAATGATATTTTACTGCAATAAGATTTTTTATAATGGAAATAAATAAACTGTTTTCATAATGTTACGTTCTTCAATTGTCATAAATATGATTTTAGAGTGTTGCTGTTAACATACCTCGATGAGTCGATTGTACTTACTACATTACAATTCTATTTCCCGATTTTGAAACCAGAGGCGCCATAATGCACTTTTAAATAGAAATTGTCTAGAGTAGTATATCTTTTTAGTATAATATCTTTGGTTATATTCTTCACAGACCCCGGGGGCTCTATCCTGAAGCTGTCTATGGTGAATGGAAGAGAAGGGGGGTGGCATCACTCGGGCCCCAAACTTTTGTAATTTGTATTATTGATTGTCTTTTTCCATTTTTACCATTGCTTCACTGCTACTTGCAGTTTTAGAGGATAGCGTTAGGATTATGCTCTTCAACTATGAGGTCTTACATTTTTTGTTATGTAGGCTTCATTTACTATCACCACCTCATTTTCCTCTTCCATCTGTGAGTGCAGCCACCGGTGCTTGTGTCCCTTTCCGTCATATTCCTTGGTAAGTGACTGCATTCATAGAGTAGCTTTTCTGCATCCATGAACACTGTCACCAATGGTGGTAAGTGACTTTGTTCATGGAGCTATTTTCCTTTCTGACTGCTGCATCCAGTCCCTTCTATTTAATTTCCTTTTGACGTCAGTGATATGGCCTTTGGTTTCAAATCAGACGTTAAACCCCTACTAAATTAATTATATTCTTCACATATAACGAACAATTTTGAAACAATATAGATAATTCATTTAGACGTAGCATGTATTTACAAGAAAATACTAGTAGAAAAAATTCAATAGTCTATTTAGCAGTTCCAGTTCCTATATATTTTGTACATATATCTTGCTCCATAAAGAAGATGAAGTAATGCCACCTAGACATCACAATAATTTGAGAAGCGGGAAGTTGACAACCAATCAGAGATGGGCAGGTAGGTGACGATTAATTGTTTTGGTTGTGACAATATTCTTTTAAAATCATAGATCCTGAAAATATTATGGACGGATTGAACTAAAGAATATTTAATCGTTCTAAACCAGCGGTATATAGTATTCGATACCATTTCATTTTGTTACATTATATGTCAATGATATTCTAAGATCTAAGATTTTAAACGCATTTTGTCACAACCCTATTAAATACAAGTGACTTATAACAAGATCTGAAAATTGGGTTGGTTTTCTATATTTTTATAATAACTGAACAAATATAATAAATTATTATGTGTTATTACTTCATGGATAAAAAAAACTATTTAATCCGATAACGGTTTTGCAATTGAACAGACAAATTAATTACATTTTAATTTACGAAGTAGGAATTTCCACTAAACCTATAATTTCGGCTAAACCTCAAGCTCTGATAAGTGTGAAAGATAGACCTATTCGATGTTCATCTTTTACATATAGTCATATAGCTGCATTCCACTTATCACCGTATAATTTTCCTTACATTAAAATATCAATTACTACTTTGAACAGAATATTAATAATTGTTTTGTATATTTCACAAGATGGGTTACAGATAGGTACTTAGGAGGTCTGTTCAACTCAACCACAAAACCGGGTAAGAATAGATTATGATGTTCTTTAATTGTTGTTTCAGAATAATAACAAAAATAAAAGAAATTTACAAAAGGCTAATAAAAATATTATATATTTGAAAAGATAGAAATTTAATAAAAATCAATTGGCATAACAGATTATTTAAACAAATGTTAGGGTGTTACTATCTATCTATCTACCTATATTTGAAAATTAGTTATATAGGTATTCGACAATCTATCACAAGAATTTGATTGCTATTCTAAGAAATACCAGATTTATATGAAACATCTTCAATTGTTCATATTAACATATTTTAGCTCTGTACGTTATTTAAACTACATTATAATTTCACTGTGTATTAAATATATAGCTGTTTCAATGCTATTTTAAAACAACTAATAATGTATTGTAAGTGTACTGAATGATCCAAATAACTTTAATTATTTGGATAATTCAGTACCTTTACAATAATATAGAATGCTTGAGCTCATCTACAATATCTGTCAGTTTGTTGATAACGAAAAAATTGATCTTTATTGTAATGCCGTAAATGATGGTCAATTAATAAAACTGTAATAGGTTATAGGTTCATATCTATTCCCTGTGTTTGTTCACAAGGTTGTTGCCTCTCACTCCTTCACTGCATAATATTACTAAATTGTAGTGCCAGCATCTACCTTCACTCTGACCTGTCCTGTAGGCTGTACCTGAAAAAAAAAAAATTAGAACTCATCAATATCCTAGTTAAATATTAATATCTGTCAGTAACAATATTGTGTATACCTTGCACAATATCGATATATGTAATGATTATTCGATTAAAGAATGAATCTCTTGATTATTAACTGCATTCTTTACTTACTGCAAGTTTGCAACGTTATCTATTGGTTAAGCTCATTCATAATTTTGCAGTTAATATTGTTTACCAGATCCTCTCTTATTATTACCAGTGTATGGTCCAGCCTCTCAGTGACCAAGGAAGTTATAGTACTGGAACTATAACAACGTCTCTCTGCTACATTATTTGGTGTGTTTTTCGGTCCACTGCTATATACGTAGTAGTGACAATAGTGACTTGTTATTGTAACGTATTAAGGCAATAGACTTAATCGAAAATTAGGGTCAAGTAGTTTGAGTAACTGAATACACCATTACTCTTTTCTTATATTGGCTATGAATAAACATTTTTTTATATAATTAAACACTCTTTGATAGCCTTATATTTAATTTTAGAGTGTTGTTGTGATGATGTCACATACACAAACCGTCTCAATTGTCACTACTATATTCTATATAGTGGGAGTCCGTGAATTTGCATGGATGAGCAGTGGACTGGACGGCAGACATCTCTATAAAGAAAATATTAGCCGCTTGTCAATGGTGATTTAACTCTCGTATGCAAAGTGTAGCGTCAGACCGGGTGGCTTTGCGCACTTCAACATTCCGGGTGAAGTTGCGCATCGGTAATTGACGGTGAATGCGTGAAAATATTTCAAATCTGACAACACCATTGGAAAGAGCAGCTCTTAAACCCCCTAGTCCATAAATTTCACGAAAATCGTAAGAGATTAGGTATAGATACTAAGTGTTCAAACAGAGACCTATGTTTTTTATGGCAAAATAATTATTTTGGACTAGAATCGAATCTCCGCGAACTATGCTGTAGTGTTGATAATTATGCTCCAATTTGATTGCAATTTACGTTGGATACGCATAATTTACTGCAGATTAACGTCATGTAAGATGATTTTAATAATAATCATAAATTATTGAGATATAACCAATATACTAGATGCGCAAGATCACCCTGGGAATATTTTAATTCACGGGTGGACTTGCGCACATTTATTAATAAAGTTAAAGAGCTCTTATTCATTAATAAACCTGTGATATTCATCCCCGATACTCCTATATCACGGCAATTCCACAGCAGCCTCACGGCAGTTGCACTGCAGCCTCGCCCTCACGGCAATTGCACTGCAGCCTCGTCCTCACGTCAATTGCACTGCAGCCTCGTCCTCACGGCAATTGCACAGCAGCCTCGCCCTCACCGCAATTGCACAGCAGCCTCGCCCTCACGGCAATTCCACAGCAGCCTCACGGCAATTCCACAGCAGCCTCACGTTAATTCCACAGCAGCCTCACGTTAATTCCACAACAGCCTCACGTTAATTCCACAACAGCCTCACGTTAATTCCACAACAGCCTCACGGCAATTTTACAGCAGCCTCACGGCAATTGCACAGCAGTCTCACGGCAATTGCACAGCAGCCTCACGTTAATTCCAAAGCAGCCTCACGGCAATTGCACAGCAGCCTCACGGCAATTGCACAGCAGCCTCACGGCAAATGCACAGCAGCCTCACGGCAATTGCACAGCAGTCTCACGTTAATTCCACAGCAGTCTCACGTTAATTCCACAGCAGTCTCACGTTAATTCCACAGCAGTCTCACGGCAATTCCACAGCAGTCTCACGGCAATTCCACAGCAGTCTCACGGCAATTCCACAGCAGTCTCACGGCAATTCCACAGCAGTCTCACGGCAATTCCACAGCAGACTCACGGCAATTCCACAGCAGACTCACGGCAATTCCACAGCAGTCTCACGGAAATTCCACAGCAGTCTCACGGAAATTCCACAGCAGTCTCACGGATATTCCACAGCAGTCTCACGGAAATTCCACGGCAGACTCACGGCAATTCCACAGCAGACTCACGGCAATTCCACAGCAGACTCACGGCAATTCCACAGCAGACTCACGGCAATTACACAGCAGACTCACGGCAATTACACAGCAGTCTCACGGCAATTCCACAGCAGTCTCACGGAAATTCCACAGCAGTCTCACGGAAATTCCACAGCAGACTCACGGCAATTCCACGGCAGACTCACGTTAATTCCACAGCAGTCTCACGGCAATTCCACAGCAGTCTCACGGCAATTCCACAGCAGTCTCACGGCAATTCCACGGCAGACTCACGGCAATTCCACGGCAGACTCACGGCAATTCCACGGCAGACTCACGGCAATTCCACAGCAGACTCACGGCAATTCCACAGCAGACTCACGGCAATTCCACAGCAGACTCACGGCAATTACACAGCAGACTCACGGCAATTCCACAGCAGTCTCACGGCAATTCCACAGCAGTCTCACGGAAATTCCACAGCAGTCTCACGGAAATTCCACAGCAGACTCACGGCAATTCCACTGCAGACTCACGGCAATTCCACGGCAGACTCACGGCAATTCCACGGCAGACTCACGGCAATTCCACAGCAGACTCACGGCAATTACACAGCAGACTCACGGCAATTGCACAGCAGACTCACGGCAATTGCACAGCAGACTCACGGCAATTGCACAGCAGACTCACGGCAATTGCACAGCAGACTCACGGCAATTGCACAGCAGACTCACGGCAATTGCACAGCAGACTCACGGCAATTGCACAGCAGACTCACGGCAATTGCACAGCAGACTCACGGCAATTACACAGCAGACTCACGGCAATTCCACAGCAGACTCACGGCAATTCCACAGCAGACTCACGGCAATTCCACAGCAGACTCACGGCAATTCCACAGCAGCCTCACGGCAATTCCACAGCAGCCTCATTGCAATTGCACAGCAGATTGGGGCAGTTGCATAGAAGATTGGGGCAGATTCACGGCAGTTGCATAGCATATCGGGGTTAGATTTCCTATGCACAGTTTATACATATGATGAACTTGCGCACTGCGCAGTTTCACATTGGGTGAATTTGCGCAGTGCGCAAGTACACCCGGTAATTGCGCAAAATTCACCCGGTTTATCCCCACGATCTTTGCGCACAGTTTTTCGATGATAACTTTTTTTCTATTGAACTTAAAGAGTTGAAACTTGGTGAGCACCTAGGTCTATCCTTCATCTATCTGCACACAAAAAATCAGATTGCTGACTTCTCTAGTTTTTTCGTAAAATCAAAGTATGCGGAAAATGCGCAAAGCCACCCGGTCCGACGCTATGTTGAAAATAATTTCGTGAATGACTTGAATTTCTCTAATCATGTAATTGCTTTATAGATGTAAGCTGTGTGACCTTTCAAATATTAATATTATTAGCTCTTAAGGAGTACGTTCTATACATGCATTTAGTTTTAAAAAGTTGGTTATTTGATGATTACACAGCAAAATTTAAAAATAAACGTTACTTATGTGATTGGTCCATCCGGTGAAGTCCGACTTTTAGAGTTAGATACCTACCGCGCCACAGGAAATGTAATTAACTAATGACGAATTTTCGGTCAAACCGGCGACAAATTGTCGGTCAATCTGGTCGGCGACGGCGACGCTTTTCCCGTCAAACTGGCGACGATTTTTGAGATTTCTGGAATCTTGGCGACGCATCTGCCACGCTTTGCAGACTGGACTTATGGTGGATTTTTTCAGCTTTTTGGGAAAGTCAGTGGAATATTTTGCACCAAATACAGACTGGTCCTGCTCTACTTTTCAGACTGGGTAAATTCCAGTGTTCCACCGACTTGTCGGAGGAATTTTTGAGTTTTTCCCCTTTGAAAATAATATTCTGGCAAAGTCGGTGGATTTTTAGCTATTTATTCCTATATTACCACTAATTTTCGGTGGCTAAATGAGGATTGAGGTAAATGTTGGTGGATCAGCGTCAGCCGTCAGCCAAATATGTTGGTGGATTTTTTCAGCTCTTGAAGAAGTCAGTGGGTTCTTGTGCACCAAAACTCCATAAGTGACCAAGTGGAATTTACCATGAAATACAGTCTGGCTGGTAATTTGGTATTTAACTATTTAGTGACTTAGTGTAACCGCCAAATACAGAAAGTCCAGTCTGTAGACTGTAGCCAGTCTGTATTTCGTGGTAAATTCCACCGACATGTCGGTGGAATTTTTCCCCTTTAAACATGATATTCTGGCAAAGTCAGTGGATTTTTAGCTATTTATTCCTATGTTACCATTAATTTTCGGTAGATAATTTGGGAAAATGTTGGTGGATCAGCCAAATTACTGGAAATTTATGGTGGATTTTTACAGCTTTTTGAAAAAGTCAGTGGGATTCTGTGCACCAAATACAGACTGGGACTGTAGTCTGTTAGTCTGTTACAGACTGGTTTACACGTAATTATTGGAGAGTCCGAGACTGAGAGTATTTTGAGAATTTTGGGCATCCCATAAGCCATAAGGACATTTTCGTTTTTGGAGAGAAATTTGAAAATATTTTATCTTGAGACAAATTGCCCCAAAAATGATACCTATCTGAATGATTGAATCTGAAGACTGCATCATGTACATGCTTCACAGACTGGTATTTATGTTTGTCACAGTTTACCACTCTGCATTATTGCATACCTTATACCTAATGTGTCTGACGTTAGGTATATTTCGAATTTGAAATTTTATTTTTATATTTTGAAATTTGAACCAACCGCACTACTGTCAATATTTGAAATTTAGTAATTTGTCGTTATTTACCATTTTGCGGAAATTTTTGAAATGAGGCACATACCTAGGTTACTTTCAAAATATTCGACATTCTATATTATTAATTTCTCATTTTATTACATATATTGTTTGTAATGGCTTAAGAAAAAGTAATCAGAAGAAAGAAATTGATCTCGTTTGTTTCATTCTTCACCATAATTATTAAAGGTCCCCTCCAAGCAGATTTTTTTATTGCTTCAATCAACGAAGTTAATGTTTCTTTTCATTTTTCTGTAAACCGCATTAAATTTGGTAGCATATTTTCAATTTTATATGCTTTTAAAGATTTTTAAAATCAAAACTCTACAATACCTATTCTACTCCCGACTTACTAATTTTCAGTCTGAAGAAAAAGAATGTACACCATTTGTTTTGATTTTCATCTAGGTAGTTGGTATAATAAATCCATTTAATATTCGTATAAAGGTATATAGTTTTATAAAACTATTATAGAAACGTTATACTTTAGGAAACAATTAATATCTTAGAGGAAGGCCAATTTGCCAAAACGCATAGTTTGTTTACAAAATTCAAATTTGAAATCAAAACAAAGAGTATACAATCTTCTATCTCAGCGTCAGGATAGTGATTCGCTCAATTGTTGCTCAAAGAGTATTAAAAACTTTAAAATAATATAATATAATATATATTGAACTGAATTGTATGCGGTTTGCCGAATCATGATCGTAGACCTTAGTTCTATAAGATTATGTTATAAACTCATTTTTTTCCCCGGAGCATAGGGCCTTTAATACTTTTCTATTTCCTTATTTGTTGACCTCTGTATCAACAGTATTCCACACATTTTACCCATGTAATCACTTACTTCAAAATAAATATTAGTAATTTGTTTAGATAAACAAAATTTCTTAGATGGATCAAATATGAAATTGTATATTTTTAAACGGTAAAAAAATAGCTAACTTCATGTCAAACAAATTGAGGCATAAGTTTCACATTCAAGATATTCAATTAAAATAAACAATCTGATATGAGACAATAGATTGCAATTTACAAATCTAAAGTTAGATGGGTTGGAGCAACTCCGAAAGTTTCCTCAGGCCACCAAAGGAATTTTAAATGGTAAAATAAATGTATGCTGTGAATTATGAAATTTTCATTAATTTATTACTGTATATTAAGATCTGCAAAATTGCAACAAAGTATTCAATTAATCAGAAAATACCTATTTAGAGGATACCTAAATATGATACAGGAAAAATATATATACTGTATACACATACTTACCATAATATGTTATGATATCTAACCACAGTTATTTGCTTTATGTTTATGAAAATTTAGCGAATTGGTTGTTTTATTTCTAAATAGATCTAATAGTTTAGTAATATGGTGTATATATCATTACTTTAATTACCTGAAGTTGGTTTCAAAGTATGTGTTACCTGGATGGGTAAATGATGACATCATATGATTACGATGTAATTAATATTCTTTAAATGAGATTACTGTTTTGTATTCCTGTTGCCTGTGGGTATATAAGATATACTAAATTTTAGCGCAAAGATAGAATACGTGTCTTCATATATTCTTTTGTTGATAATAAATGTTCTTTTCAGAAATAGAAAAAATAGTCTTTGAAAAGCCACTTAATGTTGTCCACAAATGCACATTAGATTCCCACGCACAATGTTTCGTTCCCATTTAAAGTTCACGAAAGGCAATTATCGTAAGTAATATGATAGTACAGGTCGTAATGAGCAAAGTCACAAGTCTAAATGAGTTTGTAACTCTCAATTAAAAGTGGCCTAAACAAAGGACGGTAAAGTGTGTCAATTTGCAGTCCTACACTCTCAACTGATTAAAAATAACTTGCGAAAGTAAATAACATCTGAATTACGGTCACAGTTTTCGTTTTCCTAAAGAAGTGTGATTAGCCGAGAAGCAATAAATAGTATATCAGTGTGGAATACAATTTGCGAAAGAGATGATAATTGTTATTTTGTTTTTCATTCATTTTTATTAGTGTCGATAGGAGTTTTTGTAAATTTGAGAAAAAGTATCACTGAAGAGATTTTCTTTCAATAGTTTACTAAGTTCCTAATTCGAACAGATGCTCTACTAATGTTAATGCTTGTGCATATTGAAATTTGGGTCAGTGTACTGTACATGGTATTGAATTTGTAATGCAAGGAAATAATATTAAATTCAGATGAACTGTGTTTCATGAAATCTATATAATCACACTGACTCTCTTCTTTGGAAGTATCTAATTGACAATTTAAATAATTACTAGAAACTGTAATGTAATTTTGACTCACAAAAAATATAACAATTTTCAAATGTCATCTACGATATTCTTTTTCAGACAATAATATATTCTTTGTGAACCAATAATCTTTGCTTTTATCATTTGTACAAATATATCATTTGAATTTCTAGAGCTAGTATTTCCTTTGATATAGGATGACTGCATGAATGTGAACTCTGTGAACTATTATTTGAATATATCAGTTTCCTTCTCAGAGTTCATTGGCACGAGGTAAACTTATTCAAATTTCTAACAAATAACAAGAAATATTGCGAACAAAATACAGACATTTGATGAGAAAACCTTGCAACCACATTCACCCCACAAGAAAATACCTATTCGTGAAAATATATTAGAATAGTATAAAAGTAGAGAGGAAAAAGTATATATTGTATTATTGGATTCTGAAGTGATTTGTATTGTATGTGTACAGTAAAGCTACAATATGCGAATTGATAGCGGGTGAAAATATCGAATTTTCAAAGAAAACACGTCAAAATATTAAAAAATATTTCTTGTGGATTGAACACAAGGGAAATATTTTAATACTCATACAGGGTGGGGCATAAGTTTGGAAGCAATTTTTCAAACATTAATATAATTCTTAAAAATAAGCTCCTAAGTAGGTGATAGGGTTTGAACTATAGTAGAGACACTACATTATGACGTGGCAGTGTTATTTTTTACAAAAATTTAGTCAATTCAAAAATGTCAGACAAAAGAGAAGCCATTATTGCTCTACACCGTGCCGGGAAGTCAGATTCCGTCATTTCAAAGACTCTCTCAATAGCGAGTTCGACTGTTTGGAAGTGTGTGAAGCGTTTTAATGAGAGAGGAGACTTGACTGATCGTCCAAGAAGTAGTAGACCACGCTCACAACGCACCAAACAACTGATAAAATGTGCCCGAGAGAAGATCAGGAGGAACCCGAAAAGGTCAATACGATTGTTAGCCAAAACAGCTAATGTGAGTCCCAGAACAATGAGAAGAGTTGTCAAAGAAGACCTAAAGATGTCCTCTTTCACCCTCCAAAAGAGACAGACTCTGTCAGAAGCTGTAAAGAAAAAGAGATTGAAGAGAAGCAAAGCACTTCTGAGAGAATTGAAGTCTGACACGGCTGGTGAAATTGTTTGGTCTGATGAAAAAATTTTCACAGTGGAAATGGCTCACAACCGGAGGAATGACAGAATAATTGGTAAAAGTGCAAAAGACATCCCAGACAACCAAAAAACTGTCCACAGAACCATGAAACCTGCTTCAGTAATGGTCTGGGCCGCCGTTTCAGAAACTTGGAGATCTCCTTTAATTTTTATGGAACAAGGCGCCAAAATCAATGCTAAATGTTATATTGAGAATATTTTGACGCCAATGTTGGAGTCAGCTAAGGATCACTTCGGTAATGACACTCTATGGACATTTCAGCAAGATGGCGCGACTTCACATACTGCAAATGTCACTCAAAACTGGTGCAATGACCATCTTCCACGGTTTTGGTCCAAAGAAATGTGTCCTCCCTGCTCCCCAGATGTTAATCCTATGGACTTTTCGGTATGGTCCATTCTTGAATCAAAGACCTGTGGTAAATTCCATCGCAGTGTGGATGATTTAAAGCGTTCGCTCCAGAGATCTTGGAAGGAAATTTCACAAGAACAGTTGCGTGCCGCAGTAGGAGGAGTTCGGAGGAGATTTGAGGCTGTTATTAAAAACAAGGGGGGACATTTTGAATAAATTTATGATTTTTGAATTCTTAAAACCCTTATGTAATAATACATAACTGTAAATTATTAAATATATTTTTCGTTGGATTATAATATGCACTTTCTTTTGCTTCCAAACTTACGCCCCACCCTGTATATAATTGATGCCTTTTATAAAAATAAAATCGTATTGATAATTTCAAGTGATATTTATTTCGCATACGTATTTGAGATTTTATCGTTCATGCATTCCTTGTACGAAATGCATATGATAGCAATTTATATATAATAAATAATATGTTTAAAATATTGATATTCAACCTGTTTTCCTGTACCAAATTCTATGAAACTATTGTCAGCAGTCACAAACGACTTCATTATATCATAATTAATTGAATAAGTGTATCCATGGAAAATCAAATTAGACAAATCTGTCACAGAGAACACATAATATTAGGATGTATTCGTACTTCCTAAATAATATTGAGGGTATATTGACAAGCTTGTTTACTGGAATATATAGTTAAATTAATTAGTGAACTGTCAGTGAATATTTCAATATTGACTTTGCGGTTACATGGGTATAATGGTTAATAAATAGGTTCTGCAGATTACATGCAAGGCAAATATATCCACAGTTATGATATTATTCGATTCAACTATAATTGCATTTGGTATTTACAAGAAATATATGAAAATGAATGAATAACTGAAGGGAGTGTCGCAGATACTAGGAAAGTCTTCGGTATAACCACCTCTGTATATTCCACCTCGGTATATTCCACCTCGATATATTCCACCTCTGTATATTCCACCTCGGTATATTCCACCTCGGTATATTCCACCTCGGTATATTCCACCTCGGTATATTCCACCTCGGTATATTCCACCTCGGTATATTCCACCTCGGTATATTCCACCCCTGTATATTCCACCTCGGTATATTCCACCTCGGTATATTCCACCTCGGTTTATTCCACCTCGGTATATTCCACCTCGGTATATTCCACCTCGGTATATTCCACCTCGGTATATTCCACCTCGGTATATTCCACCTCGGTATATTCCACCTCGGTATATTCCACCTCGGTATATTCCACCTCGGTATATTCCACCTCGGTACATTCCACCTCGGTATATTCCACCTCGGTATATTCCACCTCGGTATATTCCACCTCGGTATATTCCACCTCGGTATATTCCACCTCGGTATATTCCACCTCGGTATATTCCACCTCGGTATATTCCACCTCGGTATATTCCACCTCGGTATATTCCACCTCGGTATATTCCACCTCGGTATATTCCACCTCGGTATATTCCACCTCGGTATATTCCACCTCGGTATATTCCACCTCGGTATATTCCACACAAAGAAAACCCTATTCATCTAAGGTTAGGTTAGCGGTCGGGGATCTGGAGGGCTTTCCCCACGCGTGGCTTCAATAGTGACAAAATGTACACTTTACTGAGTTTACCTGGGGTGGAATTTACCGTTGGGGAATACACCTTAGTACCACAATACCCGAAAGATAGACATGAGCATAAGTTATGAACCGATCTAAATTTCAAAAAATTTCTTTGTGACCTATAACATTCACTTTCAGAGTACTGTGCGTGTTCCGAAGAGAATGTAGTGGTGGAGACATGGAGATCAAATATGTTCCACTTCAAACCCCCACCGCAGCTTTTTGTCAGAGTATCTTCTAGGACAGTTTCTGTCCCCACTTCTCACGAATTAAAAGTTATTATTTATCAGAGTGTTTTTAGAAGGCACCTAACTTTCTCTCAATTTTAGTGTTTGTGTCTCGAGAAACTTCTGTTTGGAAATTCTTCTAAACACTAAATTCCAAAGTTTGAACGTTCAAATATACAGGAATTTTGCACCCCAACACTAAATTAAAAGACTTTTCGAAATAGTTCCAAGAACTTGAAGCTATGAACCTAAAGGGCCGTACACACGCAGGGTTTTTTAAGTCTTTCCACCAGACTTTTTGCTAAGCCCCTACTACTTTTTCAACAATAATATAAGAAAAAACGATATCAACTCAAATTTATACGATTTATATCGTTTTTCTCTGATATTTTTGTTGAAAAAGTAGGAGGAGCTTAGCAAAAAGTCTGGTGGAAAGACTTAAAAAAACTGTGCGTGTGTACGGCCCTTAAGAATTCAATTAAATACACTTGATAGCCTGATACTTTTTAAATGAACTGTCAGAAGAATGTTTAAACGTGGCTACATTTTAAATTACCTAGCAAATCACTCTGTTGATCTGGTGGATCACAGCACTCGCTCTATATGTCAGATTTATATCATTTACAACCTGTTACAATATTTGTATAGAATTTAGCGGCGCAGGAAATGTTGCCGATATATTCATCGCGAGTTTAATTCTGCCAATATCTACCGAGAGTTGAGCATAAGCTGTCAGCGATATCGTAGCCAGCAGCTGTCAGGTCTCAGGCTGATCTGGATGCTGGTGGATCTGTCTGGTGGCAGTGATACTCGTTTGCTGGGATTAAAGTGTTGCCAGTTCCTCATTGGGAGACGGGGTTATTTGTATTGGGGATATATTATATCTCTGTTTGTTCTTTTGGAGGAAAGGAATGATGTGTGATCTTTATTTTATGTAGTCTAAAAAAGTCTGTCTTTTTAAATTTTTTTGACATTTTACTAATTTCAAACTATCAATGATGGACATCTGTATTATTTTATTCATTTTAATTACACAGTTTAATCATTTCTTTTTATTTACCTGTTTCGTTTATTTCTTACAATTAATTATTTCTAATAATTGTTATTTCTAACAATTGTTTTTAAGATATTTCCATTAAAAAATAATCTTTTACCTTTACAGCATATAATATTCATTTTATATAATATTCATTATATATTTATAATATTCATATACATATAATATTGAATCTCTTTTATCTGTTAGTCACAGTATATATAATATTCATTATATATGATATTCATTCGGTTCTGACGAGTCCATTGACATCAAATGACTTTTATTAGTTCAAACAAATGAATCAGAATATCAAAGTACCTACAATGCAAATATTCTGCATAATAAAGAAAACTTTAAAAATTCTATTTGAATTCAAAGATGTTTATTCTTTTCGATACTATGCAGAATTTTTATAGGTGTAGGGTAATTTCTAAGTTATCGAATAGTTCACTATTTTCAATGATTAGATTTTTTTAGTTTAATAATTGTTTTTCAATTAAACTACGATGTTTGTTGTTTTTATATGATATAAAATGTCGAACCGTCCAATAACTCAGAATTTACCCAATCTGAATTTTAAGTTTAAGATAAATTGCTATTGGATGTTCATCGAATAATTAACCGTCGTTTCGAATTAACCGGTCGGTAATTCGAAACCCTTTACCAAACGCTTATGGAATGAATAATAATCATTAACATTATCTATCATCCTTCTGATTCAAATGATATCTAAGACCATTCCATTGATGCCGTCACTGTAGATGACAGAAAGTGAGGGAGGGACTGGTTCCTACCATAACTTAACAATGTTGTGTTTATTCTGACTGTGATTTTAGTTGCCAGGATGGATATTAGGTTCTTGATAACAAACAGAACATCAGACTAATATGCTCTCAACTGTGATGAGACTGCCACGCATTTCCAGAACTTTCATCTGGCGCGCAAACACTGATTATTAATATCGGAACAAACAGCAGATTGTTCTGATATGTACCTTAGACACCAATTTCACCCAAACTTTCAAACACGAATTTGCAAGTGAAGGAATACTAATTTGAAACTGAAATATTATACCTCACTGGTAATCATCTGTAAGAGATTGAGTATTTTTACGTTATATACATACAATAGTTTGGATTATTAATGTCGTATATAAATAAAATAATAAAATATGTCAAAGGGGAATAATAAATATGAATTCAGTTTCCCTTTACTAAGTATTAAGCTATTTATAGAGCATCATTAATAAAGGATTATGGATTTATACCTTAGCTTTATCGGATATGTAATATAAAAATACGATATGAAAAATATATTTATCGACTGGTATGAGGTCAGGGAGTAGCTTTCCTGCATCCATGAGCATGTGGTAAATGAAATTGTTCATAGTCACTTTTCTTTCTGACTGCTTCTTTGAGTCCTTTGTGTTTAATTTTCTTTTGACGTCAGCGGTCTTTGATTCCGCATCAAACGTTAAACCCCTTATTAATTAAATAATCTTATAATTTCTATTTTATTACACACTTCCATATAAAGGAGAAACATAGTATTAATTAATTCAGCTGAAATCAAGACTCTTAGCTGCAGTCATATACAAATTGGTTTATTTTACTTCTAGTTAGTAACAACAATCTGGGTGATAAATCAATGCATATGTGGTTAATTTTAAACCATTCTTTCTCTGTTTACGATCATTAAATATTTTATTAATAATTTTTATTGTCATAATAATACAAATACGTGAACAAGTTACATACAGTTAATATATAATAATAACAATGATAATACTTTATTGAAGAAAGAAAATAAAAATATATAAAGTACATACATTTAACCCAATATATAGATTGACAGATACTGAGACAACAAGTAAGTACCGACTCAAACTTTAATATTATATATCAGTTATAATTATCGTATGTGTACATTCAATACTAAGTACCTAGTCAAACTCTCTCGTCAAAAAGAAGGAACTCCTCTGATGAAGTTTGTGACTCAGAACTTCTTCACCGTATCTACTGCAGTCAGACCCTCGGCAGGGATGAGATACGGGAAAAAACTTTCTGTAGATTGGGCATAAAGTGCGTCAAAGAGCGCCGTAAGGAGATTAGCTAATGAACCTCCTGCAGAGATTGCTTTAGGTGTCATTAGAAAAATACCCAAATCTTTGCCAGAAGAACGGGTTTGTTCAGCCCATTTTTTCCCTCTTTGCTCCGTATGAAATCTGGCGACTTTTTAATGATGTGTTTACTCTTCTCAGAGGGAAATTAGAGAGATGGGAGCTGATTACTCCTTCTGAGTCTATTATTCAATTTATTTCAGGTTCTTAAGATGAGAAAAAAAGAGCTTGGAAATTCTCGGTCCCTAATTATTCATAATATTCATATGATCTAATTTGTCATGGTAATTTCATCAAAATAGAAGAAATGTTTTTAATATTCATCATACATTGTTCTTGTAATATATTAATTCTGCTGAAACTATTATTGATGGTGAGACTAAACGTTTAATATCAACTAATTTAAATTTACGCTCACGTAAAAACCTATTCACAAATTTGTTATTCAACTTCTTTCAAATGTTTTTTGCTAAATACTGTGCTAAAGTTCACCATAAAAATACATGATAGATGATGTTATACTACCATCAACTCTTCTTTTTGATCATCATTGCTCGAAAACATTGGGAGGACAATTGTTCTTGTCTCTCTCCATCTCCCCTTCGACCAGAGATAAAAACTGTTCCGCAAACATGCCAACATGTTTGTCGAACACAACTAACCATTCTTGCAGTGTCCAATAGCCCCGTTGTGGAGAATAAACACAATCGTCAACACTAGCAAGCTGTCATTTCGAGATAGAAGAGCTCTTTCGTTTTCTTGCTTCTGTCATCGCTTTCAATAACAGTTATTTCAGGGATTCTGCAATGAACGATTATAGTTTTTTTTCAAGGATGTGAAAAGAATTTATTCATTTTTTATTATACTATGAATACACAAATCACTGATAAAATAAGGATATGATTTATACAGTTCTATATGTGTCAATTATTTTCTCTATATTTTGTACAGGACCAATATATACATTAGGCAATTGTCTAGTTTTGAAATAAAATAAATATAATTTATTTTATTCAATACAAAACAGGATTTCAGTCAACATTGTTATGTAACTACACCAAATACATGGCTTCTAAACATGGTTTACTTAATATACATTAATTATAGGTAAAAATATTTAATACTGTATATTAAGTAATCAATGACTTAGAAAATCTCATTCGGTGTATTACTTACCTAAAATGGAGACTAATATTAAATAATAGCGTGACACATAAATATCATACACAGAAGGCTTACCTTCCTCTCTCCTAAATGAAGTTTCTTCCATATAAATTATTCATCGTTCATGTACGTATAAGTTATAAATAGTTCCATGCATTATTGATATGACAGAAACACACAGACAATTTCGTTCGTACTTTTGTATCACTTTTTGGTATAAAAATGAATTCCTAATAGGGATAAAAATACTCTAAATGAGGTAAAAGTTTCTGCAGAATTTGTCGTTAGTTTTAATTATCTCTGGAAGTTTAAGATGACTTCAATCTATGAGCTAAAAATAAATGTGAAAAGAACACGACTATGATTTTATATGGTCTAATGAAATATATACTTATTATAATGATGAGATATATTTTATTATTCTTAAAATGCGGGAAATATTTTTAGAATGTGAACTATTTAACTATAATTTTTAAATCATGCAGCTCTTTTATTTCTATATCTGAGGGAATGAAAATTTATTTTTGGATTTTAATTTTAATTTAGATTCACATTTCTATGATTTTTATACATAATTTCGAATTAAAAATCGCCATTTTGTTCATACCAGAAAGATCTAACTTTTCACCGTTCTATCCAATACATGTTCTTAATCATTCACAACCTATTTTTATCATAGCCAACGAGTTGCCAATTCGTTCTGAGGACTCATTAATTGATCTGGTTGTGTGATATTCACACTATAATGTTACAGATTATATTATAATTATATACTTTATCTAAAGATAATAGGAAGAAAAAATAAAGGCATTAAATAAAAGTTTAGTTGAAATAAAAGATTCTTTTTGAAATATTTATTGTGGATTTGATTTCGAAAAATCATAGATTCATTAACTTTTCTCTGTGTGAGTGAGAAATATTTTGTTGCACTGGGTATGAATTTATTAATGAGAGTGAGAGTAGCTATGAGGGAAAAGAGTCACTCAGAGTGAGAGTAGCTATGCGAGAAAAGAATCACTCAGAGTGAGAGTAGCTATGAGAGAAAAGAGTCACTCAGAGTGAGAGTAGCTATGAGAGAAAAGAGTCACTCAGAGTGAGAGTAGCTGTGAGAGAAAAGAGTCACTCAGAGTGAGAGTAGCTGTGAGAGAAAAGAGTCACTCAGAGTGAGAGTAGCTATGAGAGAAAAGAGTCACTCAGAGTGAGAGTAGCTGTGAGAGAAAAGAGTCACTAAGAGTGAGAGTAGCTGTGAGAGAAAAGAGTCACTAAGAGTGAGAGTAGCTGTGAGAGAAAAGAGTCACTCAGAGTGAGAGTAGCTGTGAGAGAAAAGAGTCACTCAGAGTGAGAGTAGCTGTGAGAGAAAAGAGTCACTAAGAGTGAGAGTAGCTGTGAGAGAAAAGAGTCACTAAGAGTGAGAGTAGCTATGAGAGAAAAGAGTCACTCAGAGTGAGAGTAGCTGTGAGAGAAAAGAGTCACTAAGAGTGAGAGTAGCTGTGAGAGAAAAGAGTCACTAAGAGTGAGAGTAGCTATGAGAGAAAAGAGTTTTTATTTTTAATGGAAAAATATTGTATTTTTGAAAAAAAAAATTATTAAAGAAATTAACTCTGTTCAAATTTGATATTATTTAAGAGTTACCTATAACTGTGCCTTACAATTTAAGAGTTACCTATAACTGTGCCTTTCTATTTAAGAGTTACCTATAACTATAACTCCGTATTAATGAGTTACCTATAACTCTGAATTACTATTTAATAGTTACCTATAACTGTGCCTTACTATTTAAGAGTTACCTATAACTATAACTCAGTATTTAAGAGTTACCTATAACTATAACTCAGTATTTAAGAGTTACCTATAACTATAACTCAGTATTTAAGAGTTACCTATAACTATAACTCAGTATTAAAGAGTTACCTATAACTCTGAATTATTATTTTAGAGTTACCTATAACTATAACTCAATATTAAAGAGTTACCTATAACTCTGAATTACTATTTAAGAATTACCTATAACTACGCCTCAATATTTAAGAGTTACCTATAACTGCGCCTCAGTATTATTGCATGAAGATGCAAACTGTCTGAGGTATAATTTGAAAGGATACTGTAGGACATTTTATAGTTACGGTGAGGTTATGACTCTCCTTCAAACCATAACTATAATGAATGCACCCAAAATGAGTTCATTTTATGACTTGGCAGACCTCTTCCAAAGCACCTGCACTCTCTTTACACGTCACTAACATGTTTAGAGGGTACGTACCTACCTATCTTGTGAACAGGTGAGTTAAATACGTCACTAACGTGCTTAGAGGTACGTACATACCTATCTTGTGAACAGGTGAGTTAAATACGTCACTAACGTGCTTAGAGGTACGTACCTACCTATCTTGTGAACAGGTGAGTTAAATACGTCACTAACGTGCTTAGAGGTACGTACCTACCTATCTTGTGAACAGGTGAGTTAAATACGTCACTAACGTGCTTAGAGGTACGTACCTACCTATCTTGTGAACAGGTGAGTTAAATACGTCACTAACGTGCTTAGAGGTACGTACCTACCTATCTTGTGAACAGGTGAGTTAAATACGTCACTAACGTGCTTAGAGGTACGTACCTACCTATCTTGAGAACAGGTGAGTTAAACACGTCACTAACGTGTTTAGAGTTACGTGCCTACCTATCTTGAGAACAGGTGAGTTAAACACGTCACTAACGTGCTTAGAGGTACGTGCCTACCTATCTTGAGAACAGGTGAGTTAAACACGTCACTAACGTGTTTAGAGTTACGTGCCTACCTCTTATTTGGAACAGGTGAGGTAAACACGTTACTAACATGTTTAGAGGGTACGTAACTACCTATCTTGTGAGTTAAATAGGTCACAAACGTGTTTATAAGCTACGTACCTACTTAATCTTTTGAGTAAAACACGTTACAAACGTGTTTAGAAGGTTTAGAAAAAATTGATTTTCAATCAATTTTATTTTATTTTCCCGTTAAAATTGATATTTAAAGCTCAAATGTATATAGGTATATTCGAAACATTAGTTGAATTCAATACTAAATTACTAAGGCTAAATATAAGTTATATTATTGGTTGCTTCATTCTTTCATTCCATCTTTATTACAGACAAGTAAATTGAGTTAAATCATTATAAGATAATAGACTGTAATTATTAGAGTTGCGGACTCAATTTGTTCACTGATGAAGTCACAGAGATAATTATAGGGCACATCAATCCGTTTTCACAGGTGGGACAGGTTTTATAATATAACCTGTCCTAAAAATATAATCATTATTATTTAAACTATATACTTTTACTTAACTGATTGGCCAAACAGTATAATATTAAATTATGTACATTTCAATAACTTACAATAAAAATATAATAATAATAAATCCATAAGATTATTATGATTATATATGTATTCTATTCTCCACTTGTTTAAAAATTAATTTTTATATAATTTAACATTATATCAACATTTCATTCAATTAAATTTATCACCAGAATAATTCTATATCATTGAAGATTCACAAATAGTGTACTTATTGTTTCAAAAGTTACTTCACCATTCTTATTTTCATTAAGAACTCAGTTCCGCAGAAGCATTCTGTCACTTTCATAGAAACAGCCTCTAAACAACTATAAATCCGAATATTATTGCCCCATCCATTATACGAAGCCGGTGTAGCGTGAATATATGGATGTCTGAAAGCCTGACAGTGATGAATCTGCCGAACTGTCCTCTCTTACTTATTCCCAAACTGTGGGCCTTAGATCAATAGGACGAAAGCCGTCTCCACGACACTTCGAATCCCAACTCCGCCGAGGAGCTACCAGGATTTTCACCATCCATCTACACAAAGCTCCCATTATTTTGTTTTGGGCTGAAGTTGCTTGTCTTAGAGAATAAAATATTGCAGTACTTTATTCCCTAAGATTTCAATGAAGATAAGTATAGCCAAAATGGTGGAACAAATTAATTGCTTGCTATCTCTAATTTATTTGGATGGGAGGCCTTTATTTTAGTTTCAATCTGATAAATATATCCCAGTCTTAAATCTATAGTTAATAAATAATTGAAATTTAAAATTTAAATCTGAGCTCTGTGAAACTCATTGATTGAAGCAATTGTAAAATTAGTTAATGATTTACTAGACCCATTTTTTTCTAAATTGTTACAGAAAAAATTACTTGAAAAAGATTTATTACTCATATTTTTTTAATATATGCAGACTAAATCTATCACCTATATTTTTTTAACTGTAAAATTATTAATTTGTGAAAAAAATATCATAGTGCGTATTTACTATCATGGTTATTAGATAAATGCTGGGTAAACTTGATTCGGTTTACTTTAATTGAAATCATTTAAATTAGTGTATTTTTTCCTAGCCAATAAAGCTTAGAAATCAATACCTACCAAATCCATAATAATTTTAAAATTCATATAAAAAGAATAACATTTAGGACATTGTATATATTTTTAACTCCTAATTCAATCATAGGTAAAGGTGTATGCTGTATACTTACTCACTCAATTTAGAGGCAAATGCAAACTATGAATAATTCAGATGTTCTAATCAATTTACCGTACTAGCAGCCACTGCAGATGTATCAGACTGTATCATCTGCATCTTCTGTATCATCTTCATCTTCTGTAGATGAATCAGTCTGCATCATCTTCTTCTTCTGCAGATGTATCAGTCTGTATCATCTGCATCTTCTGTAGATGTATCAGTCTGTATCATCTTCATCTACTGTATCATCTTCATCTTCTGTATCATCTGTATCTTCTGTATCATCTTCATCTTCTGTAGATGTATCAGTCTGTATCATCTTCATCTACTGTATCATCTTCATCTTCTGTATCATCTGTATCTTCTGTATCATCTTCATCTTCTGTAGATGTATCAGTCTGCATCATCTTCTTCTTCTGCAGATGTATCAGTCTGTATCATCTGCATCTTCTGTAGATGTATCAGTCTGTAACATCTTCATCTACTGTATCATCTTCATCTTCTGTATCATCTGTATCTTCTGTATCATCTTCATCTTCTGTAGATGTATCAGACTGCATCATCTTCATCTTCTGTAAATGTATCAGACTGTATCATCAGCATCTTCTGTAGATGCATCAGACTGCATCATCTTCATCTGCTCTAGATGCATCAGACTACATCATCTTCTTCTTCTGCAGATTTATCAGACTGCATCATCTTCTTCTTCTGCAGATGTGTCAGACTGCATCATCTTCATCTACTGTATCATCTTCATCTTCTGTATCATCTGCATCTTCTGTATCATCTTCATCTTCTGTAGATGCATCAGACTGCATCATCTTCATCTGCTCTAGATGCATCAGACTGCATCATCTTCTTCTTCTGCAGATGTATCAGACTGCATCATCTTCTTCTTCTGCAGATGTATCAGACTGCATCATCTTCATCTACTGTATCATCTTCATCTTCTGTATCATCTGCATCTTCTGTATCATCTTCATCTTCTGTAGATGTATCAGACTGCATCATCTTCATCTTCTGTAGAAGTATCAGACTGTATCCTCTTCATCTTCAACATGCCTGCATCTTAAGAGAGATAGAGCCACCGCCTCGATGTCGTGACGGGTAAATATGCTCAACAAATTTGTTCATTGAATTCTGAAGTGTTTAGAGTCATCAACTTAAATCTCGACTGCAGAGAAGAAGCAGAGAACACTTGCAAGGGACTATAAAACCTACACTTCTTTCATCTTTAAAGCTTCAAGAAGTCATTCATATCATTTATTTCTAATCGAAATTGCACGCTCAAAATGAAACTATGTTTAAGTTTGGAGAGTTATTAATATTCATATAAACTGAAATATTTTGTAGTTATAGTTATATATACTTACAAATTTCCTATAAAATGATTTACATTTAATAGTTTCAGTGCATTCATGCAATTTATAGTCTATTATAGTTATTGCATAAAATATAGCATATTAATTGTTTATACATAGGGTTAGTTCTTAATTATCGGTTAGTTACTTCTTAATTATCGGTTAGTTAGTTCTTAATTATCATGGATACCAACTAAGATATAAATTAAATAATTATTATTATATCGTTTTTTCTTACTTGTCCGAAAATGGGGAACTGACCGATAATTAAGAACTTGCCCTAATGTTTTTCTTGATAACATTACAATATGTTAGTCCATTAAAGCTCTCAAACACCCCCCTTCTCCCCCCCCAGAACACACACCTCTTTCGCACATTCAATATCAATCCAATGGTTCGTACAACAACTCTATTCCATCAGCTGAGAATGTGTCGAAAGCTGGAATATTAGGAAACGAATAAATAGATGCATGTGCGAGCACTGCAGCTCCATGCATTGGTAGGCATTGGATAGCATTGTTAGCGTTGGATAGTATTGATGGCATTGGATAGCATTGTTAGCGTTGGATAGCATTGTTAGCGTTGGATAGCATTTATGGCGTTGGATAGTATTGTTAGCGTTGGATAGCATTTATTGCGTTGGATAGTATTGTTAGCGTTGGATAGCATTTATAGCGTTGGATAGCAATTATGGCATTGGATAGTATTGATGGCATTGGATAGTATTGATGGCATTGGATAGTATTGATGGCATTGGATAGTATTGATGGCATTGGATAGTATTGATGGCATTGGATATCATTGTGAAGCATTGTTAGCATTGGATAGCATTTATAGCGTTGGATAGCAATTATGGCGTTGGATAGTATTGATGGCATTGTATATCATTGTGAAGCATTGTTAGCATTGGATAGCATTTATAGCGTTGGATAGCAATTATGGCATTGGATAGTATTGATGGCATTGGATAGTATTGATGGCATTGGATAGTATTGATGGCATTGGATATCTTTGTGAAGCATTGTTAGCGTTGGATAGCATTTATAGCGTTGGATAGCAATTATGGCATTGGATAGTATTGATGGCATTGGATAGTATTGATGGCATTGGATAGTATTGATGGCATTGGATAGTATTGATGGCATTGGATATCTTTGTGAAGCATTGTTAGCGTTGGATAGCATTTATAGCGTTGGATAGTATTGATGGCATTGGATAGTATTGATGGCATTGGATAGTATTGATGGCATTGGATAGTATTGATGGCATTGGATATCTTTTTGAAGCATTGTTAGCGTTGGATAGCATTTATAGCGTTGGATAGTATTGATGGCATTGGATAGTATTGATGGCATTGGATAGTATTGATGGCATTGTATATCATTGTGAAGCATTGTTAGCATTGGATAGCATTTATAGCGTTGGATAGCAATTATGGCATTGGATAGTATTGATGGCATTGGATAGTATTGATGGCGTTGGATAGTATTGATGGCATTGGATATCTTTGTGAAGCATTGTTAGCGTTTGATAGCATTTATAGCGTTGGATAGCAATTATGGCATTGGATAGTATTGATGGCATTGGATAGTATTGATGGCATTGGATATCTTTGTGAAGCATTGTTAGCGTTGGATAGCATTTATAGCGTTGGATAGCAATTATGGCATTGGATAGTATTGATGGCATTGGATAGTATTGATGGCATTGGATAGTATTGATGGCATTGGATATCTTTTTGAAGCATTGTTAGCGTTGGATAGCATTTATAGCGTTGGATAGCATTTATAGCGTTGGATAGCATTGTTCGGCTTGGTGGTATATGTATAACGATACGTGATCGACATACTTTTACCAACAGTTGGTGAGAGTCACCTGATGTATTTTTTTATAATCACAGTGGAAAAATGACTGTCTTAGGCCCATTCAATACTAGCAGAAAAAACGCCGCGTTTTCACTGCCCCGTTTACGTCTCTTCAAATAATCAAAGTTAAATGAATGGAAGGCGGTAGAAACACTATTGTAGGTCTACGAATTTGCTTTCCATTCATTTAACCGTGATTAATTGAAGAGGCGTGAACTGAGCAGTAAAAACGCGGTGGTTTCTCTGCTAGTGAGAATGAGCGTAATTAAAGACGGGTACACATTAATCGATAGAAATATAAACTCGATATTTGTGATAGAGTAGAAAAGACGCGAAAATCAGTCAGGGGTTATAAATTTTGAATAAATATAATTTTTATCACGCACATGAAAAAATTTGACATAAGTTAAAAACGTTCAAGTACTCGGACACTCACAGTATTCGGACAGTGGGTGTTAACATTGGGCATGAACCAATGTGACTTTTATAACATTTTGATTGCCATATGAATAATGTTAATTCCCACTTTTCGATTACTGTGAGGGTAATTAAGTGTCCGAATGCTATGTCATTTTTCAAGGAGTGAAACATTCACCAAAAGTTCAATATTTTCCTCAAATAGTCATTTTCTTGTTCATTTTTATACAATTCTTTTATTCACCGCCAGAGTTTCAATGGAAATAATTTGACATGGAATAATTATGTCCTAAAAATGGTCTATTCTACGAGTGATTTCTTCGCGATAATAGCTGTATTAAAACCCATCACATTATTTCAGTTTTGCGCCTATATGAGAATTCTTCATTGCCAGGGTATAATTACTTCTGCCATTTCGGCATTTACGTGATTCAGTTGCTGCCTAGTTGGATAAGTTAGTGAAACTGTTTTAAAATGACACACTTATAATAAATAGACTCCAGTAAAACTATCATCTCACGTTATATAAGGTTTGCTTAGTTTATCAACATCATTTTTCTCAACGGTTTCCTCCTCTTCCAATCTACGGTCTCCTTTTCAAAGATTCAATTCTCCTCTTTTTTCCATTCCTCCACATCAATGATCCAATCCTCCTCTTTTTTCCATTCCTCCACATCAATGATCCAATCTTCCTCTTGCTCCTACATTCCACAATTTCCTCCATCCTCCTCTTGCTTTTTCCTCCTCCAATCTCCTCCTAATAAAAGATCCAATCCTCCTCTTTATCCTCCATTCCTCCTCATCAAAGATTCTCCTCCTGTTCAATGATCGAGCTCTGTCCACCCCTTCCTCCATCTTCAATTGACATTCCATTCAATGAAATCTCGCCATGAATCAAATCACCAGTGAATTGAAACTTTCAATTTAAACTCGAGATGGTTTTTCCCAAACGTCATTTCAAGTTGATATTACAATAAAGGAAGATTCCCCTCATCAGGATCGTAATGTAGATATCCCCGAGATCATCAGGAGTCTGATGGCACCATTCAGATAGTCTAAAACTCGTGAAATTTTCCTCTCTCAATGGCCGCTCATACAACATGCTATTGGTTTCGGCAACATTTAGCAGATGGGTCCTGTGATAAGCAATGACGCCGGCAAACGTCCATTTGCTCTCTCTTTTCATGACATTTTTCTGTCCATTTTGAAGTGAATTGTTCAGGAAACTGAAGAGAAAATATATTTAGGTTTATAGTTTAATTGTCCATACAATAACTATTTATTTATTTAACTACCTTTCTTTAATACGTTATAAGTTTGGTACATTGACTATGTACGCTAATCTTATTCTTATATATACGACATATACAAACTATCTGCTATATCTATAGCATGTATTAATATGTATTTAGTAAGGTATTATAAATATAAGCTATATATCCTTCTTTATTCAACCATTGATAGTTTTTAGATTCAATATCTCATTTCGATGGTATAGACAGAAAGCTGACTTATCTTACATTCATTGTGAATTGCAGATACCTAGCATTTCAATTATTTCTCTCTTTGAAAACTAATTCTCAACATAAAAATTAAATTAACTTTCATCATGAAATAATAAACTTATTTCATGATAGAAAGGATAAAAAAAGATAAATAAACAAATAAAAATTATATTTTAATTATCGTTTAACTATGGAATGAATACCAATTATTATATAAAGTTGTTTTATTATTAAAGTTTTATTTTTTCTTATGTGTACGAAAATGGGGAACTGTCCTATAACTCATAACTTTCCCAAATCTTGGTAACATTGAATTAAATTAATTCACATTATGATATCATTTATATTTAAAATATATCATCTTCAGGTGCATTTTTCCGTTAAATTAATTAACATTGGCGCATTCTGATGTTGCAGCTGTAAATGCCAAAGCATTTTAGGTTGCAGTACGGTAGTGCATGCATTTTATTTAGGCTCTAAGTCTAATCCAGCTTCTCAGTTGTTAATTCAGTATAATCAAGTTGGAGGAATTAACCAGCGCTTTGAAATTAATTACCTTGGAAACATAAATACCAGCTCTCGAATAACTTGCTCGTATGCTGTATAGTTTCATAAGTTATAGAATTATAGCGCTATTAGTTGTTTTTATTTAGTTGATTGGATATTATTTGATGTTGATAATTAATGTCTATCAAATTTGTTGAATCAATTAGGTGATGGTAATTTCAAAATGTTATGAAAGAGCCATGGTTGTTATTAGTAACAACAATAATGTAGGTGGGTCAATTTCTACTAACTATCTTTTATTTTATTTAATGAAAATTTATCATCAATAAAATTTATTTATTAGTTGCTTTTCACATTCATATTTTTATTATGAAATATTTATGATTTTATTAAATATTAATATTTTGAACCTAAATAGGGTTTCTATAAGGTAAAGTAAATTAAATATTCGGAGTCTTCTCCATAGACTTTTTACAGAATTTCGTTCATGTGAAAATATAATGAATATTTGTGGTAAATTGAAGAGAAAAGATACCTTAAAGGGGCAGTTCAGTCAATTTTTGTTTTCAAAATATTAATGTTGAACGATCACTTAGTAAGAATAAAGCATTCTTGAAGAATTAAACGGTTGAAAAAAATATAACAAGCGATATATATCATTTTTTATAAATTCGATTCAGTTCCTGCGTCCTCCTTCAGATGGCGCCACCACTCTGTACTATTTGTTTACATTTTACAGCTGATAACATGTGAACAATTTTTCTATCAACAGTATTAACTGCTAATTTATGAAGAGATGGTTTTCTTTTCAAAACGAAATCTAATTGACTCGAAGGACAGTTTTCAATTTCATAAGTTCTTTTCACCATTTTCATAAGTTAATAACCGATTCAAGTCTGGGACTGGTTATCATTTTGTTTACATACTGCAATGATTAGTTACGCGGTCCACCACAGTCCAAAGATGGCGCCACTAATTTACAATATACTTTTTATATAAACATTTCTAAAATCAACGAATATTCTAATGTTACATAAATAAATATACTAAATCGATTTAGGACTAATTTGGCGATAGTTTGATTTTGACTGAACTGCCCCTTTAAGGTCCCAAACTGTTATAATTTGTATTGTATATTTTTTAAATAACATGAGATAGATGACTACATGTATTAATTATCTCATTTTTTTTCTTTTGCATACTCTTATGCATTTTTGCTTATGTTCATTAAGCTTTTAGGTTGAAATCTAAGTTATTGGTGGGTTTCACATCTTCGAATGTTAAAAACTACACTATAATTCTGATTTTATGGTAATAAGAATTGATATTTATCCATTAAAGAACAAGAATTTAACTCTTCATTTATATTTTTTATGTGATCGAAAATGGGAAAGTGTCCAATAACTCGTCCCTTAAACTGACTGAAACCAAGTGACCAATTCTTCCTGACCAGTTTATTTCGTGATTTATTTATCATCTAAAACTGGTACTACAATCACCATCACTTTTCCTTCCCATCGCAGGAACTAATGACATATCGATGGGTGATCTTCATTCCCCTTCACTGATTTTACATTCCACCGCCATGCCTCTTCGGCCGGTCGAATAGCGTATAAACTGGTTCGTTATGAGGCCAATAAATGATCGAATATCCTTATAGGCTTGCTATTTTATTAGCCGTGAAGTTAAGGAGCTGCAGGTGGAACGAGCTGTGACTGATGAAATGGACCGGTAGCGATAACTCCGGCACTTTACCGCTCTATTTTATACGCCAAATAAGTGCTCTATCACCAGAATTAGTGAATTATAAAAGAAATGAATGCAATGAACGATGATTGGGACGTTGTGATAGAGAATTGGGCATGGGTGCCTTCATAAAATTAAAATTTGATATGGTACTAAAATTAGTAGTTATTATGAAGTAAGAATATGATATAGTGTGACGAATGTACAACATTTATTTGCGAATTCTAAATTTGCATAATAGTAACATTCTAATGGGAAGCTAAATACTATTCACTTACCCATAGTCGGTGATATAGCTTGAAAAACATCTTATCTTAGAATTGTAGCTGGCTTTTGAAGCCATCAAAACTATTAAATTTATCAGTCTACATGTGTCATAGCTAGATCTCATTCCTCTTATCATTATTAGTTTAATAGATTTCACTAGTTTATTTCTCTGAATGTTACCCATTTTCTGCTTTAACATTTAGTTTCCTATAGCATCTTCAATATTATTAATTATTCTTTTCTCTATTTTCACTCATTAGTATCACCTATGAAATTAGTCACCAATTTACTTTCATCTGTCCCTCTTTTGCTTGGAGAGCCACTTTCCTATTTGACTGTCTCTTCAGAGTCTCTTGTATTTAACTTCCTCTATCGTTTTTCTGACTATTTCTATAAATCGCTTTCTGACTATTTTTCTACTATCTCACAGTTTCTTGTATTTCTTCTAACATCTTTTCCTAACTAGTTTTCTCGCTCTCAATTAAAACTTCATGGACCCTATTTCCGTTACAGTTGCACTTCAGTTATTTTCGTTAATTCTGTTATAATTATCCACTAGAATGTTACTTTCGTCTTCTATGTTCGCAGTTCCAAATATCATCTTATTTAACAATTACACAGCACTTCATGCACATATCCTTAATTCAGTTTACGTACCAAGCCCAAATACCCAAAGTAAGTTTGATACTCTTGTTCATTTCATATATAGGTTTGAATTTTAATCGGATACCATAATATTTTAATGCTTCATTGTATATTATATAAATATTCATGTATCTTTATGTCTACTATTGCAGATCACTAATAAAAAGACTCAGTCACACGCACTGTGTTTCACTCGGCAGTTAGTTTCGAGACATATAGTAAAATCTGTAATCAACAGTTTCATGTCAATTCTACCATCTTGAAATTGTTTTTTAGATAAACATTGGTATTTCAAGAGAATTTATTTATTTTACTTTTTATAGTTTAGAATTCTTAAGGTTTTGTTTATCTAAAAAAGAATACTCGAGAAATATATAATATAAATTTATTCCATCACTTTTATTTGTTTAAAATTCTTATTTTTTTTAGATAAACATTGTTATTTAATGGAGAAACATATTTAATATATAAATTTATTCCACAGATTCTGAAGTTTAAAATTCTTGAAGTATTGTCTATCATTATTATGCAATAATTTTATTCCGTTCTTTCACCCCAGCCATCCCATTTGTTGGCTTAGTTCTGCTATTAGTTAATAATTTAGAAGAAACTCTGCATATTTAAGTAAGTGGAGAATTTGCACGAAGATGTTAATGAAATATTCATAGTAAACTCCGCAGACTTAATTTAATATTGACTTCTCTGGGCCCTTTATCTTCTTTTGCATTATTTGCATTCAATAAATTATTATTTAAATAGAACAGGAAGTTAAATATACTTAAATTTAGAAAAGTGTTGTTATTATTGAATTGTTTTATAGTTAATTATTTGTGTTTTATTAAACTTAAATGGTACACAATCAAAAATAGTCTACAATAAAAAATAGTATATAATCGAATGAATTAAAATAGATCAGAAAGTACCCTAGACTTATCATTGGATTTGGAGTTCCCAAGCGAGAAGATAATTTCATTGATAGAGTTCGATGGTTGCATCAGAAGTTGAGAAATTAAAAACTGCTTTAAATGTTCGGAGAATTTGAGCCCTCTATCAAAACTATATCCAATATGAAGAGTTTCACAAACTTCTGATATCCTCTTTGAGTTCGGGATTGAAGAAAAGCTTCTCACATTTTATCTAACTGATCTTAAAATGTTCGAGAGCATGTCTTGAATTTGCAACTAAACTTATTGAAGAAAAAATTTCAACATTATTTGCAGTAGAAATTGATGATTGCAAGTTTATTTATAAAAAAATTGCAGTTGAAATAAGTGGTCGACTTTATTTTCAGTATAAATTGATGACTGTAAATTTATTTATTTAACCAATATCTTCATCTCCAATTAATATTAGTGCTATTTTTCTTGCATATCTATTTTCACTGACTAATTATTCAGCTTTACGATTAGAATAAATAATATATGCTCCCAATAGTTCCGATTTATCATCAAAGGTTCTCAGGTTTCTTTGAGATTCTGAATCTCCAAATTTCATGGTTTGATTTCTGAAGTTGTTTGGGACTTCCTAGATCGCTTGCGGTTATATTAGGTATATCTCAGAACAATCAGGTCCAGCTAAATAGACTTGATAAGAGAATTTAATATGTATTATTATCATTACTATATAATAGGGTAGCCAAAAATATAAACTTTATTTAAAATGGAAATTAGTATTTAACAGATTTGTTATTTTTGATTACTCAGCAGAAAAATGAAATAATAAATTCAATTAATTTTGATCAGTGCTTAGGATGATTTTAAAGTGTGATATGATTAAATTCAAACTATTCTCATCATTCATTAAATTAATATTGATATGGAATATATAAACATTTATTATGATTAAAATTAATTCAAATGAAGTTTTGGATATTTTAATGGATATTTTATAATATATCATTGTGTCCTCAATTAATAATTTTGATTTAGTACCATGGATATGAATAGATAACTTACACTGCTTCATATCTATAGGTTCCATCACCTATATCCATTTTATATTCACAGTATATCTTGAATACTGCTTTACTCCATGAACAAGTAAGATTTTGGGTAAATTTCATTAGTCTCATGAATAAGACTGTGAGTTTGGTGCATTTTAAAAAAGGTCGCAGTGAAAAGTGTTCTCCAATATATTGCCATCTTTTCAGCGGGACTTTGCCATTGCAAGGGATTTAAGTCTTTGGAGATGTATTTATTGTGAATCCGAACTGTCATTGCCATTTCGGCTGTGCAAGAACCTCCAACTCGAGTTCTATTTGTCTATTCGTCACTTGAAAGTTCTTCAGCAAGTGCTACTTGGTTACTGTTCTACTTCTGCCTGCTACGTTTGTTTGTCTACATTCTTGTAGTTTGTGACGATATTGTAGGTTTATTTAGATATTCCAGTTTCATATGCCCATACACGGGTGAATACGTTTAAAATACTGTTTTTTTATTAAGATAAGTTTCAAAATAATTAAGATTCTGCTTTGATGATTTCTATCAAACTTTCTCTATGTTTAAGTAATTTTTTTAGAAAATGTGTAACGGTCAGAATAACGTAACTCACTCTTCTATAATTCCAAATAATTTTAGTGACTGATTCTTGAAGAAAATAGATTCTACTATCTCAGAAATTTAGAATAATTTAAAGCTGTGCTTATGTCCATTTTCATCCCATTCTTTGGTATGTTGCTGTATTAAAGCAATAGCTTTTCTGCATCCATGAACTTTTCCTGGAGCCAGTTTCTTTTTGACTCTACTTCCTTGAGGTCCTTTATATTTAATTTCCTTTTGACATTAGCAATAGGTTCCAGATTGGTTGCAGCAGACGTTAATTCCTTCCTAAGAAATATAATTAAAACCTATTTAGGTGTATTAAACAAGCAATGGTTTCATTTTAGATGCACGCCTTATAATGAATTAAATAGAATAGTTTGAATTATATACTTTTTAAAAAGATGATCAAAGTTTCATGAATTCCAATTTACCAATCTCCGAATAATCTTTTGAATGGTTTTTACTCTGTTAACCAATATAAAACTCTCTGAAAGTGAAAGTAGCGGCGGAAAGTATTAGCTAATTTGTAGTGGAAAAAGAACCCCCAACATGGTGTTTCTTATCAAGTCTTCAGGCATCAGGATAGTTACACTTTGTGCAAACTTTTGATGACAAACTTCGAGCTCAGCGACTCAAAAAATGGAATAAATTAGATGGTGTCTTTCCATAAGAAGGGATCTGATGACAGCATCTCATACACCTAATTATAATAATAAATAGGGAACTACACTCGTAATGCAAACTCGTCAGAAGCAAAAGTAATTTGGAGTTCTGTTTGAACTACTAACGAATTAGCTCAGATTTAGATCTAGGAGTTTCACAATTTCAGTACTCATTTTGCGGCTCGGTGAATATAATTTTGAGATCGTATTATATGTTTCAGATGACTTCAGTTGAACTCATAGTTCGTTAAATTCTGGCAAATTATTCAGAGGTTGTTAGAGTGTTGCTTGCTAAGAGCCATCCATGCATATTCATTTAATTCAGAATGCAAACATTGTTCTTACATTTGGTGAGAAATCAACTGTGATGAAATATTCCGGCGATGAAATGCAGCTGCATTGTGAGCTGAAACATAATAGAGAAGCTGCAGGTAATATACTCGCTAAGTCTCTTTGAAATGTGTCCATAGTATCGTCGATGTAGTCCATACTCTATTTATCAACCATTCTGTTTTATTCTGGAGAGTTAGACAAGTCAATTTTTTTGTTTTCAAAGATCAGAATTGAGAGCAAATTGGCAGCGCAAGTAGGAACAAAAGAAACTTCAGTTTGTTCTTATGCTCATCTCGTTCTCTTGCCTCAAATTTCTACAAAAAATGAACCTAAATTGAATTACATGAAGGCTCGGGCAGCCGCGAGTGGTTAGGTTCAGAAGTGCGTCAGATGTTTTCTATCGCTCAGGGATTCCTTACGTTTGAGCTGAACCATTTAATAATTTTTTGATACACTCAGGTTGATGCTTTTGTGCTAAAATGGTTTTATATTAGATAATCCTGATATAAATCTTGATGATAATATCGCTGGTAAAACTCTTCAATCCCACTTTAATAGATTTTTTTTATAGCAAAGTATATTTCATTGAAAAATTATTTCTCTTCAATTTATTTTTCCAGAGCAATATTGTAGTTCTCAGACACTTAAGTAGGTTCACAGTACTCGGATAGTGGGGTTAAGTTTAGTTTATGATAATTAAATCAAAAATTTCTTAAGGTTAGATTGGTTCCTACTTTTCGTTACTAAATATAACCACATATGCACGTGCTTTGATATATGTAAATATAAGTATTAGTAATCTAATAAATGTTTATCCTTGAGATTTCCCAGATTTAAGGACTATTCCAAGACAGGGATATCGTACAACGATAAGCTAGGTTGCAATAATTGAGTTTGTGCTACACAGCAATTCATAGGCTTCTTCAGTGAGAAATTAGTGCTCTCGTAATCAAGACATTCAAAACTTTAATTAGTTGTCGGAGAAACATGAGGAGAGCCGACAATTTGGTTTGATTATACAACTCATTGTGGAGAATAATGCAAAGTGTTTTGACGGTGAAACAGTCAGAATAAAGAAATTAATACAGGAGTGGTAATAAAAACTGCCATTTGTTTTATTCAAGTGGTCGATATATACAAAATTCATCCTCACTAAATCTAATTTTAAATTAAAGATACACAATTTTTTTATGAGTATTACATATTTATTATGTTTATTTATTCATATATGTATTTTCATTTTTTAATTATATATATTTATCTATAACATTATAATGGAAGAATTCTATTATTATTGTATTATTATAATAGAAAAAATTACCTTTTTTATCACTCTTGTTTTACATTTTATTTTCAATTTGAAGTTTCCTATCTATTACTTCAGTTAAAAGATAATAACATGTGTTCAGTCATTATTTTATTGGTATTCACTATCTATAATACCAGCATGTATCATGGATAACCCCCCCCCAAAAAAACAATTATTTTATCGATTTATCTCATATGACCGAAAATGTTTACCCGACCGATAATGCGCAAGTTACCCTCGGTAAAGGTAAACTTGTGCGACACAAATAAAGTTCGAGTCACTCAAGTTATCAGCAGACTCGTAATACGGAGAGCGTCTATCTGAATAGGAGAGTGGAAAACAGAGAACTATGGAAACAATACTCTTTGTAATTAGACAATGCCTCTCTTCAGTAACAATTACCCGGTCTACAATGTGGACGGCCTGCCTCAATTCACTGCGGCTAACAGAAATGTGAATAGATGTTCCAATTGAGTCGCTAAAGCATTCTAATTGAAGTTAAAACTCCTCCATATTACCATCCAATTATCATTCTCTATCATTCTATGGATAAATAAATGAAACATAATTATTTAGACTCTACAATTGCATAAGCGCTTTCGTCTACTAAATCGCCATCATTGATCACCTGCTATATATAAGTTAATATTCTCTTTCTTAGTTTAAAGCTATATTGTTTATGGCAATATAGGCTGTACAGCTCAATAAGCAATATTTGCAAAAGTACTTGCAGAGGATAGGCAAAGTTTGTATTTGCAATAGGTATAAATTTGGCCCCATTTTCAATTGTTGGCTGGAATATCAGCAGAAGTCGAGTTCTAAAGTTTCAAGGATGATATGATTAGGTTCAGTGGCAATTCGGTTCCAATATCTCCAAACTCCGAATCAGGCCAAGGGTTTCCTCTCTAGAAATTTTCAAAACTTTTAAATTGCAGTTTTGTCTCATGGAATTTAGTAATTTTAATGATGATATCACGTGGGAAGAAACCTAACAAGGAACTAATGATAGTTATTATATTAGCATCATAAACTTTTTAAAATTACAGACGATTTCCTAAACTTTGTAAAAATAAGTTCTAAAAAATATTAAATTAATTAAGAAAATTACAGTAATTCGAAATCGTTGGTTGCAAGCAACTTCTTGAAAAAAATATATAGTATTTTATATTATATTTCATTAAATTAAATTAAATTGTATTACATCATACTTCATATCAGTTAGACTGAGTTTAACGATTGGTGGCAATAATACTATGTGCCTTTATTACCATATGCACCAACAGCACAGGCAAAATCAGAGGCAAATCCTGAGGAGAGGATTAATGGCTGCAGGGAGAGGTCTTTACGAGCTCACTAGTGAGGATAAAGATCCATCAAAGAAATTTGCTCGCCCTCAAAGATTAATGGAGTTCTGCTTTGGTAATTTTGGAGAGAATTTGTGTAACCTACAGCTCTCTTTTCTTCTTCTACACTCAGTGGGTAATTGAGCGATGGTGCGATTGAGCCTTTATCGGGACTAGGTAGGTTTCTTGTGTTTTATTGTAACCTATCAGTTACACGATAATTATGTTTCAGTTTTATCTGTAATGTTGGAAATTTTTGTATAATATATAGTTATTATTATCAATTGATTATGGATAAAAATGTTGATGGACTATTAAAATTTTATCTCAAATATAATATCAATGCAGTCAAAATAATAAAAAAAAACATTTTAAAACAGGTTTGATATTCGAAGAATCAAAGAACCAGCAAAAATATTTAAAAAAAATTCAAGCTGAAAGGAAAATGATGACAGTATTATGAGGTTTATTAATAAATAGAATATTTATATCGCAGGCAGATATTCATAAATATTTTTTGAATACATTAACTGCATATCATCAAAGTTTATATATTATTTATTGGAATATTGAGAAACTAAATAGAAAAATTGATAGTTCGAATTTTTTTATGAGATGCAATAAAATATTATCTAGAAGTTGAAAGTCTTTATTAGAAATGCGAGCCAGAAATGACCCTCTTTTATAACTTAATTAATTAACTTACTACTGAAATTCATGATAATTAATGGTAATAATCAATTTGAAAGTTTTTGAGTTATAAAAACTACATTTTTAGTTATAAAAACTAGGTTTTGAGTTAAAAAAAACTAGTTTATTAGTTATAAAAACTAGGTTTTGAGTTAAAAAAACTAGTTTATTAGTTATAAAAACTAGGTTTTTAGTTATAAAAACTAGGTTTCTAGTTATAAAAACTAGGTTTTTAGTTATAAAAACTAGGTTTCTAGTTATAAAAACTAGGTTTCTAGTTATTAAAACTAGGTTTCTAGTTATAAAAACTAGGTTTTTAGTTATAAAAACTAGGTTTCTAGTTATTAAAACTAGGTTTTTAGTTATAAAAACTAGGTTTCTAGTTATAAAAACTAGGTTTTTAGTTATAAAAATTATGTTTTTAGTTATAAAACTAGGTTTTTAGTTATAAAAACTAGGTTTCTAGTTATAAAAACTAGGTTTTTAGTTATAAAAACTAGGTTTCTAGTTATTAAAACTAGGTTTTTAGTTATAAAAACTAGGTTTTTAGTTATAAAAACTAGGTTTTTAGTTATAAAAACTAGGTTTCTAGTTATAAAAACTAGGTTTTGAGTTAAAAAGGTTATCTAATGGGAATCCTTCAGTATTAAGAACAATGGGATTGTTAGAATAAGCTAATGACATGGGCATGGACTAAATTGTTGTATGTCCCTTAAGTGAATTCCTTTCAAATTTTCCAAACACCATTTGCCAATATTGCACTCAGTCAATTTTGTAAATGGACAGGTATATCAATAACTCAATGTCATTATTTCAGGAAACAACCCTACATCAATCTAAGTCCTTTGACACTCAATTTGTCTCATCTAGAAGTGTTTTATTCCAGAATTGAAGCTTCCGCATCGTAACATGTGTTCCGTACCAATTGAGGAAAATGAAGAGTCGGCAACAAAAGAGGTTTTGCTGTACAAATGTTTAACAAAAATGCCAATGAAAAGAAATGGTAAGTAATCATTTTACAATTGTTATGGAGAGTTTGATAATAATTATAATAATAAATTACATGAAAAACGGAATTGAAAAAAATGTGAGTCATAGTAAAATAAAAAAAATCTAATAAATCGTGACCGGTAATTGACCCGTATTTTGACCCCCTTGTAATTATTGCGACCAAGCCACTTATTGCTACCAAGCCACTTATTGCAACCAAGCCACTTATTGCAACCAAGCCACTTATTGCTACTATGCCACTTATTGCAACCAAGCCACTTATTGCAACCAAGCCATTTATTGCTACCAAGCCACTTATTGCTACCAAGCCACTTATTGCGACCAAGCCACTTATTGCTACCAAGCCATTTATTGCTACCAAGCCACTTATTGCTACCAAGCCATTTATTGCTACCAAGTCACTTATTGCAGCCAAGCCACTTATTGCTACCAAGCCACTTATTGCTACCAAGCCACTTATTGCAGCCAAGCCATTTATTGCTACCAAGCCACTTATTGCTACCAAGCCACTTATTGCGACCAAGCCACTTATTGCGACCAAGCCACTTATTGCGACCAAGCCATTTATTGCGAACAAGTCGCTTATTGCGAAAAATGCAGATTGCTCAAATACAATACTGGAAATTTATCTATGCATGTTCATAGCAAGGTAGCTGTATGACAAGAGAAAAATGTTTTGATACAGATGTTAGAATATTGTACTATAAATGTCAACACAGAAAATTCATGAATGGAATGCAGCAGCAAAAATAAGTATAAAAAGTTGAGTTAGCGTCGTATTGGTCCACTAGTGATAAAAAAATCTCTCTATTGATCGAAGGTAAACATAAAGTATGATTGATTATGAAACCCCGTAAAATAGATTCATTTCATTTATCTAAACCTGAAAGAAGGTGAAAATTCAAAGAAATCAATAAAAAGTTTAAAAAGATCTACATGAGTTCTTAATTTTATTTTCCTAATCTTCAATGGCATTATCCTATTTTATCTCCTTTTTTATAATTTATAATATAAAAAAGAAAGTATTCTCGATATCTTTTCCAGCAGAGTTTTCTTCTATTCTCCTGGGAGGTATTTTGCTACTCTTGAGGACTCTCCCCCAGATCATTAGATGTAAAGTCGGCTAAAATGTTTTTTCCTTTGAAATTGGTTGTATAATGAATATTGTAAATTTTTAGCTATCATTCTGCATTAAAATTTTAATAAATTTATGAATTTTATTTATTGCTTAGAAATGTTTATTCAAAAGATGATTCTTTAGACATCAGAGTTAAATCTACTAAAAGTTTATTTTTAATTGTTTTCAATATAGGATTTAATACTTTTAAATTTAAGACAGGACTCTAAAATATTTATTGCTCCATGGCACTAGGACATCCCTTCTTAGAAAGAATGTACAGAAATAGAACTGAATTTCCCACATTTTTAAATCCATTGAACTCTGGAGAAGTTTACCCCCTTTTTTATTAGAACCCATGTCCGATTTTAAATTCGAAAATCGTTAAAAAAAATATTTGCATTAATGACTATATCGTTGAAAATTGACTTTTTTTTTAGATCACTATAGTTGGCATTTATATTTTTCACTGCATTCATTTCAAATCTAGAGCTTTATAATGATTTTCTATATTTTATTTTTAGGTTGTATAAGATTTCATTTCTTTTTGGAACCAACACTGTACAATTTTTTGGGTAACTGTTTAGCATGTTTTGAATTGAAATTTTCTAAAGTGTGAAACATAAAAAGAATCAAGATAATAACAAGGAGTGGCACTAGGACATCCCTTTTTTTCTCCTGTGTCATAAAACCCTTTGATCTACTCTCTACTCCCTACTTTTTCACCTCCATTTGCCAAATTGGGTGCAGAGTCTTTTGAACTTTTACAAACTGTAGGTGATATTGAACTTCAGTTCTTTTTACATAAATGTGTTTTGAGTAGCTTTTAGTTTGTGATAAATTATCAGGGGCAATAAATTTGACAGTCTTTAAGTGATTTTCCTGTTCGCTGTATTATCTGGATAAGTGTTAGATAAAATGATTGGTAGGAGAGTAGGCTTCATTTTTAGCAATGTTTTGAATAGGCTTTTGATCTTGTAACAAAACCTAAAGGAGAATTATTTAAGATTCTGAATTATCTTTAATTTCACATCAGATAATTTTGTTCCTTATTAGCTAAGTGTAGATATATTTATTCTCCATTATGAACATTTGCATCAGTTGTGTATTATTTCGTTGTGACTTACCCGCAGATGAAACGCCAGCGTTTTCACCGCCCAGTAACGCCTCTTCAATTAATTATAGTTAAATGAATGGAAAAAAAATTTGCAGTTCAGCATTTATATCGCCCTTCCACTCATTTAACTGTGATGATAAACTGGGCGGAGGAAACTCGGCGTTTTATCTGACAGTATAGAATAGGCCCTAGCCACCAAATGGTATCAGTTGGAAAGATAGACAGTGAAGAGATGTTTTGACGCATTGTCTTTTCGAGTGACACTGGAGCGTGAAACTAACTCGTATACAAATGGCTTCATTGTGATGTGGTCTGCCAATTGAATTAGCAGTGGACATCTAAATAAAATGAACTTCACGCTGCTGTAAATGGAGTTGTTTGGACTTCAAAGCCTCTGAATCCTACTTCATTCATTTAATTTGTCGCTGTGATGTTTGTAGTGTAAAGTTAGATTATTCAGACCCATAGAAAGATTTTTAGGCAACTGTGAAGGCTTGCTTTGATTCGATGTGAATGCACATAGTATTAATTAAACATAGAAAAAAAGATTCAAGATAAAACACGAATGTCGCTTGAGCTTTATCTTAAATAATTTTAAAGAAAGAATCAATGTCGAGACAATATATACTTTTTCTCAGTGCATGCATAAATAATTAATTTGTATTAAATGGAAAGAAGCTTTGTGTAAGATGGACATATGTTATAGTTGGTGAATTTAACGGTTGATATTAAATAAATATATTATTCATAACGTTTTTGAAAATCATTTCTCTGTAATAACTACCATCAAAGTATCTCAGTACCGAGAATAATTTCTCTGTAATAACTACCATCAAAGTATCTCAGTACCAAGAATCATTTCTCTGTAATAACTACCATCAAAGTATCTCAGTACCAAGAATCATTTCTCTGTAATAACTACCATCAAAGTAATCTCAGTACCAAGAATCATCTCTGTAATAACTACCATCAAAGTAATCTCAGTACCAAGAATCATTTCTCTGTAATAACTACCATCAAAGTAATCTCAGTACTAAGAATCATCTCTGTATAATAACTACCATCAAAGTTATCTCAGTACCAAGAACCATCTCTGTATAATAACTACCATCAAAGTAATCTCAGTACCAAGAATCATTTCTGTATAATAACTACCATCAAAGTAATCTCAGTACCAAGAATCATCTCTGTATAATAACTACCATCAAAGTAATCTCAGTACCAAGAATCATTTCTGTATAATAACTACCATCAAAGTAATCTCAGTACCAAGAATCATTTCTGTATAATAACTACCATCAAAGTAATCTCAGTACCAAGAACCATCTCTGTATAATAACTACCATCAAAGTAATCTTAGTACCAAGAATCATCTCTGTATAATAACTACCATCAAAGTAATCTCAGTACCAAGAATCATCTCTCTATAATAACTACCATCAAAGTAATCTCAGTACCAAGAATCATTTCTGTATAATAACTACCATCAAAGTAATCTCAGTACCAAGAATCATTTCTCTGTAATAACTACCATCAAAGTATCTCAGTACCAAGAATCATTTCTCTGTATAATAACTACCATCAAAGTATCTCAGTACCAAGAATCATTTCTCTGTATAATAACTACCATCAAAGTATCTCAGTACCAAGAATCATTTCTCTGTATAATAACTACCATCAAAGTATCTCAGTACCAAGAATCATTTCTCTGTATAATAACTATCATCAAAGTATCTCAGTACCAAGAATCATTTCTCTGTAATAACTACCATCAAAGTAATCTCAGTACCGAGAATAATTTCTCTGTAATAACTACCATCAAAGTAATCTCAGTACTAAGAATCATTTCTCTGTATAATAACTACTATCAAAGTAATCTCAGTACCAAGAATCATTTCTCTGTATAATAACTACCATCAAAGTAATCTCAGTACTAAGAATCATTTCTCTGTAATAACTACCATCAAAGTAATCTCAGTACCGAGAATAATTTCTCTGTAATAACTACCATCAAAGTAATCTCAGTACTAAGAATCATCTCTGTATAATAACTACCATCAAAGTAATCTCAGTACCAAGAACCATCTCTGTATAATAACTACCATCAAAGTAATCTCAGTACCAAGAATCATTTCTGTATAATAACTACCATCAAAGTAATCTCAGTACCAAGAATCATCTCTGTATAATAACTACCATCAAAGTAATCTCAGTACCAAGAATCATTTCTGTATAATAACTACCATCAAAGTAATCTCAGTACCAAGAATCATTTCTGTATAATAACTACCATCAAAGTAATCTCAGTACCAAGAATCATTTCTGTATAATAACTACCATCAAAGTAATCTCAGTACCAAGAACCATCTCTGTATAATATCTACCATCAAAGTAATCTTAGTACCAAGAATCATCTCTGTATAATAACTACCATCAAAGTAATCTCAGTACCAAGAATCATCTCTCTATAATAACTACCATCAAAGTAATCTCAGTACCAAGAATCATTTCTGTATAATAACTACCATCAAAGTAATCTCAGTACCAAGAATCATTTCTGTATAATAACCCCTTGCAGTAATATCAAAGGAATTGCAATTCCCCTCTAATTACAGTGCCATCTTTCTATTAGAAATCTATTTGATTTAAACTCTATCTCTAATCAGGGCAATGATTGCGTCGGGCCAATTAGAACTATTGTAATAAACAATAATAATCACGGGAATTGAAATGAATGTAAAGGTTGCAATTAGTGAAATCAATACCGTAAATAGATTTTATTTCTATTGGCTGAAATTATCAATGTGTCTAGATTAAACTTTAGATTAAAGTAAAGAATATTATTATAGCGTACATATTCTAATAATCATAAACTGTTGATAAACCAAGGGTAGTAATGAAAAGTATTGAATATAATTAAATACCATTATATTATAAGATACTCAATTGTAAATAAGAAGGATTTGGCTTTAATTCTTCAGAACAAATTAAAATTCTCATGAACGTTTAATTTATTAATCAAAATATATATTATTACTGAGTTATTCCTAATTTGAAAATCTGTCTTTCGTATAAGTTTTAAATGAGAGTTCAATTTACTTATTTTTTAATTGGAGTATTCAAGTAACTCAGAGAAGAATACCAATTTCACAAAAGGTTAATATTGCCATTACTAGTTACCTAGTTTCCCGATCTGATGATTGCATTTTAGCCAATGAGATCTCAATGGGCGGCGAGGCTGAGAAACTGAAGTAAGCTTAAGGAGAGGCCCATCTACATGGCCAATTTAGATATTCATTGAGCGTATGTATAATTGTCATAGGCAGATTTTCATTTGCGATAGGGTTGACTCAAACCTTCTCGGCAAAGAGCTGAATGAAAAGATAGTAGAAATTCGTTTAAATGCTTTTAATAGATGTCGCATAATTATAATTGAATACATTTACAGAGGTTTAGATGGAAGAATAGGGAGCTGATTCTACATAAAATCTGGTAAGTCTGATTAGAGAAATTAATTAATATAATTTAAAGCTCATATTTGATGTGATTTTTATTATAACCCATTGTAAATTTTATCCATTATTCAAGTTGCATCTGGTAATTGGAATTTATAAAAATTATATTAGCAATTTTATTAGTAAAATATTAGTTGATATGTTTTGGTTTACAGAAAATAAAATTGATTAAATTTATGAAACAGTCAAATGGATTCTGTCAGCTTCAAAACTATTTTATTTATTCATTTTTGTGAACCGCATCAATTGAAGAATTATTGCAAACAAAACAATGAATTATATCATATTCTGCTAGACATCTTAAACTATTTTTAATATTTTTACATAATTACAAAGTCTATAATACAATTTAATATCATTTTTTTAACGTTACCAAAATATTTCACTTTTAATTTCATATTAATAATAATTCGTCCACAATTAAAATAAAGTGAGAAAATGTAAATTTAAGAAATTACATGAAATTTAAACTTAATATATAATTTTAATAAGGGGTTTACAGTATATTAAACCAAGAAAGTTATTCGTAGGTACAATTTTCTGTATTTAATTGCTATTATTCCGAATTGGTTCTTCAGGGTCCATCTAAGCGAATTCCTAAATGTACCTCAAGTTACCTTTGCAGAGCCGCGTTAAATATAATTAAAATAGTTTTAGGGACACCGCTGGCTGCTTCAGCGCTGACTGAAATATCTTCCACGCCTCCATGATAGAAAGTCAAATATTTAGTAGCGCCACATTTCTTAGAAGCGAAGCAATAACTTTGCTCAAGAGCTGAATGGATGTTCGCGCCAAAATAGAAGACCAAAAGTTATTTTTATTAGAAAAGTTATTGAATTTATTCGAGAAGTTAGAGAACATAATCGTATATTGTGTTTAATGACAGAAGGTGGAAATCAGTGAATAGATGCTATTCTCTGGAGTCTTCAACAGGTATATATTCTGTACACTAGTAACATGCAACAATAAGAGTATATTATCTATCTATTTATTGATGTACTCTAAATGATAATTGATCAAAATGCTTCAAAGTTTTTCTAAGTTTTTGACAATAAATAATTCACTAGAAGTATACTTTCTAATTATTACTGAAAAGATTGAAGAAGTTAGGAAGGTAAGATCACAAAGACATTATAAATGATTGGGGGTGATATATTGCAGCGCTTTTAATAATTGTAGTTTTGTTTCCATAAATAATGTCTTATCAAACCAATAGATTTGTGTCAGAAAGCTTTGGGAACTGATACCTAAATGGCGGACCGAAATGGTGTAAGTTTACGTCTCAGATTATAGTTGATATTCAGCCACATCATGTGAAGATGAAGTTAGCCAGGGCTTTGGTTAGCTAGAATTGATGGGATTGTTATTGGCCGAGAAAGCAAGGAATACCAATGCAGCTCCCATGCAGCCCTAATGCAGCTCTATACTTAACCTTTAGTACAAACTTTGGGTGGAAATATTTATCGGTCTTTTAGGTAGGTACGTGGTAAAACACCTAAATTATAATTATAGCAATTATATCATCAACAAATTAAATATAATTAAACAATACCATATCGATGATCATATATGAAAACATTTCAAAAAATTATTATTTAACTTGTATCTGAATTGGTATCCATGATGCCTGCAGCTAGGTATCATGGATACCAATTAAAAAAAGTTCAATAATAATAAAAATTTAATTTAAAAGCTTTATCTATAAATTTGAATTTATCAAACTGCTAAATTTTTAGGTTAATAACAATTTATTAGCAGCACAGCTTTTATTTTGAATTAATATTACATAATATAATTTCTGTTTATTAATCGACTTCTAAAGATTATTGTTTCATGACTTTAATGAAATATAAAGTCATCACATCATTTTCAAAGAATATTAATTATGTTTTTAAGAGCCATGAAGTTTCTATTGCGAAAGAATCTTCAAAAGAATGAAGGCGCATGGAAGATATTACAGTGAGTCAAGGAGTCTCTGGAAGATTGATTTTATATTGAAGGGCCCTAAGAAAATAGCAGTGATAAACTAAATCCTCTACCAGGGGATCGATTCACACCGAAAAAGATGAGATACAATGTGTGTTACAATTAAAATGAAATTAGTATACTGCCTGATATTGCAATTAAATTAATACATTTAGGATTATATTTACATGCAAGAACGTGTCAATATATACAATTATACATATAATAATTTAACTAAATTATATTTCTTAATCTCCAAAGTCAGAACTATGTTACTAATTATTAGTTTGGATACTCCCTCTATGTTCTCATGATGCTCCCTCTATGTTCTCATGATGCTCCCTCTATGTTCTCATGATGCTCCTTCTATGTTCTCATGATGCTCTCTCTATGTTCTCATGATGCTCCCTCTATGTTCTCATGATGCTCCCTCTATGTTCTCATGATGCTCCCTCTATGTTCTCATGATGCTCCCTCTATGTTCTCATGATGCTCCTTCTATGTTCTCATGATGCTCTCTCTATGTTCTCATGATGCTCCCTCTATGTTCTCATGATGCTCCCTCTATGTTCTCATGATGCTCCCTCTATGTTCTCATGATGCTCTCTCTATGTTCTCATGATGCTCCTTCTATGTTCTCATGATGCTCTCTCTATGTTCTCATGATGTTTTCTTGTTAATGTTGATAATAAAGCACATATTGAACGGTTGTGGTGAATTATGCATTATTCAATATGATTCAAATTATAAATATTATCTATATGATATCATGTAAACAAACACATGCCATGATAGTTTGCTCTCATGTCATATAAACATGTTTCGCAATTACCAATGTAAAATAGTTAATTACCGGACGCTCAGCTCAGGTGAATTGATTGCTTCATCGGCGGTGCCATTTTCAGTGAAGTCTCGTTCCGGCGGCGGATATTGATGTGCTGTGCAACAAATATGGCCAGAAGCAATCTGCTGTTATCTCATGGACATTTATTTATTCAGAAGCGATATCCTGGGGCCTATATAGAAGCGCTGTTCGTTTGTTTCCGATGGCATTTGTTGATAGCAATGTTCAGCTAACAAGATCGTTCGACAGGCGGAGCAGCATGCGACAGAACCTTTCAATATATTACGCTCCAAATTCAGTCGGAGTCAAAGTTTGCACGAAAATTCCTAAATTTGGTGACGTGCTCTTTATTTCGAAACTAGAAGACAATCTATTGTGAGATGATATTGCTGGTGTTGAATTTAAAATAGGGTTGAACTATCGTAGTGTTTCAATTGAATAGTGACCTAAAATTATTATTATTATGGGTCTTCAATGCATTGAGCACGATATCAGTATTCAATAATTTATAAACGATTTTCTGGTTTGATAGTAAATGAAGAATAGTTTTCTGTTGCTGATATTCAAATATTCGTTTATTCAATGCTTATTTAGTATTCAAATAAACATTTGATATTCAAGTATTTATTCATTCCAAGTATTTTTACCTGAACATTTATTTATTATCTGTAGATTATTATTATTATTGAATATGGTTATTATTAATTGCCTCTTTCATAAAATATCATAATTACAAATTTTCATGTTCGACGAAAGACTACAATTTTTTTCATATTTATGATGAATTACGATCGAATTTCGGAAAAAATTCGTCTTAGACAGACGATATTTGCTTATTGAGTAAAATTCAGTGTTTATATTTTTTATCGGTGTTTATATTTTCCCGGTTTGGAGCATTGGAAAACATCGTTAAATTTTCCCCATAGACTTTTCGAACATGCGTGTGAAAAATGACATCATTTGCCGACAAAATTAGCCAACGACCGAAAGGAGAGAAATCTAATTAGGGAATTCGATTTTTCCAGATGATAAAAAGTGTTTCAAAATTACAACATCTGTTTTATCTTCTGTTTTGAATATCAGGAACATGGTGCTAGTTGACACAAAAATAGATTGATTAATAATATTTTCTATACACTATTATGTTTATCGTCAATTTTTAATTCGTTTTCATTGAATCATTTTAATTAAAGTGATAGAAAGAGATCTGTGCTTAATTCTATTGCTGGAATTTAATTATTTGTGATATTATTTGATATGTTAGTATAGTATAATTTTATTTTATTTGTTTATATATATAGTAAAATAAATCTTACTATTATGAGCAATTCATCACAATAAAAATCGTCACTTTCATATTAAATCTATTTACAAACAGGCTTGAATGAATAAAACCTCATTTACAAATCCTCTATTCGATCAGATAGGAAATATAAATTATATTCCATCAACTTCAACATTACGCACTATTAATTTTCATTTCCAATTTAACTGAGTGTAACTAATAAATGGATATCACAAACACACAAACCTTCATTCCCCGAACATTCATCCATTCTTTACGGTGCACTGAATATGAATTCAACCCTTGATTGACGATATATGATTCCTCTGCTGATATTAAATACTGGAGCGAATCCAGACGGGTTAACGAAGCAGATTATTTAATTTGTTCGACAATGGCTTATGAAGCAAGATATGTTCAAAGAGGGAATCCGTCAATGCCGCCAGTCCGCCCTCTGCGCCGATGATTGATAACCCACTCCTCATCCCAATCATACCCGTCAATTAAATCGCAATTGGCTGTGATAACTAACGATCCAATTTAGTCATTCGAGATTCACTTCATCAACCTACATCTCCTAATCAATTGTACTTTCATTGCAGAATAGAAGCCAAGTGAATACAACGTGTAGAAATTAAGCATACTGATGATGAGCTTCTCAGTTAAAAAAATCCTCCAAAGAAATTTGGAACTACTAAATACATGAAATACGAATACAAAAATCTAAATTTTTGTTTAAGATAGAAAGTAGATTCAAATCAATTAGGAGAATCATAAAATGGTCATTTTAAATGATGTTATAACTATAATTAATAATATATCCTTTGATAACTGATTCAATATCACATACTAATATCAATTTAGCTCGTACTCAGAGTACTCAACTGCTTCTCCATTCGAACTCAAAATGGAAAAGCGTCATCCACTAAGATTGCAGCCATTGATCATTGATATTCGGTGCACAACTCAATTTCATTGTCTCTTTGAAAAATGATCGCACAATTTTAGTGCCGGTGCAAAAAAACGTAATTTGGCAGAATGTATCACGCGTGTGTATAACTGTTGTACCTACCTACGCCATATCCTGGAAATTGGACAAATATCCTCTAGAGAGAGGGAGGCAAAATAGTCTCGTTCTGTTTGTCAAGTTGATTGGGGAAGAAGCAAAACTGAGCAACAACTGTGTCAAATCGAATCAATTATCTGGAGCCTGATGCACTTGTTCGATATTTGCTCCAGACTTCAAAAATCTCTCAAAAGTTTTGGCCTTTGGAAAATGGTCTTTGTCAACTGGATTATTTGAAGCTATTCTTCTTCAAATGATGAAAGCTGTTTGAAGATAGTGAATTAACGGATGGTAATTACTATGAAATGGATCTTAACGTCATTTAAAATGTTATTTTTGGATGCTACCTATAAAACCGAATTTACATATTAATAGCTAGCCTTTTCAAATACTAAAAAATAGGAATTGAATCTATAATTAGTAAGTATTAATTTCATCGGCAGAGTATAAATCAACTGGTGATTTTTTTGGTACATTTAAAAATATCTACATTCAGAGTAAATATCCTTCACCAATTTTTCCAACAATAAATACGAGTGTCAATTATATTTTGACTTTTTCGCATATGCTCGCAATAAATTTGGCATAGAGCAAACTTTGAAATAGTTGAAGAATCTTTCCAATGAGATATGGAGAGATATCGTCTTCCATTTCAAACTAATAGTGCGCCATTCTGGAACTTTTGGAAACTTCCAGATGACGTATATCAAAAATGTAGATGAACTCTAAGAAAAAGGCATAAGAGCTCTAGTTAGGAAGAGCTTTCATAAAGAAGGAGATGCGGAATAGATATCATATTTCTCAGTTAAAGAGTTTAGTTTAGAGGCTTGTAATCCTTCGCTGAAAGATCGAGAGCTACTTCTCTTATTAGAAAAACTGCAACGGCTTTGTTCTACAAGAAGAAGAACTTTCTGGGACCGTCTCGGGAGCTGCCACTTATCTCTATTGATTTGGACCTGTACTGCTTGACTGACTTAATTTGTTGAGATGAGTTATGAAAAGAGTGATGAGTTATGAAGAGAATAATGAGTTATGATGAGAGTGATGAGTTATGATGAGAGTGATGAGTTATGATGAGAGTGATGAGTTATGATGAGAGTGATGAGTTATGATGAGAGTGATGAGTGAGTTTTGAGAGTAATGACATGAGTTATATGTATATGAAGCTAATGATATATGATGCTATATAATATATGAAGCTATATAATATATATCGGGATAAATTACTAATGAAGGTATATAATATTCTACTAAAATAATATACAACTTTAGTGAGCACATTAATGGTTTTACATTTTCTCATTCTATTAATTCATTATCTTTTTGGTGGATTCATTCAAATAATACTAAATTTTTGATGCAAAAACATCACAGATAACTAACTAACTAACTAACTAACTCCATTCGAATTATTCGTGCTTTCATGTTTGATAATTAAATTGCATCATCAGGTCTGAATTCCTAATTTAGGTGGGAATTGAGACACGAATGGGAATAGAGAGAAAACAAAGAGACTATTTATAATTAATGATAGTCTAACATTGGAACTATATTATGGATGTGAAGTTATGTTAATTATATTTACATTGGAATCGGGAATAGAAAGTAATGGCATATGCGACAATTTTTCTTATTTTTCTTGTTTCTAATTGAAAAATATTATCTTTTAAGCAAAAAAAAAAAAGATAGGGTAAGTTACGAATTATTGGTCAGTACTACATCTTCGGTCATATAAGAAAAAACAATATAAAGATTATCATTATTACACAGTGCTATCTAATAATAATAATTTTTATATCGTTCTTTCTTACATGTCCGAAGATATAGTACTGACCGTAACTTACCATATCATATATATATTTTATACTTCAATCGTAAAATTAATAAATTTGTTAAATTAACTTTTTGATATTACTTCTAGCAATACATTAAATGTACTATTTCGCTACATAATACTCTCAGTGAGTCGCAAGATCTTCTCATTGAAAATATTTTCAGTCATTTCTATATTAAAGGCCGTTGAGAAGTTCTTGCAAAGAAAAGTTCTTCACAAAGAAAGTTGCAATATTTCAAATGAACGTGACTCCCCCTTTACAAGCTGCCAAGCAAAACAAACCACAAGCAAAGAAACACGGACTATCAACACACAGAAAGTATATAAACTTTCATCCGAATTCAATGCTTGCTGCGGGATTATTTTATGAATAAAATACAATAAAAGTGGAATATTTTATGCAAGCAGGAGGATTGTTGTCGAATAGCTTGTCGCGGTGTAATCGTATTGCGTCATGACGAATAATCTCAACTGCGGTAGTGGTTCTATATTTTTGTTTTATAAACTTATTATATTTGTTTTAAGGTAATTTAGTGTATTTATCAATAATTTAAATATGTTTCATATATCATTTTGGTAGATTCCTAGTTCATGTCCCTATTTCCATTAAAGAAGTGAACTAGGAACCGATCCAAATACCCCCTTCCTAGTTGAAGTCCCTAAATGAAATAGGGACGTGAATTAGGAATGGGTATTTTTAAATTAATTTTTCTTAAATTTAATACCTTTCATCTGATTAAAATGTATTGCACTAAAAAATATTAATTGACAGAAAATTTTGTATCTTAAACTACAAATACAAATAATACCAAAAAGAAATGCTCGAAATTGAATTTCAGCAAATTAAAGAATATCGTTTTAGAAAACAAATTGAAATTTAATTATGTTCTTTTGTTTCTGTTATTAAATTGTTTTCATTATTAGAAAACTTATTAATATACGATTGTCCCCTTCCTAGTTCACATCCCTAAATCAATTAGGGACGCTAATTAGGAATTTACCAAGATATTTTCAAAAAACATCATTACGTGATTCTGTTTTACTTTTTATGTTTATTGAAGATATTTTATTGTGTATAATTAAAATGACAAATAAAAATAGTTATTTAGATATTTAAATAATTAAAACAAAACTATGAAATAATACTTATTAATGATTTATACCGTTAGTATGAGCACACGTCTTTTATGTATGTATTTCTATTACATTAGTGTTAAAACCATCCTTTAGTTCTTTTTAATTTCAGTAGAAGACATCTGCTTGAAATCCTCACATTCGAAGTTTCGAATCACATCTGCCAGACGGTCTAAAGGCGATATAAAAAAACAATAAAATTCTTCCGCACCTGTGGGATATTCCTGTAAAAAGAGGCATCATTAGAACATTATTCCAGTTATAAACTACTTTGAAAATAGAGTTTAAATTTATTTAAAAAATTTGCCATAACTATATACAAATATAGAAGGGTAATCCCCACTATCCGAGTACTGAGACCTTACGTCACGTCACCTTATATAAAATATTGAACTTTCTTAATATTAAACGAACTTATACATTAGTTCCCATGGTATAATTCTTTAAAGTTCAAACCTCTTCCATGGACATCCTCTAAAAATAGAACATGGACATCCTCTAAAAATAGAAACGATTCATCCCAACTTTCAATTGGAAGTAAAGAAGTTCTTTTTTTTCGTTGTAGTGTCCTGGACCTAAGTTAAAATTGCGCACATTATATTTCTCAGAGTATGAGAGCTACGAGTGGACTTTAACGGCAACATACATCACCGGCCAGAGCAAAAAAAGGATCTCTGGAGACAATAACCAACACGCTTCGATCGTTGCAGTACATTTCGCAGTGAAAATATTCCTTCGACTGCGATTATATGCAAATGAAATGAGAAAGCAATAGGAGAGGTGTCGAGTTCTCTGTTAATGAGAACATTGTAAATCTACCCACTCGAGTCTCCAGTGAAATGCTTTTGCATTTAGATATGTAAAATAGAATTTAAAAGTGGAAATAGCAGAGTATACCTATTATTTAAATAATATGAATATGATGTTGTTTCCTTGATTTGTACAGACTTTTCTTTATTCAATAATAATTAATATATTAATCACTAACGAATAAAGAGACGAAATACCATTTGCACGTAACTCCATCATTGAGAGCTGCGTTCAAATAATCCCATTTGGTGGAATGTCTTTGATGTTGCATTAGTCTCTGTGTTTGGAACCCTTCAAAAGGATTAAGGAGCTGTGACGGTATTTGCCAGATTGGCTATTGCTGCCACTGTTGTACTGATTATTGCTGCCACTGTTGTACTGATTATTGCTGCCACTGTTGTACTGATTATTGCTGCCACTGTTGTACTGATTATTGCTGCCACTGTTGTACTGATTATTGCTGCCACTGTTGTACTGATTATTGCTGCCACTGTTGTACTGATTATTGCTGCCACTGTTGTACTGATTGTTGCTGCCACTGTTGTACTGATTATTGCTGCTACTGTTGTACTGATTATTGCTGCTACTGTTGTACTGATTATTGCTGCCACTGTTGTACTGATTATTGCTGCCACTGTTGTACTGATTATTGCTGCCACTGTTGTACTGATTATTGCTGCCACTGTTGTACTGATTATTGCTGCCACTGTTGTACTGATTATTGCTGCCACTGTTGTACTGATTATTGCTGCCACTGTTGTACTGATTGTTGCTGCCACTGTTGTACTGATTATTGCTGCTACTGTTGTACTGATTATTGCTGCTACTGTTGTACTGATTATTGCTGCCACTGTTGTACTGATTATTGCTGCCACTGTTGTACTGATTATTGCTGCCACTGTTGTACTGATTGTTGCTGCCACTGTTGTACTGATTATTGCTGCTACTGTTGTACTGATTATTGCTGCCACTGTTGTACTGATTATAGCTGCCACTGTTGTACTGATTATTGCTGCCACTGTTGTACTGATTATTGCTGACACTGTTGTACTGATTATTGCTGCCACTGTTGTACTGATTATTACTGCCACTGTTGTACTGATTATTGCTGCCACTGTTGTACTGATTATTGCTGCCACTGTTGTACTGATTATTGCTGCCACTGTTGTACTGATTATTGCTGCCACTGTTGTACTGATTATTGCTGCCACTGTTGTACTGATTATTACTGCCACTGTTGTACTGATTATTGCTGCCACTGTTGTACTGATTATTGCTGCCACTGTTGTACTGATTATTGCTGCTACTGTTGTACTGATTATTGCTGCTACTGTTGTACTGATTATTGCTGCTACTGTTGTACTGATTATTGTTGTAACTACCCGTTGCCACTGGCTATTTCTGCCACTATTGCCAATTGAAAATAAGAGCAGGAGGTTATAGGCAGCGGTTAAGCCGATCGGAGCCAAACTGACCGATTTGTCGGCTAATTCTACTCCGTTGTAGCTGCGCAAAACTACTCTGGGCACCTGCTCCTATTTGCCTAGCGTACTGCCTGACTGCGGATGCGTGGCCTGTTGTCACTACTATAATATTATATTACTAATATAGCAGTTTTGGCTAATAGGCCACGCATCTGCAGTTAGGCAGTGCGCTAGGCAAATTCTTGGAACTAATTATGACGAAATATGTGGTAGTATGAAATTAGTCTAGTATTCGAATGAGTACATCGAAAAATTGTTCTTTTAAATATATGGTTAATATAAAATGAGTAAAGCTACCGCATTACCCTCATCCAGATGGCTCCTCTTCTCATACTGGTTGATGACTGTCCTGATGCAGCTGATATTGTGTAGTAGTGTGTCTCCGGACTAGCCGTCTCTGTTGAGTGCCTCTGTATGGGTGCTCAGGGGCTTGCCTCCCCAGTCGTCACTCCCCACCACGTTGAACATACACATTTGGGATCTTATTCTGTTGGTTACCTCTTTCGTGTGTTTATTAAAGGTTAGCGCTTGTCATTTGTTATGCCCTAATGGTCGGCCACCCATCTATGTTGAGGATTGCTGTCCATATAAATTCTGTGGTGCAGTGAATAAAGACACAGATTTCGCATATCCCGTTGTTCAGGGTTAATGCGCAATTTTTGCTCCATCTCATCATCTCGTCCACCTCGTATTGCATTGTTGGTTCCAACTCGGGTTTTAAGTTTCCGGTCACGGCAAATGACAAGTCATGGGCGTATTCGCTCACAAGGGTGCTCTTTAAAAGAGGTGCAGCAGGTCATACAGGAAGATGATAAACATAAGTGGGTACTAAACTGGTCCTGCCTACCGTGTCAAAAAGCTCTGCTATGGTCGAAAACAGTTAGAAGCTTTCGTTGAGGGGGCTTTGCATAAAAGCCATAACTGATTTGTTGTGATCAGTTATGGCTTATGGGGAAGCAATGATCCGTGGTACATCGACCTGTTCTGCATTTGGCTTGGTGTGGGCTGATCTTTTTCCCAACCTCCAGCCACCACACGCATCTGACTCCTCTCATTCTCTCCACACACTTACCAATATGTGAGGTCAAGGCTATAGCTTCTAACTTGGCTATCATCTTTTCCTTTTCTTAGGTTGGGTATGATGAGAGCCGTGCGCCATTGTTGGGGGTGCACTTATATTCTGCCAGCTGTGGTTAGCCAGGACCAGAAGTAGCCTTTAGGCAGAATCCGGTGGTTGTTTTAGCAGCTCAGGTTTGCTTTGATCTGCACCCTGTGCCTTAACCATTTTAAGTGTCCAACGCTTCTCCTCAGCTCCACTAGGGCGAATTCATTGTTCGATCAGGCTATGCTGCCACTGTTGTACTGACTCACATCTTCTGGTTTTTATGAAGACTTCATATTTAGGTGGAGGAAGTCCTAACTTTTTTGGGTATATCTGAATATAGCGATATGGCTATACAAAAAACAAGAAAATTAGGTATAATGATTCAAATAGAGAAAAGTAGAAGGTTGGAAGATAATTTAGATAGTTATTTACAGACATGTTTAATATCTCGCAGTAGTTTCAGCTTCATGATTAACATTGCTTTCAAATTAATAATTTCACCAAAGGACACCTTTTATAACCTTTCACATGTATTTTATTAACATTGGTAATCATTTATTCAACAGATTGAGTAACATTGTTTATTTACTATATATGTATATACCTCACTCCCTGAAGATTATTCATTCATTAACCATTCATGCTGTCAATCGATAGAGAAAAACCAATGTTGAAGAATAATTGAATCATGACTTTAAAACCTGCTGGGAATTAAAGTGTTGATATAAGCCAATGTCTTTCTTCCTTCTCTTTCTTTAAAGTTCAATATTTGATTAATGGATGGCGATGAACTGACCCATTAGGAATGTGGATTGATAAATTCGAGATATCGGCCAAGACTGCCACTCTAGCTGGAATTGAAAGAAAAATGTTACTGGGGACAAATCTGCTCGGGATTATTAGATTTATTTGCTTTCTACACCTCTGATTGAAAGATAGCAAGCAAATAGTGCGGGCAAAGAGACGGGCATGAATTTCTAAACGATACTTTGAATTGGGGGAAACTATTCATGATCAATAGCTGCAGTTATGGTGGTGCCATAGAAGATTAAGAGCGGAAAATTATGGTGGGACCAGAGAAGATTTAGAAAGATCGACATATTGTCAACATTGTTATTTATTATTAGAGGTTATTTAAACTCAGCATGGAATGTTTTTTTCAGGTTTCAAGCTTTCGAATAGAAAGATTCTATTCATCATCAGGAGAAGGGTGGAAAACCTGGGCTTGACTATGAATTTTATGACCAATGGTTGTATGTTGGTACCGTCTTTTTATTTCAGCTATCTATCTTATAGTTTATTATTATTAATTAAGCTGTTAAATATTGAAATATGAAACAATTTTTTTAAAAATTTGTTATTACCTATAGCTATTGCTGACTACATTTATTCTCTAGAAAAAATAGAAATTTCTATATATCTGTAACAAATCAAATGTGTTATATTGTTCTCAAGTGCCTTCTTGTGTCTTCCTGTTTCTATGTGTGTCCTCTATTCCTATGTGTGTCCTCTATTCCTATGTGTGTCCTCTATTCATATGTGTGTTCTCTATTCCCATGCGCTACTAGTTCCTATATGTGTGTCCTTTTGATCCTAAGTGTGTCTTCTTGATCTTATGTATGTCCGGTTGATCCTAAGTGTGTCCTGTAGATCCTAAATGTGTCCTGTTGATCCCAAGTGTGTTCTCTTGATCCTAAGTGTGTTCTCTTGATCCTAAGTGTGTCTTCTTGATCTTATGTATGTCCGGTTGATCCTAAGTGTGTCCTGTTGATCCTAAATGTGTCCTGTTGATCCCAATTGTGTTCTCTTGATCCTAAGTGTGTTCTCTTGATCCTAAGTGTGTCTTCTTGATCCTACATGTGTCCTCTTCATCCTATGTGTGTGTTCTTTTGTTTTTAGTGTCCTCCTGGTCCCTAGTGTCCCCTTGTTCCTATGTATCTTCTTGTATCATTAGGTGTGTACTTATTCCTAAGTGTCTTCTAGTTACTATGGATGCGCGGTAAAAAACGGTCAACCTCTATAGCTAATTCGTAACTAGCCCTATTTAGATTCGCAATTAGTTTAAGTTCAACACCAATATTAGTATGATATCGTGACATTTTTGTCTATAATGTACAAATATGTTTCGATGATTAACTAAAAATATAGAATGAGCTGGTGTCTACAGTTGTGGTTACAGAAAATGTTCACATGAATGATAATTAATATAATCAGTCAGGACACGAGAAAATGTTATCGTATGAAAGTGAGTGCAAAATAGAAAGAAAATTCTTAAATTAGGCTGAAAACACTACACTAAAAAGTAATAAAAAACGATCTTACTCTTCAATATCTGTAATTTGATCTGGGTACAAATATACAAATTTTTAAGAACAAAATATGAAAGTATTTTCTAGAACTAATATTAATTAAAAAAAACGTCATCACAGTGACTCTTTTCTTTGATAGTACATCATCACAGTGACTCTTTTCTCTGATAGTACATCATCACAGTGACTCTTTTCTCTGATAGTACATCATCACTGTGACTCTTTTCTCTAATAGTACATCATCACAGTGACTCTTTTCTCTGATAGTACATCATCACAGTGACTCTTTTTTCTGATAGTACATCATCACAGTGACTCTTTTCTCTGAT
>CANNZV010000396.1:0-109672 GCA_947561585.1 Caprella mutica | reverse complement strand
CTTTTCTCTGATAGTACATCATCACAGTGACTCTTTTCTCTGATAGTACATCATCACAGTGACTCTTTTCTCTGATAGTACATCATCACAGTGACTCTTTCCTTTGATAGTACATCATCACAGTGACTCTTTTCTCTGATAGTACATCAACACAGTGACTCTTTTCTCTGATAGTACATCATCACAGTGACTCTTTTCTCTGATAGTACATCATCACAGTAACTCTTTCCTTTGATAGTACATCATCACAGTGACTCTTTTCTCTGATAGTACATCATCAAAGTGACTCTTTTCTCTGATAGTACATCATCACAGTGACTCTTTTCTCTGATAGTACATCATCACAGTGACTCTTTTCTCTGATAGTACATCATCACAGTAACTCTTTCCTTTGATAGTACATCATCACAGTGACTCTTTTCTCTGATAGTACATCATCAAAGTGACTCTTTTCTCTGATAGTACATCATCACAGTGACTCTTTTCTCTGATAGTATATCATCACAGTAACTCTTTTCTCTGATAGTACATCATCACAGTAACTCTTTCCTTTGATAGTACATCATCATAGTGACTCTTTTCTCTGATAGTACATCATCACAGTGACTCTTTTCTCTGATAGTACATCATCACAGTAACTCTTTTCTCTGATAGTACATCATCACAGTGACTCTTTTCTCTGATAGTACATCATCACAGTGACTCTTTTCTCTGATAGTACATCATCACAGTGACTCTTTTCTCTGATAGTACATCATCACAGTGACTCTTTTCTCTGATAGTACATACAAGTAATCATTCCTATTACTGAACACGGTTGATATTTTTAAGGAAATTAAGTTTTGCGTGTCATGCTGTCATGTATATTAGTATGCGTGTAGAGACAAGACTATCTATTACATACTCTTGTGTCACTCAAACTGAATGGAGAACAAGGATAGGTATGAGTTAAAGTCCTCAAAGGTATGAGTTAAAGGCCTTAAAGGTATGAGTTAAAGGCCTTAAAGGTATGAGTTAAAGGCTTTAAAGGTATACGAGTTAAAGGCCTTAAAGGTATGAGTTAAAGTCCTTAAAGGTATACGAGTTAAAGGCCTTAAAGGTATGAGTTAAAGTCCTTAAAGGTACACGAGTTAAAGGCTTTAAAGGTATGAGTTAAAGTCCTTAAAGGTATGAGTTAAAGGCCTTAAAGGTATACGAGTTAAAGGCTTTAAAGGTATGAGTTAAAGTCCTTAAAGGTATACGAGTTAAAGGCTTTAAAGGTATGAGTTAAAGTCCTCAAAGGTATGAGTTAAAGGCCTTAAAGGTATGAGTTAAAGTCCTTAAAAGTATGAGTTAAAGTCCTTAAAGGTATGAGTTAAAGGCCTTAAAGGTATGAGTTAAAGGCTTTAAAGGTATACGAGTTAAAGGCTTTAAAAGTATGAGTTAAAGTCCTTAAAGGTATGAGTTAAAGGCTTTAAAGGTATGAGTTAAAGTCCTCAAAGGTATGAGTTAAAGGCCTTAAAGGTATGAGTTAAAGTCCTTAAAGGTATGAGTTAAAGTCCTTAAAGGTATGAGTTAAAGTCCTTAAAGGTATGAGTTAAAGGCCTTAAAGGTATTAGTTAAAGGCTTTAAAGGTATGAGTTAAAGTCCTTAAAGGTATATGAGTTAAAGTCTTTAAAGGTATGAGTTAAAGGCCTTAAAGGTATACCAGTTAAAGGCCTTAAAGATATGAGTTAAAGGCCTTAAAGGTATGAGTTAAAGACTTTAAAGGTATGAGTTAAAGGCCTTAAAGGTATGAGTTAAAGTCCTTAAAGGTATGAGTTAAAGACCTTAAAGCGATGAGTTAAGAGCCTTAAAGGTATGAGTTAAAGACCATAAAGGTATGAGTTAAAGGTCTTAAAGGTATGAGTTAAAGGCCTTAAAGGTATGAGTTAAAGGCCTTAAAGGTATGAGTTAAAGTCCTTAAAGGTATGAGTTAAAGACCTTAAAGCGATGAGTTAAGAGCCTTAAAGGTATGAGTTAAAGACCATAAAGGTATGAGTTAAAGACCTTAAAGGTATGAGTTAAAGACCTTAATGGTATGAGTTAAGAGCCTTAAAGGTATGAGTTAAAGGCCTTAAAGGTATTAGTTAAAGGCCTTAAAGGTATGAGTTAAAGGCCTTAAGAGTATTAGTTAAAGGCCTTAAAGGTATAAGTTAAGAGTGTATCAACAAATGTATTATGCTTTCTATATCATCTTTGCAATAGAAATATACAATTATTCCAAATTAAACATCAAAGATATCTCATATCAAGATTTTTGAATATCAAATACAATATGAAAGTAAAATATTTTTCAACAAATAATTGTGTAACTTTGTATTCTGATAATCCTTTTGAAAATCCCCCATCAAAATGAACTCATTGGCAGTGTTTCCGAAGGTGAAATAAGGCAAAGAATGTATCAAACAGCTCCCCTTGAAATGGGAAGATGATCAACACACTGTCTCTAAAATGTGTCGAGACTCTCAAGAGAAACACAATGGATGTGGACAAAGCTTCTAGCCCGATTATTGCTGCTCCGGTGAACCCTTTATGGACCTACGAGATTCAATGAAACGAATCGACAGAGTGATTTGACCAGCAGAATAAGTGAGCATGGACCTCGGTGAGAAAATGTCACTGTGCGGTTGTCATTGCTTTTTGCTGTAATGGAATTTTGTGTGTTATTTGAAATGGAGCTTTGTGTATTATATCTAAAAGAATATAAATAGAAAGGGAAGGAATTTGCCGTTTTCTTTGTAACAAACTGATATTATTGTTGTTTCTTAGTTTGTATATTTTAGCATGTAATTAATTCTGTTTTATATCATAAATATCAGGTATAAATTAATGGAGATTATTAGTTTATTTGTATTACATTTAAAAAGATAATCACTGTATCTCAGTTCTGTAACCTACTTATTACTTCAGATAATCAAATATGTTAAGAGTAGGGTTGCGACAATATGTGTTTGAAATCATAGATCCAGAAAATATTATAGACTGAGTGAATTAAAGAGTATTTAATTGTTCAAAACTAGCGGTATATAGTATTCGATACCATTTCATTTCGATTGTGATATTCTTAAGATCTATGATTTCGAATGCATATTGTCACAACGCTAGTTAATATTTTATTATGTTAGGGTAAGCTCTTAGTTATCGGACGATATCACATTTTCGATCATATGAGATAATAAAAATGATTAAACTACTTTTATTTTTATTTTAACATTAAAATAAATGTTAAAAAATGTAAGTATAATTTAATATCTTTTATGATCGAAAAGGTAGAATCGTCTGGTAACTCGGAAGTTTCCCTAGTAATCATTAATCAGTTATTAATTAATTCCTTTTTGATGATTATAAATTGTTATTGCAAAATATCAGAGCATTAATTAAATTCTTTGTCAGGCTGATTATAATCCTTTTATTTCTTTCATAGTTATAATTAATAAATAAATATAAAAACCATGTTTATTATTTTTTATTGATTTTTTTATATAATTAATTATTTGCAATACTTTCATGATTTAAAAGTTAAATCTAATATTTTTTAAATGAGTTAAGTACCCATTTAAATGAATTTTTATCGCATGTGGAGTAAGTTCCGAATTATCGGTCAGTTCCATATCTTCGGTCATGTAAGAGAAAAAACAATATAATAATATTTATTTCACTAGGACCAATCCTAGTGAAATATTTACTATTATATAGTTTTTTCTTAAATAACCTAAAATGTGGAACTGACCGATAATTCGGAACTTACCCTAGTTACAAAATATATGTATTCGAATGATTTTTTGATAGTTTACTAATATCTCATTTCCAAAATAATGAACTTTACTAATTGTAATGTTAATGAATATTTCAATATTGGTACAGTTACAAGATAAAAACTTGTGAGAATTGAAATTAATAGAAAGTAAGAAAACTGTGATTTTTGGAATTAACATCTTGTTGAGACTTTTCTATTTCATAGTACGTTTATTAAATCAATTTAACATTCAACTCGGACAGCATAGATGAAAATGTTGGTATTTTTATAACTTGTAATTTAACGTATAAATGCGAATAAAATTTAGATATTTAATAGATTATATACAATAAGAATTATCTATATTTAATTTACACCTCTCTACGCTAACAATTTCTAATATACTGGCATTAATATGGTTCAATAAAATTTAAATCACATAATACTATAAACAAACTACAAAATTAGTCTATTTAACTTTGGTTATTTCAAGCATTTCTTTTATTTGGTATAAAAACTTTATGGTTGATGCGTGAAAGAGTTAAATGATATATGAAATGTTATATCTCGCACTATATTCCGCACTATATCTCGCACTGTTTCTCGCACTATATCTTGCACTATATCGCTCACTATATCCCGCACTATATCTTGCACTATATCGCTCACTATATCCCGCACTATATCTCACACTGTATCTCGCACTATATCTCGCACTATATCTCTCACTATATATCTCGCACTATATCTCGCACTATATCTCTCACTATATATCTCGCACTACATCCCGCACTATATCCCGCACTATATCTCGCACTATATTCCGCACTATATCTCGCACTGTTTCTCGCACTATATCTTGCACTATATCGCTCACTATATCCCGCACTATATCTTGCACTATATCGCTCACTATATCCCGCACTATATCTCACACTGTATCTCGCACTATATCTCGCACTATATCTCTCACTATATATCTCGCACTATATCTCGCACTATATCTCTCACTATATATCTCGCACTACATCCCGCACTATATCCCGCACTATATCTCGCACTATATTTCGCACTATAACTCGCACTATATCTCTCACTATATATCTCGCACTATATCTCGCACTATATCTCTCACTATATATCTCGCACTACATCCCGCACTATATCCCGCACTATATCTCGCACTATATTTCGCACTATAACTCGCACTATATCTCACACTATATTTCTCACTATATCTCTCACTATATCTCGCACTATATCTCGCACAATATCCCGCACTATATCCCGCACTATATAACGCACTATATCTCTAACTATATCTTGACTATATCTCGCACTACATCTCTCACTATATCTCGTACTATATATTGCACTATATCTCGCACTATATTTCGCACTATATCTCGCACTATATCTCGCACTATATCTCGTACTATATCTCGCACTATATCTCGCACTATATCTCGCACTATATCTCTCGCTATATCTCGCACTATATCTCGCACTATATCTCGCACTATATCTCTCGCTATATCTCGCACTATATCTCGCACTATATCTCGTACTATATCTCGCACTATATCTCGCACTATATCTCTCGCTATATCTCGCACTATATCTCGCACTATATCTCTCACTATATCTCGCACTATATCTCGCACTATATCTCTCACTATATCTCGCACTATATCTCGCACTATATCTCACACTATATCTCTCACTATATCTCGCACTATATCTCGCACTATATCTCTCACTATATCTCGCACTATCTCTCTCACTATATCTCGCACTATATCTCGCACTATATCTCGTACTATATCTCGCACTATATCTCGCACTATATCTCGCACTATATCTCTCACTATATCTCGCACTATATCCCGCACTATATCTCGCACTATATCTCTCACTATATCTCTCACTATATCTCTCACTATATCTCGCACTATATCCAGCACTATAACCCGCACTATATCTTGCACTATATCTCGCACTATGTATCACTATATTTCTCACTATATATCACTATAGCGAAATGTTTCACGTTAATTCCATTTCCCACCTGCTAGGTTTCTCTAGATGAATTATTTTCAAACTGCAAACCATAGTAATTCCCGTTTGTATGGACAAATATACTGATAAACTGATACGCTCGTATAAAATGCAGTTAATGTAGTCCATTCTTTCTCTTTAGCGTAAATGTATGAATATAGGAGATATATGATCTATTTTTTGGTACAGAGAAAACAGCTATAATTTAAATTGCTTCATTTGAGTATTGTATGTCTAACAGAGAATTAAACTTGTAGAAATGGCATGATTTCCAGTTTCTATAGTTGATTAAGATTCAAATACTTTTTCTTCACATGTTGATTGATGTATTAATTTGCAGATGAAGATTGATAATGGAGAGAACACTGTATTTCAATATTTTGATGCGATTTTTAATTATTAGTAAAACTTTCATCTTATATTTAATTTGCGTCTTTGAAATCTTCTTTCTAGTTAACAGTACATCTTCCATTCCTATTCAATTTACATATAAAATATCACTATAAATCAAATCCACCCAATCCTTTTTGCTCCTCTCCAAAACTCATTGGGAAATAACGAGTGGTTTGCTCGATAATTAGGCAGAATAATTGATTAGAGTTTCCATGATTGAAGGTAAAAGATATTGAGGCAAAGAAGTTATAATTGGAGCATAAGTTTGAAAAGGAGACTCTCATTATTTCTCTTTCATTAGGATATGGAGTGCAATTTATTATTCCTATTGATAGGTTTCATATGTAGTTGAAATATAGTAGAACTCCTCTATAGTGAGAGTAGTCTAGAATAATGAAATAACCTGTATAGTGAACAAAGATACAACTGAAGCGGGACCTATATATCGGACTAATAACAACTCGATAATTGAAAATGTCATCCAGAAAGGTTCTATTTGTTGTTGTGCACACTTCATGATTGATCAGTAACCTGGCAGGGGGATCGGGGGGAAATACATGAGTCTAGGACATTTCATCCACGGACATCTCGTCCACGGACATTTCGTCCACGGACATTTAGTCCACGGACATTTCGTCCAACGGACATTTCGTCCAACGGACATTTCGTCCAACGGACATTTCGTCCAACGGACATTTCGTCCAACGGACATTTCGTCCACGGACATTTCATCCACGAATTACTTTATTTTGTATTTTGAAGTGCATATGGGATATATTTCATTTTTTTTACTAGTTTCATTGCCCGAATGCCTTAGGCAATGTAGGGGCTTGCTAGAATGAAATAAATTCATGTACCTGTTGTTAATTATAGTAGATTGTTTTGTATCATTGTAGTTTGAACATGTGTTATGTATTTTAGTCATGCAATAAAGATTTATCATTTATCATTACATTAATAGCCAGGTATAAATATATAATATCATTGTAGTGAGTTAAGCCGAAACATTTCTCAACGACACAAAAAAAAAATGTTTATCTATCGATTACAGTTATGAAATTAGATATGCTAAACGGGTTGACTGTATCATTAAATTATTTACCTCCTGTAATATTTTGCATTAATTAATGAGTTATGAGTATCCAAAATATGGAACTGAAATAACAGGGTACTAACAAGACTACAAGTGGAAACGTAAGAAAGAGAATAGAATAATTACAATAGAGGTAAATACTAATTATTTTGTATGCTTTTATGGAAATATGGAACAGTCCGAAAAGATGGACGTGCTTACGTTTATATTATTTAACATAACACTAAAAAGAACCAATATCTAGCTATTTATGTATATCAAATTTAATTATCATTTGCGTAGTGGTATATTATACAATATACATGTATGTATTTTATGTAGTCACCGTTGGAAAAAAATTCTGTCATAAAAAACTAATATCTGAACCAATAATGCTTCCAATAAGCTAATCTGAGAACTAATATTGATGTTTATGTTTTTTATTGTTAAAATACACCGCAAATAATTGCAGATATTGTAAATATAGAAAAAAATGTTTCCGTTGCCTATCTTCATGTACTATAATATCTACGAGATATTGTTCGTTATTATTACAGATTATATAAGACCGAGGTACAATAAAAGCGAAGCCTACCTGTAATCATTAAATAAAATATTCAGTTTAAATATTTTTCTGTTGCTGGCCAGTAGGAGCAGAAGAAGAAGAAGATTGCGATAAGAATTTAGGCGAAGACTATCCAAAATGGGTGTTCCTACATATATATTGCAGAATATATATAAATAATACATAATAAACAATATGTACACTACACATTATAATTATAATAAAAAATAAAGCATTTCGTGGACGAAATGTCCGTTGGACGAAATGTCCGTTGGACGAAATGTCCGTTGGATGAAATGTCTGTGCACGGAAATACTTATATCGAATATTTGAAGTTTCTGTAATATTTTCCATTTAGTACTTCCACACCCCCCCCCCCCATACTCTTCTGTCAGGTCATTTATCAATCATGAAGTGTGCAGTACAACAAACTAGCAGATACAACAAACTACATAACCGATATACGTGTAATGTAATAACCATGTAATAACCAAGATGCACCCCATTTACAAAGCATATGAAGATAAAGCACCTCTGAAGGATCTATGGTGCGGTATCTTCATAAGATCCAAAGTTTCCTTAGTTCACTATTATTTGTTCAATATATAGGGTAGTTCATTACTCAGGACTCTACATTCACTATACAGGATTTCATTATAGAGGAGTTTTACTGTAACTAATAATAATTGTGTCTTTTTTCTTTTTTTTCTTTAATTTAATAGAAGAAAATGTAACATAAAAGAGTTTGGTTTAATTTAAATAATTTTAAATAATGATTTAATTTTTTATGAATAATTTTCGATGCATTGATTATTTAACTAGTGAGAAAGTTATTGGGGGCCAACGAAGATTAGGAGGGTAAAAAGATGGTAATTTTCTGATCAAGGTTTATATTTCTATCTAGGTCTTGAAATGTATTATTACCATCGAAAATATGCAGAAGGTTATATTTTACCCAGCATATATTTATTTATCATCTTGTCATTCGCATAACTCAAAAAGTATTCAACCAAATTGCCTGAAGTTTGGTGATACGATTGGTCAATGTCCAGTGACCTTCTGGTAGAGTTTTGGGAGCAACCCGATCAAAGGTCAAGGTCATGGTCATTTATAACTCAAAAAGTATTGAACCATATTCCATGAAACTTGGTGGGACGATTGATCATTATCCAGTTACCAGTTTATTAGATTTTGGGAGCGAACGAGTCAAAGGTTGAGGTCAGGGACATATATTAGTGGCGACGAAGGTATGCGCAAATCTAGTTTTATATACCATATAAGCCTTTAGTCGTTGTTCCTGAAAGAATATTATTTTCTGTAAAGTCTTTTATTCGTCTTGTTTGGCAGAATATTTGGGTGAAGAAGAACTTTAAGATACGTTAATAAGGTAGCATGAAACTTACTTTTAAAGACAGTTTTCTGTGGGTACCCAAGTATATAAGATAACTTATTTTAACGGCAAGATATTTAAAATCTCTATATAAAAAGAATAGAATACCAAATTTCAATAGATTTTAAAATAGATTAAAACTTTTTATTGTTCCTCATTCTCTCCCAAACCATCACAGCTAATTAAATATTTTTCAGCTACCAAAGGCGCTAATATATTAGTTGACTGTATCACAAAGCAACCACAGTTAATTTTAATTAGACTTTGAGAGCAATAACATCCATTAATTGAAATACCTACAGACCATTATGGCGTATCAGCTGCTGATACGGCAACCAACAATTGTGGTTAATAATAACGCATGCTATGGAGTCTGCAATGGTAATTAATTGAATTGCGATCTACAGCGTCTGCTTGTGACGATAAGCTTGATTAGACTGAGCTCTCAGCAGGATATTATGGTGGGAATATTCCCTTGTCATTAGTATTGCAACATTTGAAAACCTGTGTAATAATCTGTAATAATAATCAGTAAAATTTATTTATTTATTTATCATAAATCATTATCGAATAATTTTTGTTATAATTTTTTTTAAATGTCACTTTTCTTGTTACAAATCATTAAATTTCAGAAAATTAAACTAAAAACAACAATTTAGTAATAAAACATAACTATTTTGATAACAACTATCTTGCATTTACATTATGCAGTATGATCTAAATTGCAGTTTCATTTATCTGTCCATTTTGATCCTTCATATGCATTTAGATTCATATCGGCAAAATCTAGTAATTGGTTTTTCGCTTCCGATTGATTTTGGTCGTACACTCTAGCAATTATCTTGATGTGCGATACACGTAACATGCTACTGACTGGAATAAGCTTATCTGATGCAGTCGTCAGGTTAAACCAATTAATTAGAGTTGAAAACAAGAAAATATAAATTGATCTGATGACGCTATCATATTTAGGTAATAAGTAATTACAGGCAGACTTGCTTTAAGTCAAAAATCATACCTCGCTTTAAGTTCAAGCATTTTTACTCCAATCTTATCGTTTTCTATTAACAAAAATCAAAGAACGTTTGCATGGTACTCTAATACTATATATCATTTGTATGGCTTCTTCAATGTATATAAAATTGTTAAAAAATACTTTTCTGGTACAACTGATATGTAATTAAACTCAGGGTCAAGTTTGCTTTAAGTCGTCCTGTTATAAAAGCGGGGACTAATTAAAGTGGGGTCTGCCTGCATTCTAATAATTGCAGATTCATTTATTTCTCCATTTTGATATTTCATACAGGCAAAATCTAGCTATTTGTGCCCGAAAATTCCATTTATCATAAAAGTATTATCTTATCCCTATTAATTATATAACTAATATCGGAATAAGTATACAGAAATTGAAAAATGGGATCGATATATATCGAATAATAAATTGTATGATGTTGTACTCATAAACATATTCCATTATTATTTATTTGATTCTCTATTCTTGATTAAAAATAGCCATAGAGAAAGATATGAAGAGGCAACTGAAGATTAGGAGAAAATCTCACTAAATCTTCCGTGGCTTTTTAATGTTCATTTTTTCTAATACATTTAGTCCTGCTCTTACATTTTACGATATAACAACTAAAATTAGAATTGAAGCTAAAAATTAAACTTAGCTAATGATATGAATTAGTCTTGTAAATTATATGAAACCTTATACCTATTGATAAATAGTAAAGCTTTCAATAAATGCGTAACATGAATAAATGCGCGTTTAAGAGACCATAACAACTAGCTTTTCAGAGAGGTAATTATCTTTTTGCATTTAGATTGGCTCTAATGAGTTTTCATTTGAAATCCAGTATTGGATTTGGAGTTCATTCAATTAGGCAATTTTAAGGCTTCATTACGACTCATTGTGAACCGTCTACTTGAATTACTTTGATTACCTGATTATTACGCTTATTTGAACCTCATTAACTTTTATTGGGTTAGAATTGGATGTTCTCCACATCAATGGAATCTATTCGGACGGGGCTTTCGAATCACTTTTGGTAAAAAGATTGGCTTTCAAACAAAAAACTTTTGAATGGGACACGTGTGGAATTATCTGGTATTTTTGAATTTCTAAATTTGTCGTTCTACCTAATTTCTTCAAATAATTGATAAATTTAAATTTAATATAAGGATGGGCGAAAAAGAACTTTTTTTTAATAAGCCTGTGAATTTTCTAGGCCAATTTTTATTTGTAGTGTTGTAAAAATATTATATATTCTATGTAAATAATTAACAGACTTTCAACCTATGTAAAAAGAACAAAGAAAAATACGTGATAGGGGAGGAATAATTAGGATTAAATATTTATAAGTATAACAATGAGTATCAATATATAGTTGGTTCTTCTTTCATGGCTAGAAATATACAATGCTGCTCCCTATACTTTTTCAAAAACTTTCTTATTCCAAAAACAATAAAGTATGTATGGAAGAGTACATAAGAAGTCTCTAGAATTTCTTTTGTTGCCAATTCCGTACCACCATTGAAGTCCGATTGACGCTTATGAGTTTTGCATCTCATGAATGAAGAGATCGCTTAGCGTCCATCACGCTCCGGTAAATCTAATTATGATTTGCATGATCAAGTTCTGGCGTTAATTTGCCTTTGTTACATATCGTCAGCTGTCATTTCAAGCACATGTATAAATTGTACATAGGGTACATGTGCACTGTACCGTCAAAGAAAAGTGTACCCGTAATTCACATTTCTAAAACGAAACTTTACTAATTGTAATGCTTGTAGATATTTTAAAATTAGTCTGGGTTCACGATGGTAAATTTGTATATTTTGAAAATAATGGGAAATTTTAAAACTGTGGTTTGGGAAATTAATATCGTGCGAAGACTCTTTTCCTGCATGGTACACAATCGGACCGTATCACAATATTGTAGAGGACTACGTTCGTATTATCTTGTCAGAAAATGAGAGAAAAAAAATAGAAATTTCAAGATAATTAGGTTTATCATTGAAATAAACTAACTTCCTTAAAGAAATACTTTTTTCTTCTGAAATTCCAGAAAATAAATTCTAAAAAAAAACACGAATCAAGATAAATAAATCTTGTTTTAAATTTTTTGGAATATTTCTATTATAGAAACTTCATCAAAGTTCGGTTTCATTTTTATACTTCCAGGCCATTCAGTTTTAGAATGTTTAAACTTTGAGCGCTCCTTTCTATGAACCACAAAAAAAAGCATCTACGACCGCAGCGCATCGTAGCCTTCTTCCAATATAAACAAAGGGCAGAAGAAAAGGCTCCGCAAGTTCTTTAGTAGACCAAAGTATTTCTCTTTCAATGGGGCTCTTAGTGACGCCGTTATGGAACTTTGCTATAATCTTTATTTTGTTTCGGTGTTTATTCAAGCAGATGGAGTCACAGGAGAGATCTTCGGTCACAAAATTTTGATGAGCTTCATTTGAAGTTTAAAGATGTTGGTGTCACTTTTAAATCTTGTTGAGGACATTCAATTTACATTGCCACCTACATTCTGAAACAGACCGAGTTTATAAACGTAGGAAATTATTTGTGATCTTGTACAACTATTTAAATAATTTGGTTGTCTGTATTCTTTTAGTGGTGGAAAATATTTAGTATGTTATTTATTAAATCTATAAATAATAATTTTAAATGAATGTAAACCAGAGTTAAAAAATAGTAAAAAACTCAATATTTAATCATATATTATTTTGTAATGCTTATTACATACATTATCAATATGCCGATAGAACAATTAGATATAATTCCATATCTCTGCAAGAATCAATATTAAACACTAGTATCAATATTACTTATTAATGACAATTTTACTCTTTAATAATGATATAATAAATTATAACAATATTACATATAAATATCGATATTACTCATCAGTATCGATTTTATTAATTAATATCGATATTACTCATCAATATCGATTTTATTAATTATTAACGATATTACTCATCAATATCGATTTTATTAATTATTATCGATACTACTCATCAATATCGATTTTATTAATTAATATCGATACTACTCATCAATATCGATTTTATTAATTAATATCGATACTACTCATCAATATCGATTTTATTAATTAATATCGATACTACTCATCAATATCGATATTACTCATCAATATCCATATTACTCATCAATATCAACTTTACTCATTAATAACAATACAATTAATTAATAACAATTTCACTCAATAAAAACAATACAATTAATCAATAACAATATAATTCACTAATATCAAACTCTTTCAATAGAATTTTCACCGAAAAACAAACGTTGCACACATTAAAGTTCCACACAAAATCTGTTGATGTTTCAGCCTGTTTTTTTCTTGTGAATTTAATCTCTGGAGGATACAGTCTTTGAGATTTAATTTCCTGACTATTGCAGGAAATTACTGTTTAGAAAAGAGCTGCCTACTATGAATACTAAACTGTCAAACATTCAGAGTGCGAAAGAAAGAGTTACCATATAATAACCTGGATTTAAGAATGGGGAAATAATGCTTTTTAATAGTAACTGGTTTATAAATAAAAGTAAAATGTTGTTTGGAATAAAAACAGTTTTCTTTAAATAGTGAATATATTTTTTATTTTATCACGAGTTTTTAATAATGATGCGCACCATAGATTCTATAGAATTTTAATTTTTAAACGTTGACTTTTTTTTTCAATGCAAGATATTAGTAAAATAAATTGAAAATACTGATAACAAATAAAGTAATGGATCCTTTATTCAGCATTTATAATTTATTCACTATTAAGCAAATAATTAATTATTAAACAATAAACAATAAACAACAAATTTTTTATCTTTTCATTAGGTATTTATTTTACCTCTGATAATATCGATGCTTTACCTTATTTTTTATCTACGTAGGTTGGTTTTATTGGCATCTTGACTACCTTTTGCAATTCATTCAGCTCAATTCTATTCAAATTACAAAGAACAAACTATATCATATTACCGAATATTCGAATAAATAAAAGTTCACTTCTTCTTTAAGAGAAAATGTTTGAGTTTGTTATGGAAGTAAGGAATAAAAAGTAACTTAATACATTAGATGTTTCCATGGATCTTAGAAACTGGATACGTCGAACATTTTTCCTGATGAAGAAAAAACAGAATAGACTGAGACAAGTTGTGTAGAATGTATGGAAAATTAATGTTATTCTCTATGTAATTTCCTGTGGGAGAGAGCTTCTTCCATCATATAGTCTCGCATAGAAAGATCTTAGGAATACCCATTAAAATAATAAAAAGAAAATGGCATCATTTTTCGAGGGGAGTTCGCAAAGCTGATTATACGAGGGGAATAAGTTTATCAAATTCCCAGACATTTTTTAGTAAAGTATCTTATTTTTCATTCCAATAGGATGTTGTGTAATACGTGTACCATTGAAAAGGTTGTAGAAACATCTACAATGATATCATTGTAGATGATTTTTATGAAATATACTAATCCTCTTACAGCGAACTTTACTGACAACAAATGATGGTTATTTTAACCCTTCACTGTGTACATTATTAACAACAAATGATGGTTGTTTCAACCCTTCACTGTGCACATTAATAACAACAAATGATGGTTGTTTTAACCCTCCACTGTGCACATTAATAACAACAAATGATGGTTGTTTTAACCCTCCACTGTGCACATTATTAACAACAAATGATGGTTGTTTTAACCCTTCACTGTGCACATTATTAACAACAAATGATGGTTGTTTTAACCCTTCACTGTGCACATTATTAACAACAAATGATGGTTGTTTTAACCCTTCACTGCGTACATTATTAACAACAAGTGATGGTTGTTTTAACCCTTCATTGTGTTCATTATTAACTGTATTTCTTTCAAATAAATGAAATATACAAACAATTGAGCATTAAAATCTGAATTCCAACATATTTTTAAAATCCTAAATATAAATAATTAAATTCGCACGTTATGGTAAGTCCTTTCTCTTTCGATTCTAATACATATTTAAATATTTTGTCAAATTAACTTTTCTTCTATATTATATATAATTCTATCATTTCTCCGTTTTCAATTCTATTAATAACTACCAATCTTTAACGAATAAAGGCAAAGAAGATATTCCTCCTCATGCTGAAAACCAATTAACTTTGAACTAAAATAAAATGAATTTTTCGCTGAAACAATTTCTATTTATTTTTCGATGTCTGCCGCTGAAAGATTCGGGAAGTTCCGTCAGTTGGTTTTTACATCGTGTCAGTTTTATTCACAGTAACAGAATCTGTTTGTTGGTATATTTTTTAAATCATTTTAACCTCTGCTATGTATGTTTATTAAATTTGGATCAATTGAAGGAATTATTCAAAATGAATGAATTTATATTAAAATAATTATTTTCAGGTATTTATGGATAGTTAAAAGAAGTGTACCATTATTCTTATTCTTCCTTCTTTACTAGTTAATGAAATTAGGTATTGATAAGTTTACTAAATTTAACATATTCCCAATGTTTTCTGTTATATTTATTATCGTGACAGGACAATTGCCACAGGCGGACAATTGCCCGGGTGGCAATTGTCCGGGGGTGGCAATTATCCGCGGGTGGCAATTATCCGCGGGTGGCAATTGTCCGCGGGTGGCAATTGTCCTAGCACCATTTATTATATCTTAAAATAATTCAGTCAATTGTACTAATTATTAGTATAAGTTACGAATTATTGGACGATTTCATATCTTCGGTAATATGAGAATTTTTATATAATAACTATTACACAACTGCGTAATTTTAATTGGTATCCATGATTGGTATCATTGCAGGTATCACGGATACCAATTAAAAAAATCAGTAATATTTATTACATATTTTTATCAATATGGCCAAAGATACGAAACCGTTTGATAATTCTTAAGCTAGCAATACACTATAATTCCCATTCGAATAGAATGAAAGTGTTCAGTGTTCGAAAGCCTCTCGACGTCGTTAGAGGGAATAGAGGCACAGAATCGCAGAAAGTGTTTCTGTTTTCGCGAGACTCTCCCCGACACAACAATAACAAGCGCCATTTCTGTCCCCTATATATGTGAGAAAAATATTTCGGTGACATTTATTCGAATTTCTTAGAACAGAGAAACGCGCCTTCTATTTCAGTTTGTGGAAATAAAAGTTGAACCCGTGTTACTCGAATGGACTTACAACTATTTACGGCACAGAGTGAAAACTTTGATACATGTTTTAATGAATTAAGGTTGAACAAATAAGTGAAAGGTTATTTTATTTGAGTTTTAGAAAATTGAAGATGAAATTTCCTGTACCATTCAAAATATAATAATAACAATTTTTATATTATTATTTATTATTAACGGTATAATCATAACTTCTTGATTCAATTCACAAGTTTTAAGTCTCAAAATCACAAGGTTTTAAGCTCCAAAATCACAAAGTTTTAAGATCCAAAATCACAAGGTTTTAAGTCTCAAAATTACAAGGTTTTAAGCTCCAAAATCACAAAGTTTTAAGGTCCAAAATCATTAGGTTTTAAGTCTCAAAATCACAAGGTTTTAAGCTCCAAAATCACAAAGTTTTAAGCTCCAAAATCACAAGGTTTTAAGCTCCAGAATCACAAGGTTTTAAGCTCCAGAATCACAAGGGTTTTAGTTCCAGAATCACAAGGTTTAAGTTCCAGAATCACAAGATTAAAGCCTCAAAATCACGAGGTTCAAGTTCCGAAATCACACGGGTTAAGACAAGACCAAGTTCTAGTATTCGGCAAAGCCTAAAGTTGTGGATGGTACAACACCTCAGGGAATATAGAACGAAGAAGTTATGGAGATTATCATTTATCTGGTGCAGCATCAATAAATGAATAGCCTATCATAAAGTAATTCAAATGACATGCGTGTTAAAACTATTATGGCGTGACCTCTTTTTACTCATATCCTATGTGCATTGTATAAAGGTAATAAATATATAATATGAATTACGAAGACTGCAATTAAAAGACTGGAAATAGGAGGAAGAGGAAAGTAAAAGATGATTGAATTTAAGAATGAAAAGATCCTGTTACAAGCGTGTTCACAAGCTCAGTATATTTCATCTCTTTAAACAGTTGAATGAGAACAATACACGACGTTTTAGATTAGTTTTAATGAAAATGATGATTGAGTTTAATACTCTGCTTTCCTTTCAACAATTGCAATCACACAACAAACTCTGTCTGTACTTCGCCAACAGAAAACTTTTTCAGTCGATCTGCAATTACACTAACTTTCCCTTCCTTTGTTAAGTAATAATTGTTTGGATGTTTTTTATCTATCACAAATTGCCACGAAGATGTGTTTTCTTATTTTCTTTTCTAATTTAAAAGCTATATCATGTCTCTCCCGAAGCAGTTCTTGTCTGACAAATAAGAACTTTTCATTTGAAACCACACGCTGAAAATAAGTTCACAAAACTTGGAGACGCATTGAGCCAAAAAAATCCTCAACAAGTTTCCAAGCGAGTGCTTTCTGTTTACATACTCACTTCTCTTCCTTGAACTGCATTATAGAAATGCATGCCAAAAAAATGCAAACAACATATCATTCTTTCAAAAGATTCCCCTCGATCCATCATTTCTTTTGTAATCAACATTTCATATTTTTATCGTGACTATTAAATATTGAAGCGACCTTCAATTTATACTGAACAGATCTATCATGTAATTAAAACTGATAGTCAAATGCTTTAATGGATGATATTTATCTTCAGATTTTCTACATTTTTTCTATCGTGAGTTAGGTTGATTATTTCTAATTTTTTCATATACCTATGAAATTTTGCCATGAATTTTTTATGAATAGTATTTCCATTAAGCTACCTATGGATTTCCAATAGATTCATTTTCTACCGTCGAAAATATGATTGATTATTTCTTCAGTATCGGTATTATCTAGAGTGCGAGAACCTTCCCTTTCTCACTAAAGGGTTCTATAATCTTTCCTTTCTCATTAAAGGGTTCAAGAACCTTTCCTTTCTCATTAAAGGATTCTAGAGCCTTTCCTTTCTCATTAAAGGATTCTAGAGCCTTTCCTTTCTCATTAAAGGGTTCTAGAGCCTTTCCTTTCTCACTAAAGGGTTCTAGAACCTTTCCTTTCTCATTAAAGGGTTCTAGAGCCTTTCCTTTCTCATTAAAGGATTCTAGAGCCTTTCCTTTCTCACTAAAGGGTTCTAGAACCTTTCCTTTCTCACTAAAGAGTACGAAGAGCCTTTCCTATATAAGAAAAGTGTACGGAATACCTCAGTGGCTATATGATGCTAATGTCTATGGTGCATTTCTCCTTACGAAAGTGCATCGTTTTTCTTCATTAGGAGATGCCTTATATTTCCACCGTACCCTCTGGACAGTCAGTAATGGGATAATATGGTACAGTTATCTACAGTACAGAATTGAGTACAGTTATCTACAGTACAGAATTGTGTACAGTTATCTACAGTGCAGAATTGTGTGCAGTTATCTACAGTGCAGAATTGTGTGCAGTTATCTACAGTGCAGAATTGTGTACAGTTATCTACAGTGCAGAGTTGTGTGCAGTTATCTACAGTGCAGAATTGTGTGCAGTTATCTACAGTGCAGAATTGTGTACAGTTATCTACAGTGCAGAGTTGTGTGCAGTTATCTACAGTGCAGAATTGTGTACAGTTATCTACATGAGAGCCCAGGTAACAATGATTCTCGGGCAATGCTGTCCCAATGTGGTCCCAATATTGCCAATGCTGTCCAGATGTTGTCACAATAATGGCCTAAGTGACATTGCTACCTGGGATCAACTCCTCACAGTTGATATTGTTTATAAGTATATCTCTTTTAGGGGTTAGAATATGAAATATATGAAATGTACCTCAAATATACCTCATAATTCGCGAATTATAAGAAATTGTGAAGAAATATAATGTATTAGGAATGAATATTTCTATGTATTACAAGATATTATGTAACAGACTATTGTAAATATTTTAATCAAAATAGCTTACATTTTTACAAATATTGACTCTATAATTTTTTGCACGCTAATAAACTAATTGCATGTAGGCGGGTATTAAGTAAATATTTATAATCTCTTTAGTAAATTCTATTGCAAATTAAATCAATCATAATAATCATTAATTGACAATGCATAATTTTAATTAAGTTCAGAACTGGAGAATAGAAGCTTTAGTAAGGATTACATGATATTTAATTCAGTAAATTAGATTTTCAATAAAACAGCATTGATATATTTTTTTAATTCTTTATTAGATAACGATAAAAACATTTATTAGAGTTATAGTATATTTTATTTATAGTAGACCAATAACATTCATCGTCGGATCCCTCTGTCTTTTGAGTATGGGGGTATTATACATTTATTTACAGTACTGATATGTTTAGCTCAAAAATGTACTTGGATGATAAAATAAAGTTACAATTGCCAGTAGGGAATTGAATATAGGATGAAAATCTCCGTAGGTTATTTATAAACTAAAAATTGATCACAAATATAATCTGGTAACTGTGACTTTACCCTATGTGAAGCTATACATTGAAGAATAAAAATGATTTCATTTATGATTATATTCAACATACCTTATTTTGACTAGGGCAAGTTCTTAATTATCGGTCAGGTCCACATTTTCAGACTCATAATAAAAAATTATATAGTAAATATTATTTTATTTTTATTTTTTTTTTGGTATAAATGATACATGATATTAAAAAAGTGAAATATTAATTATTATATAATTTTTTATTATGTGTCCGAAAATGTGGACCTGTCCGATAATTAAGAGCTTGCCCTAGATATGGCTGTTTCATTTTGCCATGTTGCTATTCATCATGTTTTTGTTATTGTATTTCATTCGACTTGATATAGCATAGTGATATGATTTCAATTGATATACCGCATATATATTCTTAAAAACTTACTAATTTATAGGATTATTAATTTTGAATTGAAGTACTTTAATGAAAAAACAATAGAAGCAGATTCATTAATAAAATAATCAATATAATAATTCTTTTAACATTGAGCAATCAATTACATATAAACTTTCTAAAATTTCATATATTTTTAAATACCAACATTTTTATTTATGTAAAAATGTAAAACAGTTAATTTTGAATGCTTTTAAATAAAATTATTATACCATTATTTTGATACATATTTTCAGAGATGGAAGAGTAGAATTGAATAACATTTTCTGAAGATAATCTCAATGATGAACATGAAAAAAATAATAGAGAAGTATCTAGCACATCTAAACAGATAAACTGCAATTCTTTCGAAATTAACCTCATTTGGAAATGGGGTTAAATAATAGATCTAATTTCTTCCAAATTAAACTCATTTTCTATTTCATAATCTCTCGAAAATGATTCCCAGTGCACATTTCAATCATGTACAATGTTCATTTTTAAATAGATGATGACTTCGATTATTTAAATAAGAAATAGGTTTTCATATCGAAAACAGAGATGGTAAATCATGATATCAATCGAAAATAATCTAACTATTTATGTGTGCTTACCCGTAAGAAATGAACTGTTCAAAGATCAACAGCGAACATCAATTTTAATTAAATGCATTGGAATTATTTTGATCGAGGATATATTTATTATGGACCGAAATTTGACATAGAATGAACACAAAAACATTGAATACAATTTAAACAACTACTTGTCTCTACCATTTCTTTAATATATTGCGAAATGTTGACTCTCTTCGAATGAATTAGGATGAGATGATTCTTGCCTGCAATCAACAAGGTGTTTGATATGTAAGGCATATTCTAAATTAGCAGATAAAACGCTGCGTTTTCACCGAGGCAAATTTGGTGTCCATCCATTTAACCGTGATTAATTGAAGAGGCGTGAACTGGACGGTGAAAACGTGGCGTTCTATCTGTTAGTAGAGAATGGGCCTAATTGATGATAATTTAAACAGAGCTTTCACGAGTTGAGGCGTCTATTCCTCTGGTAGAAACGTTAGAGAGGTTATTTGGCGCTGTCCTGACGATGGTCGAGAAAGCAGTTGATGTAGAAGGATATGGTTTGGTCTCTAGATCCTTGATGCCTTTGGATATAGAGGAGCTAGTGTAGGTGGACCTGCCGCCCCGGGGGAGGCTATTGTAAGCCGAATATGGGGTGGAGGGACAAGTCGGCAGGGGTGGGGGAGAGAAAGAAGACCTTTCTGGAAGAAGTGATGGATTTTGTGGAAATATCAGGGTGGGATGAGTTGATTCGGAATAAAGTAAATTGGATGGGGATGAAATTAATGGTTTTCTAGGTAATGTTGAAAAATGGTAATCCGGTGATTTCACTTGAGGTAAATTCTAGAAAGAAGGAAACTAAGTGTTAATTATTTGATTTAATATTCTAATATCATCATTTTCCCCCATTTATGTTACTTACTCGCAAGATTGATTGGTCTGGATTGTAGAAGTAAGGATTCGCATCTGTATTTGGCCGCCTACTTAGACTGCGAAATTGAGTGTTTTCATCATCTAAGATAGGTTCGGTATTTTGTAGATAGGTTTGGTCTCTGAGATGCGCAATATCTGAATGGAGATTGGATTTATCTTTCCTTGTTGCCATTGGATATATTGCTGAATCACTTAGGTCCCTTTCGTGAAGAAATTCAGGCTGGTCTGTTTGATAGGAAGGGAAAATATTTACATTTCGGGAGAATTCTGTTTATTCACTGAATCAAGATGTTTATTTTATTTACTGCAACTATGTACATTCAAAATATTACTCAATAAATATATATTCATCTTCATTGCTAAGAAATATTATTCCATTTAGTATAATAATTCTTATATAAGGAAATATGCAAATACAATATGTTAAAAGGAATGAAATATAGTCTCTATATGAACACGAGATGAATACAGATTGTCTCATCCATCTTTCGAATCCTCGAAATGCAGACCCAAACACACTCCTTGATATATTATCCTAACTCAGAATTTCTCCTCCTTTAAATTATCACCTTCTGGAATTAAATCAGGACTTCTTTCTTCCGTTGAATTCACCTCAGTCGTCTCGTGATTATCGACTGAATGAAGCGTTGGCGTGGAGGTGGATTTCTCCATTGGATAGACAGTCATCTTAACGTCGTTAGGGGATGCTGAACGACGATAGCGAACGAAAACGACGACTCCAACACACATGATGAGCAGAACTGAAATGGTGCCAAGAATGACAGCTAGAAGTGGAGCGTAGGATTTAGCGTCTGCTCCTGTGGGAAAGAGAATAAAAGGATATTAAATAACACTATTGATAAAATTCCATAGTAGGACTTATTGGAATAATAAAAGCAATAAAGTTACTGAAAATTCCTCATGAAATTGTAATACTCTTCCATTGCATTTAATTTATCACATACACGTGTTTTCATTTATAGAGAATCGATTTTATTGAAAAGTTGAGTTATTCTTTGAGGGTCTAAAATAATCTCAGCGCATTTCCAATTATGTAGCTGTCAAGAACAATGTTGATTGGTGATTCTCTCACTCGATGGCTTAAAAACGTGAAGGCTTTCCCTGTGTGATGAGGTCCAAGAGCGCTTCAATTGATTGGTAGACTCTCTTAGTAGATTGCTAGTAAATTAGTTTAATGAGTTAGGGAGTCGTTGAGGAGGAAATTCATTTAGTGAAAGGTTAAATAGATTCTGGAGAGGATTTTAGACTCGAGAAGATAATACCAATTTGAGTGTGTGAACTCTGAGTTTTATGTCTACCCACCCATTTAATTTATTAACTTATTTAATATCAATTTTATATATGTACTATATATGCTCTTTTTTCAGCTAATTTAATAAAGTATATATATTAGCTCAATTATTAACTATGATAATATAAAAATATATTTTATCGAATGCATAAGATTAAGTCTTTGATGGAAATAATATACTCAATCATAAGAATCTAACATTATCTATATGAAAGATTTAACATTATAATAATAACTGCAAGAGATTATTCAGGTACAAGTTCCTTTTAATTTTATTCAGAAGAAGATATAAATTGAAACGATGGTAATTAGAAAAATAGTTATCAATCTAAATAATTCAAACGATCAGATAAAATTTCAAGCATCTGCAGCAAAGATTGTCGATGCAAGGCATTACCAAGGCATACAACTGCTGATCTAGGAAGGAATTTTGAGAGTGAATTTGTAATGTGGCTCTAGATGGTAGATAAAAAGGTGCTTGGGAGTTCGTATCGCCGTTAATGGTGCGCATCCATTGCACCTCTAGCTGACGTGGCCATGGTGTGAAGATAAAGTCTGAACATCAGGGAGATTAGAGGAGTTCTGATGGCAAGGAAAAGACTCAAACGAGCGCATTCGTTGAGACTTCAAATGATGCGGTAAGAAACACCGCCGCTATTGAAGTGATGGCAGAAAGATCTGGTGTGTTATGGAGCTTTGAAATACCAAAACTGATACTCTTTGAAAAAATTAGAACATATGGCAAAGAAAAATCCATAACTGTTGTGCTTCAAAGACAATTGAAATGATGGCAAGGAAAATTCATAGGGTAAATTACGAATTATCGGTCAGTTTCATGTCTTCGGTCATATAAGAAAAAACGATATTGCAATTGTTATTTAAATTTAATTTTATTTAATTTTAATAAAAATTAAATAACAATTGCAATATCGTTTTTTCTTATATGACCAAAGATATGAAACTGACCGATAATTCGTAATTTACCCTATCTGTTTTTTTTTCAAAGACAGCTGACATGATGGAATTAAAATTAATTTTCTGTACCTGGGCTAGTCCTCTTCTGGGCCTTGTCCTGGTGCGTCTCTATGGCCATGGACACAGGCTCACTATGTCCTCTTGAGTTCACAGCTGAGATGGTCAGTACGTACTCTTTGCCAGCCTCAAGACCTGACACCTCGAACTGGGGCTTTGGGGAACTTGAAGTGTTGGCTAAGACTCGTGGAGCGCCTTTGTTGGTTCCTGATTGAAATTAAGTAATACGAGGTTTTAGAAAAAGAAACCTAATAAATTAAAATCTATTAATAACAATAGAGATTTTATTGGTGATACAAATTGATAACGTTAAAAAAGATTTCTCTTTTTTTATTGAGGATTTGATGATTCGAAGTTTCGAAGTTAGCTTTTTCCCAAAATAAATTTGTCAAATAATCTGATGTTGTGTAAGTAAAAAAAAAATGTTTTTCATTGAGGATTTTTTTGAAGATTCGAATTTTGAAGCGTTTTTCTTTCCCAAAATATGTACATATGTCAAATAATCTGTTGTGGAATATGTCGATCAAAAGTAGCACTCACCATTATAACCTTCTCTGGTGACAGACCTTTCTCCTTGACTGACAGACAATGTAAATGTCTGAGGTAGACCTCCATCCCAACCTGCGTGACATCTGACATTCGCTAATGTCCGACTGATGTTCGAAACCGTACAGTTGTGGACTGGTTCGGGAACAGCTGTCACGTGAAGAGAAGTTTTAATTGTATTATTGGTTTCCGAGACTTCCCTTCGTGATTGCTCACGGCTATAATTAATCTTTTGTTTATTAGGAACACATTCTATACATTCTATTAGAGATAATTCACAGATGAATTCAGAAGTGAATAGATATTTAATAATCTATTTATTCAGAAATAATCGCTGAATTCTTTCTATTATATGTAGATAATTTATAAATGAATATGAAAGTGAATAGATATATTGTTGTTAAATTGTATAAATCTTTGACTAAAATTGTAATAAAAAGTTTGATTATAATGATTTTGCAATAGAACTCACAAGCATGAATGATATGAAAGACGCAAGGCTGCTCTTGAGTGCCCACATCATTTGTTGCCCAGCACAACAGTGATCCGTAATCCAGGTGAGACCGAGGTGTGTACCATACCTGGCTGATCCCATCTCCCACCACTCTGTACCTCTTGTGCTCAATGTCGTTGATTTCAGAGGAGCTGTTGAAGGCCCACCTGAGGATAGAATAAAGGATAGGGTCTCAATTATTGATTTAGGTAACAATGTTTCCTGTACCAACATTGGATAGGTAGGATTGATTATTGATATATAATCAATGAGAAGTTTTGAATGTACAATGATTTATTGTAGGAACAAGAATGTGCACTGTATATAAAGGAAAAATGATAAACATTTTACCAAATAAAGTTATTTAAGTCATCTTAGATTATGATGGGCCCTCTTATATTCTTCTATGGCCCCACCATAACTTTCTCTTATATTCTTCTATGGCCCCACCATAACTTTCTCTTATATTTTTCTATGGCCCCACCATAACTTTCTCTTCAATTCTTCTTTAGCCCCACCATAAAATTCTCTATGGACATAAGATATCACTACTCGTTACTTAATCATCTCTACTCATATAAGTGTGTTAAATTCGGTGACCGGTCCATTTGCCGAAAACACATTCACCGAAAACACATTCGCCACACGACACATTCGCCGAACGACACTTTCGCCGAAAAAATATGATTATTTTAAAAGATAAACCAATTTATCTCATATGTCCAGATGAAATTACATATAGATGAACTTACATATAAGTGTATAAATTACTTTACAATATTCTTCATAATTATTGGTTAAACTTCATGGAATTTACGTTAACTTAATAATGTTAATAATGTTATTGCTGCGTTATTTTTGTCAGTTTATTAACTCTATTTTCTTTGTACAATTATCAGTTACAAAAGAAAAAGGATTTTTTTTGTGTGTTCACTTTATTTTAATCCTTCTATATACATTGCAGAATCGGAGTAAGTAGCCTTTCTAAATCCAAGAGCATTTTCACAGATCATGATAGGTGATTTTATTCATGGAACCATTTTTCTTTATGACTGTTTCTTCTAGAGAATCTAGTCATTTGCAATTAATTTCATTTTGACGTCAGCGATATGGTAAACGATTTGGCCGAAGCAGACGTTAAACCCCTACTAAATTTATTTAGAAACTTTTATAATGGGACTAAGAACAAGCATTTATATGGCATTAAAACCAGACAATTAATTACCGTTTAATTTATAGTTAACAAAAAATTCAATCAATTTTAAATACTCATATAACACAGGATATCCAATAAACTTAATTTTTTGTGGTAAACCTTAGTCTGCTAAAAAGTGTCATATTTTCGGCAAATGTGTCGTTCGGCGAATGTGTTATCGGTAAAGTGATTTCGGCGAAAGTATTTTCGGCGAATTGTTTTCGGCAAAAGTCCTAGAACCGTTAAATTGACTCACCTAAAGTTCTTAGGGGCTGGATGTGCATGAACTGCACACGTTACGTTCAGGTGCTCGTTCTTACCCCCTCCATAGACAGTTTGTTGGGTATCTTGGCATACCGGGGCATCTGAAGAAGCAAGAAATAGCATTTAATATTTAGTTTCATGTTCTACTCTCTAACAAAGTGGTTTGATGCTTTAACAAAAAAAAAGTAAAATTATATCTACGCATATAATAAAATTATTTCATTAGGACTCTACGTTTTCAAACCAGATTGAATTATATATGCAATTATATATACAAAAAACTTGTTTATTCATAACAAAGAGCTTGATTACTGAAATTGTAACTCAATATACCTCAATGTATTTGTAATTATTTGAATGGATTAATAGGAAAAATGTCAATATACGTAAAAGTGTGCGATGGAGTTTATAAGCTGAAAATAAGTCCAAATATGGCCGCCCGTAGAGGCCCGTAGATAACCATTGGTCTTTAAGAGCTTTCAATGTCTCACTTTTAATGTGTCATTACATTAAATTTTCACCAATTAAACTCAATAATCATTTTCCTTGGGATTAATTTAAAAGGTAGTGCTTAATGTCTTTTTACAGTTCGATGCTCACATTTGACGCTGAGTTTGACAGGTTTAGACTTTCCAGTTCCCTTCTGATTGGTGGCAGAGCAGCTGTACTCTCCACTGGAAGACCTGCTGACTTTTTGCAGTACCAGTGACTGGTTACTGAGAATGATACCAGCTGATACGTTGTGGTGCAGTAGTGTGTTCTGTGGGTTAAACATTACGATAATTAGATTTAATAAAGAAAATAGTGCTGGGAAAAAGTATAAGTAAATAATATACTTAGTTTGCTAGATTATATTTATTTTCAGATAGATTTATCAATTATATTGATTAAACACGATGCTAAAAACCTAATTCTCCGAAGTTGGGTAAGTTTTCCAAGTTATCGAACGGTTCCACAAATTCGATCATTAATTGGTAAGTAAAAATATTATTTAATTTTGTTCTTAATTGATCGAAAATGTGAAAGATTCGATAACATGGATCTTACACTACTTCTGATATAATTTGGAATTAGGTATTTAGCATCATGCTGATTTTCAAATTAATTTTCAAATTAATATCGTGTTGATTTTCATATCTGAATATAAATATAATTAGTATTTACTAATTAATCGAGTATTGTTAAAATCAACTGCGTGAAATATTGTCAAGATATCACATGACTTGTTGAACTAATAATAAAAACGATGGTGATATATTTTTCCAGAGATGTTACTAGATATGTTCTGTTGGCATTTCTAACTCACCCCGTGCCGCCACTGCACCCTGAACACCTTTGGATTGGCTTTGATGTTGCATTCAAAATAAGCATCCGCCCCCTCCTTGATGTTTTTCATGTTCAAGTTATGACCGGCACTCAGAATCAAACGGGGTTCAACTGCAGAGAAATGTTTCATTAGATTAAGAGTTTGCAGAGAAATGTTTTATTAGATTAAGAGTTTACAGAGAAATGTTTTATTAGATTAAGAGTTTACAGAGAAATGTTTCATTAGATTAAGAGTTTGCAGAGAAATGTTTCATTTGATTAAGAGTTTGCAGAGAAATGTTTCATTAGATTAAGAGTTTACAGAGAAATGTTTCATTAGATTAAGAGTTTACAGAGAAATGTTCCATTAGATTAAGAGTTTGCAGAGAAATGTTTCATTAGATTAAGAGTTTGCAGAGAAATGTTTCATTAGATTAAGAATTTGCAGAGAAATGTTTCATTAGATTAAGAGTTTGCAGAGAAATGTTTCATTAGATTAAGAGTTTGCAGAGAAATGTTTCATTAGATTAAGAGTTTACAGAGAAATGTTTCATTAGATTAAGAATTTGCAGAGAAATGTTTCATTAGATTAAGAGTTTGCAGAGAAATGTTTCATTAGATTAAGAGTTTGCAGAGAAATGTTTCATTAGATTAAGAGTTTGCAGAGAAAGGTTTCATTAGATTAAGAGTTTACAGAGAAATGTTTCATTAGATTAAGAGTTTACAGAGAAATGTTTCATTAGATTAAGAGTTTACAGAGAAATGTTTCATTAGATTAAGAGTTTACAGAGAAATGTTTCATTAGATTAAGAGTTTACAGAGAAATGTTTCATTAGATTAAGAGTTTACAGAGAAATGTTTCATTAGATTAAGAGTTTGCAGAGAAATGTTTCATTAGGTTAAGAGTTTACAGAGAAATGTTTCATTAGATTAAGAGTTTACAGAGAAATGTTTCATTAGATTAAGAGTTTACAGAGAAATGTTTCATTAGATTAAGAGTTTACAGAGAAATGTTTCATTAGATTAAGAGTTTACAGAGAAATGTTTCATTAGATTAAGAGTTTGCAGAGAAATGTTTCATTAGGTTAAGAGTTTACAGAGAAATGTTTCATTAGATTAAGAGTTTACAGAGAAATGTTTCATTAGATTAAGAGTTTGCAGAGAAATGTTTCATTAGGTTAAGAGTTTACAGAGAAATGTTTCATTAGATTAAGAGTTTACAGAGAAATGTTTTATTAGATTAAGAGTTTACAGAGAAATGTTTCATTAGATTAAGAGTTTGCAGAGAAATGTTTCATTAGATTAAGAGTTTACAGAGAAATGTTTCATTAGATTAAGAGTTTGCAGTGAAATGTTTCATTAGATTAAGAGTTTGCAGAGAAATGTTTCATTAGATTAAGAGTTTACAGAGAAATGTTCCATTAGATTAAGAGTTTGCAGAGAAATGTTTCTTTAGATTTAGAGTTTACAGAGAAATGTTTCATTAGATTTAGAGTTTACAGAGAAATGTTTCATTAGATTAAGAGTTTGCAGAGAAAATAACTGTAAAAACTGTATAAAAGGTAAGTAAAAGCTTATGAAATAATTAGCCGCTCAACATCATCCAAAGCTCTCGACATAATTTAATAATTAACAAACAGTTAAATACTAATTCCACTTAACAAACAAAATTAATGCATTATTATGAACATATTATGTACACTAGGCTTAAAAATACACTAGAAAACAATATAATAATTGTATGAAAAAAAAGTAGTGATTACTATTTAATTAATACAATTTGAATGTTACAAAGTGAATATTATATTCCTTGTTTGATTTATAAGTAGAAAATATAGGAAATGAAATGAATCATACATATTTCTATTTCCCAGATTAATGATAATCCCAAAGTGCTTGAATACCTACCCAGAAGCCATAAAAGAATGATTTTGGTGGCTGGACCCTAACTTTCTTTCTGGCTAGCCAATAGAGTCCTAACTAATGTGTACACGTTATTGATGTATCAAAGGGTTAGCGATTATTAGATGATAAGTTCTATCAGTAAGTTCTACTCACAGTGTATCTGAATGACTTTGCTATCCTGCATCACCGCGTCAGGAACTTGTCCATTCTCGGCTTTGCAGACCAAACTTTTGCCTTGATCCTCCACATTGGCTTTTAGTTCTACTCGAGAACGACTGATGTTACCGTCTCGGAACATCTAGGCAGATATATTGGAGCATTTGTGAGATAGATATTCTAGCCTTAGCTATTGTATATCTGAATCTAACGATATATTCAGTATATCAAACGATTCAATTCACAGATTTCTATCAGAATTGTTACACGATAAATGAATATCTATTTAAACTATACATTTTCCTCCTTTTTTATCAATAAGGTCAGTGTTACATAGGTACCAACTGAAACTTTCATAGGTAAAATAATCGGGTATGTAAAATTTTCAACCGTTACTAGAAACAATCAGTGAGAAAATATTGCTGACAAGTATTAACTCATCAAAGTCAGAAAAGGAGAAATTCTGACAGTATAATTATTAGGATTGTCACAATATGCATTTAAATTCATAGATCTTAGGAAATCATAGATGAAACGAAATGAAGTGATATCGAATACAATATACCGCTGTGGAACGATTCAATACTCTTTAATTCTCTCCGTTCATAACAATTGCTATGGATTTTAAAAGCATATTGTCACAGGCTTAATCATTACACCCACCTGGTCATCTACAGAGGGAATTCTGATGCCATCTTTCCACCAGGTCAGGACGGCTCTTGGTCTCGAACCCCTTGCCTCGCACATTAGGACTCGTTTTGAGTTTTCGATCAGGGGATCCTTGAGGCCAGTCAAGGTTACAACCTCCGGGGGAACTGTTGAGAAAAACATCATAAAGTAAGTTATAGTACAACTCCTCTATAGTGATATCCTCTATAGTGAAATCCTCTATAGTGAACTCCTCTATAGTGGACTCCTCTATAGTGAACTCCTCTATAGTGGACTCCTCTATAGTGGATTCCTCTATAGTGGACTCCTCTATAGTGAACTCTTCTATAGTGAACTCCTCTATAGTGAACTCCTCTATTGTGAACTCCTCTATAGTGAGTGAACTCTTCTATTGTTAACTCTTCTATAGTGAATTCCTCCATAGTGAATATAGAATCCTGAATAGGAGGGTTAACCTGTACATTGAGCAGGTTTTCTTAAGTCTGGCATGAATATTCAGTTTTAGAAAACTAATGGCCATTTCATGTCAGACTAAAGAAAATGTGTTCACTATACGAGGTAGTTCTCTTACTCAGGACTCTACATTCAGTATACTGGAGTCCACTATAGAGGAGTTATTCTGTATCAACAATTATTTTTGTTATTGTTGTTATTATTATTACTATTATTTGAACAACCTTTAATCTCCCATAAAATTAAATATAATCATGATCAAATATTCGAAAACTTAAACATCTGAAGATTAAATTCAATTGCAAGAAGCGAAATTAATATTTAGTTCTATTTTCTTTATTAGCTTTTAAGTTAGCGAGTTGAGACCCTTGACATATGAATAATAAAGAATTAATCGGATTGACTCTTAATTTATCAGAAAAATGCTTCCTTTATAAGTAAAGGAAACTGTAAAATAAAAAATAAACAACTAGCGTTTTATTTTCTTTGGTTTAGTTTGTATAACTGCACTGAAAGATAGGATCTCTGTTTCATCATTGAAATTTCCAGGTAAAATATGACTCTTAGATTTGAGTTAGAAAGGTAGTCAATTATTCAGAGTAAATATGGGATTTTTGAGCAATTACTAAGTGAAGACTTTTATTTGTTCTGTTCAATTTTTATTCAGTCCATTTACTGATCCGTGGGTTGAATGTTTACAAAGGAGGAAACAGTATTATTTAACGCGGCTTTTTTCCTTCAAAGGGACTCTTTCGTATCACGTAAAAACAGTTTGCTTCAGAAGCTTCCCTTTCAGAGTCTTTCTGAATCAATATCAATTGAATTCAGACGATTTCCCAAAGTTTACTCCTCCTTTGGGCAAACTAAAATACAAATGGAATAACTTTTATAAGAGAAGTTAAGAGAGCTTGCATGGTCAGTTCGAACATCTCACTAAAATACTCACTAACTTTTTCGATTGGGATATTTTGTTCCAAGACCAGTCAGTATATTGATAGCAGTTATTAATTGGTTTGAGATTTTTAAATTGTTTCAGAATTTAAATGAACCCCTATCATCACGTCAAAAAACAATTATTACAATGAATGATGTAAATCTAATTAATTATCCCCAAAATCATACTTATAATCGAAAACTAGATTCTTCGGGACGAGAGTACTATATATAGCATCTTATCTCTAAATAATAGTTTAACTATATAAGTCGGACGGATTTCACTGCAGCTGATACCTATATATTATATCCATAAATCCTCCTTCATTGTCCAATTCAACACAACAATATTCATATATCTATAATGTGCCATTGATCACGCTGACAATATATAGCTTAACTACCGAGAATTATAGTCCTCTGTAACTACCAAGAACTCTCGTTTCCTTAACTGCCAAGGTACCACTGTGATTTATAACGGCTCTCGTTTGCCTCCAGCTACCAAACATAATTGCGCCTCTCAACGACAAAGAATACCGAGGTTGTAAGTACAAAGCACTCACAATTTATGTCGACTTTAACAGACGCCGCCACAGGAGCCGTGAGGTTGCTGTTGGAGCCTCTGCACGTGAGTGTTTTGTAGAGGTCACTCCTGCGCAGCTCCTTCAGATGAAGGATGTTAGTCGTTAGGTCCCCTCCCTGCTCCTCTGAAGTCTCGTCCAAGAGATCGTTGCCTTGCCACCACGACACAGTTGGTTTGGGGTGTCCTGATAGGATGAACATAGAAACGGTGTTAAATGTAGAGGAAATGAGGAGAATTTAGGATAGGTTACGAATCATCGGTCGGTTATACATCTTCGGTCAAATAAAAGTAAAATTATATATAATTGATATTTAATTTTAATTTTACTGGGTATCCACTATCCACTTGGTATCCATGATAGCTGCAGGTAACCTGGATACCAATATAAATAAAAAATAAGTAATAATATTAACAATATACATCATTTTTTTCTTATACGACTTATTTTTCTTATAATTCGTAACATATTCTATGTTTCAAAAACTATGTACCCTCTTTTGAGCGATTATTATTGGATAATACTTGAGCAGAATATCAAATTCTAAATCAATTTCAATTGATTACATTTTTATACTGATATTATATCAGCAATATCTTGACATTTCATTGAACTACAAAAGAGCTCTTCAACAAAATTTGAAGTACAATTTTCCTCAATAAGATAAAAGTACGATGAGACAATCAGTGTGTTCTTTTCACTCTAACATTTGAGCTATAAATATCACTATGGTGCTTCAGCATCCACTTCTATTTAATATCATTAATTTTTCTTAACGTGAAGACTCTACATTAAATTAAATCACACAAAAATGGATGTCCTTCCATTATTTTCCTTAATTGGAGAGCTCCATCTCATTCCGCCCGCGCAGATATTACAGGAACTCGAGCGTAAAATCTCCGCGAAACCTTTTCCGCCAGTTTTTGATCGTCTCGAAATGAGTGGAAGGGACGGCCATCAGAACCTTCCTTCACGGGGTATGAACAGAAATATTGCCTCAGCAGCCACATTCCGCAACAGTTATTTATTCGTTAGGACTAGTGAGGAGATCAGCAGCGTGATAAGGGCTTTGCTATCATCACACTGCAGATGGACTCGAGATGTCTGACTTCTCTTAGTACACAAAGAAAGTTTTAGAGTAAACGTGGTAGTATCTATCTGAGCTGAGTACACGGAGAAGATTATACAGAGTAAGTTTAGGCAGAGTACTCAGAACAAGTTTTGCAGCAGAGTATACAGGGTAGAGTACACAGAAATAGTTTTAGAGTATACGTAGTAGTGTGTACTTATAGCAGAGTATACAGATCATATTATACAGAGATAGTATGCAGAGTACAGTATACAGATCATAGTTTACAGAGATAGTACACAGATCTAGAATACAGAGCAGAGTATACAGAGCAGAGTATACAGAGCAGAGTATACAGAGCAGAGTATACAGAACAAGTTTATGTACACAGCATACAGAGCACAATGATGGTTGCCATGGCTGTTTTTTTCAACTGATTATATGTTAGCTGCTACAAATTCAATAAAATTAAAAGGATGCCATAGAATAGATTAGTGTAAATGAAAATACTGAAATGGCTACCTGAGTTAGATAAATATATTAGATCATTCTTCATTTCTTATTTAATTAAGGTTTAATCGTCATCTAATGATTAAAGTATTCAAAATAATCATTGTATTCCCATTCGATGGATTATTAAAATAAAATGTCAAGTGAATGAAAATTCATTAATGGTATGAGTAGTTACGTTTGTCGCTAATAATTTTTCTTGTTTACTTAGATCCTTATTTCGCTTTCGTATTTTCTCTTTAGTTACTTGGATTTATCTCTGTTTTGCTCTACTCTTTCTTTCATTACTTCGTTCTTTCATTCCTTCCTTTTTTTGATTCTTCTTTTTGTTACTTTGTTCCAATGTTAACATTTTATGTTTCAAATTTGATAATTAAATAGACGAAAATTATAATACATATACATTCAAAACTAATGTTTTTTATTGTGATGACCGCTAAGATGTGATGAACTCATCATTCCTAACCATCTACTTAGTAACTGAATGTTACTTTATTCTGTTATATAAACTCTATTATTATTTATTCATGACCTGAAAATTGTTGATATCATTTACACAACAGAAACGGTACCTTATATAATTCTGAACTGTTATCTTCATTTCAATGCGAAAGCGCTATATTCTTCCATTTCTATACACCAATAGATATATACGTATAGTATATATACATACATACGAACGAGCCGCGTCAAAGAGTTTAAAAGTGACTTCATTTTAAAGTGACAGTCAATATTTCAGAAGTATTTGAATGATGTGTTCGGAGAAAGGTATGTATGACTCCATGGATACGACACTGTCAATACATAATATAGCATGTAATATCCAATGGGAAATATATATTGTGATATTCTTGATGTTTATGACTGACTGAATAATATTCGCATTCAACATGTGTTCGATTTACTCATGTATAATATTTACTGAAAGATCAATTATAAGTTATGAGTTTTTAAACTTACGCAAGGTAATATTATTTAAGTTACAATGTTTATTCTGCATAAAAACTCATGCATAAAATACCGAGCAAATAGAAGAGGAATGAAGTTCAACAAGTTTCTTTGGAATAAAAATTTGAAAAATAACGAACATTGGTTATCATTTTCTTTTAGCGAAGAGAGAGTGAGACTGTTATATTTCTCTCCCTGAACGCTGCCTCATTAAATGGCTGGAGTTTCTCCTTAGTTCAATAACTACATCTAATTAATCTCGTTACCGCTTCACCCGACGCATTTGCGTGCGCGGTTAGAATTACGAACAGTGTGGAAAATGAACTGAAATTAAAGAGATTTCTATACCAGCATCAATGAAAAAAATGAGTAAAGAAGAACTCCTCAATAGTGAACTGTTCTATTGTGAACTCCTCTATAGGGAACTCTTCTGTAGTGAACTCCTCTATAGGGAACTCCTCTATAGAGAACTCCTCTATAGTAAGCTCCTGTATAGTGAACTGCACTATAGTGAGCTCCTGTATAGTAACTACTCTACAGTGAACTCTTCTATAGTGAACTCCTCTACAGTGAACTCCTCTATAGTGAACTCCTCTACAGTGAACTCCTCTATAGTGAACTCCTCTATAGTGAACTCCTCTACAGTGAACTCTTCTACAGTGAAATCCTCTATAGTGAACTCCTCTATAGTGAATGAGTTAAGAGGAGGCCTCTATAGTGAACAAATTATCTTTAAATCTACCATAAAATTGCCTTTAGTTTTTTAAAATTGATGGCAATTCATTATAGACAAAAGAAAATTTATTCACTATAGAGGCTACATCCTAACTCATTCACTATGGAGGAGTTCTACTGCCGAGGAATTATACAGGGTGACCTACAAAAAGTGTACCTAACTTTGAATTAATAATAGTACTCTACTGAACTATAATTACCTACTTTTCCATTGGATTAAGGAACTTTGTAACTCTTTTTTTATTTAGGATATACGTACATAATCATCTTCGATTTCTTGTGAATTCTGCACATTAGTGAAAATAGTACTCGACTATAGTTATCTACGTACGCGACACTAAAGTGGGTTATGGCTGGTCATTTCATATGTTAGAAGCCATTTCAGAATATGACGGCAGGCTGCATACCGAATTTAATCCCGTTATGAACCTATAAATGTTCCAACAGAGCTGCAATAAGTGTTCGAGTCTACCTAATCATTACGTGTAAAGAACTCTGCTGTGTTCTAATTTTCTCCAGTTGATAAATCCTTAGAAATCTTTGCCTAATAACGAAAGTGTCAGTGCCTTTTATGACTTACTGAGGACTTACTAGAAATTAATGACTTAATATACTAATATTTTCAATATATTCGCAATACATGACAGTCAGTTTGTATTCAGTCTATATTAAAAACAATGAAAATTTTTTTCTGATTTATTTCTAATACATTGATTTTCTTGACAATCCTTAAATTAAAAGTTGTGCTTCCTATTATTTTTCACTCTATCGTTAATAAAAAATATTTTTTTTTATTGAAAAAAAAAGAAATAAATTTTCTTAAAGAATACTTTTTAACGTTTATTCGGAAAGAATTTACTATTATTTTTCTACCAATTAGTGTCGATGAATTCCATTCACATGAATTCCATTCACATGAATTCCATTCACATGAATTCCATTCACATGAATTCCATTCACATGAATTCCATTCACATGAATTCCATTCACATGAATTCCATTCACATGAATTCACATTTATTCCCCAGTTCTGTACTCACCGCCATGTACGTCGCACCTCAGCTTTACTTTCGTTCCAATGGAATAAGGGCCGATAATTTCAGTCGCCTCCAGTCCTCGTTCATTTAGTATTATAATTTTATCGGGCGGTTCTGGAAGGAGAATCAAGACTCTTATCAATATCGGTGCTGTAATCTAAGACCGTTGTGAATTACCTGGTTATTGATTTGATATCGCTAGGGTAAGTTCCGAGTTATTGGGCGATTCCACATTTTCAATCATACATTCATATAGTAATAATTATTTTACTTTAGCTAATTAATTTTAATTGGGATTCATGATTCTTTCAGTATGATGGAATCCAATTTGAAATAAATGGTAAATAATAATTGTGTTATTATAAAATGTGGAACTGTATGGTATGTTGTAGTTCTTTTTAGTTGGAAGTTCTATGTCAATTGTGAGCTTTAATATAGTAGATTCATTGATTTAAATTTAAATAGAGTAATGAAATATCTAACATTTATGTAAAAAGGGTGTAAGTAGTAGAGAGATGTTTTACCCGTATATAAGATATTGATAAGTTAATTATCGAAAAGTTAGATACAGTCTGTACGCTATTTATCCTTAGATTTTATGTGACATAATTTAAATTGTTTTTATCCAATAAAAAAGGAGAAACGTGACACAAGTAAGAAAATATATTTCATTTAGTTAAATAGCAAAATAGTATCAATTTCATCACGATATACCGCTATTTTTCACTAAATTCCATTTACTTAATCTAGCTAAATAGTAAATACTAATAATTCCATCACATTTCTTCCTTACCGATAACGTTGAGTTTAACCCTCGAGTTGCGAGTGGGCGAAGATTTGAAGTCCACTCTGCAGCGGTAGAGATTGTGATCGGAAGGGAAGACTGGCTCGATGACCAGACCTGGAGGACGTAAGTCCATTTCGAAGCGGGCCCGGGTCCCCAAAGTGTCTTTATCGTGCCAATGATCTCCCACGGTACCATCTCGAGCATCAAGACTGAAATACAGGAAGAGATAAAATTCAGTAGCCTGTGATAATGGAGCATATATTTATTTTTAAACGGAAAAGATAAGGAAAGTCTGTTGAAATATAAGTTTGGTGATTGAGATAAGGAAAAATATCTATCTTTTCAATTTTGATCAAGATTTATATTTTATAGATTTTAATTTTATATTAAGGATTTCTATTTTATAGTAATTATATGTTGAGTGTGATTATTATATAATGCGGAAGAAAGATATTCCAATTGTTTTCACTAGACCCAAAAATATCACCATCTTGGGAATACAAATGTATTTTGTTTTCCACTAAGCTTCTAATCTATCGAATATCCTCTCCATATATTCTATTTATTCCTCTGACTTCGATCTACATTTCTTCTATTCTCCACGGAATAAACCATCCACTGGATTAACGTGAAGCTATGCCATTGTTCTTTTATATGACTATTTATACATAACCAAGTGGCTATATTAAGCCCTGAAAATACTCCAGAGATAAATTCTAAGCCGATTTCTCGTCCAGAAGACACATACAAATGCCCCCTCTTTGCAGTTCAACTGGCCATTTTACGGACTATTTGTTTGAGGCCACTTGGAGAACATTTGGTAATAGGAATCAAGACCGAGGGAAGGGATCCTCTGGAGACAAAATAGAACAGAGGAAGCAAGGGTCAGGGATAGTAAGACTGATTGAGAAGTGTGGGGCTTTAAAGGGACGATGTGGGGTTTACATTTATGGTGTGGAACGATAAGGGGTTTGAATTAATGGTGTGGGGCGATAAGGGATTTGAATTTATAGTGTGGGACATTTAAATTTATGGTGTGGGACGATAAGGAGTTTTAATTTATGGTGCAGGAGCTTCATGGGATTTAAATTAATGGTGTAGGACGAAAAATGGGTTTACATTTATGGTGTTGGGGCTTTAAGGGTTTTAATTCATGGTTTGGTGGCTTTAACGGTATCAAATTTAAGGTTTGGGGCTTTAAGGTGTTTACATTTATGGTTTGGTGATTTAAGGGGTTTACCTTTATTGTGTGGATTGATAAGGAGTTTGGTAATTGTTATCCTTGATAATCAATTAAAATATATGTTCAAAATAATCATCATACATATTTTTATTATGATCGAAAATGTAGAACAGTCCGATAACACAGAACTTACCCCTTCTTATTAAATCTTCGGTGACCACACCATACTTTTCTATCGGGCTAGTGACTGTTCATTATGATATAAATCTATTGGATTACTGTGATAAAAAAGTAGCGACAATATATTTCGAAAAATCGTTGTTAATCTTCTACAATGTTTCTTTCTTCCTGATGTATTGTAGCGATAGTAAATGAATTACTGGTTGTAATCTCCATAGACTATTGAAGCTTTTTTTCTTGGGCAATGAGTTGGATTATTAATAATTTTATCGATAGAAGCTAGAGATATAATTTAATTGTTAATTGATACTAGACATCATTAATGTTATCGATATTGAACTAGAGATATAATAAAAGAGAAAATAAGCAAAATATTCCATCATAGGTAATTTCATCCTGTTTCTATTCATAATATTTGGTTACAATCTTCTTAAAAATATTATATTTACAATTGATTGAATATCATTAATTTACTGTATTAATTTTATGTGTAAAAGGGACGTCGTAATAATAAATAGAATCAAGCACTTTGTAACACACGTCTGTTTAAAATGATGCACAGATACAAAAATGTGTATAGTGTAAAAAAATTCACACTGAGCTACCATTATGTAAATCCAGTAATTGAATAGCCTATGCTCTCTAGCTTCAACGAATAAACATAGATGCCAGCCCCTCTCAGCAGTATAATAATGGACAGTTGAGCCCATTGCCAGCAAGATATTTGCATTCAGTTGCCCCAGACTCGTGTGTTGTTTATTTACATTTTCCCGAGCTGTAAATATCTGCAGCCTTAAAAGTCTCACTCACTGCTCCAGGGGAGAAATGTCTTAGCGTCTGTAAAGCTGTCACTGTAATGAGGGAGTAGCCTCTCCTGCTGTGTAATCTAAAACACATTTCTACATATTTTAACGCTTAACTAATTGGATAGAAGCTTTCTTGATTTAATTATTAGGCTTGTTTTGTTAATTTTACTATTGTGTTAAGTGTGGAGTATTCTTAAAGAATTGTATATTGTATGATATGTAATCTCGAAAGAATGGTTCTTTTCTTAGTTTATTTTAATTAGTAATACAGTACGTTATTTATAGTACCTACTTATAAATATCTTTACTCGTTCAATTGAAACAATAGCTTGGAATGATCTTTAATTAATAAATTAATTAATCTTGTACGATTTCAAATTTTTAGCTCAAATACTAATTAATTTAATTCTACTTTATATCTTCTAGTATTGATTTAGAATTTCATTAATAATATTTATTATAAAAATAAAGTGAAAACATTTCATTATAAATGAATAAATGGATTCATTATTATTAATAAGAGCATCGAAATTATATCAAACAACTCTACGGTGATCACTAAGAATATTCTACTTACTTCTATACCAAATAATGACATCCACTGTATTTAATAATATCTTTTTAATATCTGTTTGTCATAATGTATTACATGTGATACGAATTGATTCCAAAATCACCGTATTTCATTGTTGTAAAACTGGCATTTTGAAAGTCAAGTCACAGGATTTAATTGCAACGACAAATTAATATAAAAATGATTTGACAAAACTCAAATGTGCTATACGAGTTCATTATTAATAATTATACCATTCAGAGTCAGTCTGCCATCGGTTGAAATAATTGTGATTTAATAATTTATTTACACAGTAATAATACTTGATATTAAACTTACATTAAAACCATGGAGAAGGATATTATTAAATGAACTAAAGTAAACCCTAATTGATAATTCCTTTTTAGTGTAATTAGCTATGCGCTGTTAGCCTTAATTGGTATTTTTAAGTTATTGGTTGGCTCTATGTTTTCGACCATAGAAGAATAAAAAAGTTAAATATAAGGTAAATAACTATAATTTTTATCTTACTTAATTGAAAACGTGGAATAATGTAAAAAGTATTAAAAAAAAAAAAATTCTTTTCATAAATTACTAATTTATATAATGATACATAATAAACAATTAATGAATAATAAATATAAAAAATGAATAAATGATTGAAATAAATAATCAATATAATAAATTTTTCCTTTCTTACCTATAAACAGGAGTTCCGACAGCTCCATGGTAGAAAAGTACTATGTTTGTACTGTCGCCTGGCAGGGAGGGTTTGATGTCACAAGGCAGAACAGCTCTGCCGCCTGCAACTGCTGTCACTTCCGTCAGGGGACCTGGTGGAAAAATAAATTAGAAAGTCAATGAGACGGGCAGGAATATTTAAAATGTGACTTGAGAATATTTAAATTAAAATGCAAGTTTGGAATGAGTGTGTCTTTCAGTCAGCTTCACCTTTTCGATTGTATAGGAAAAAATATAAAATAATATAAGAATAAGTTATATATTTATTTATATGTAAATATATATTTATTTTAAATTGATCAAAATATGGAACCGTTCGAAAACTTTGATTTTACTATACTGTACCTATTACCTACTTTATGCTTTATTTAAAAAATGAATTGCATTTAATTGATTTTTTTTCATTTTAATATAAACTAAAGGAACAATAATAACAATTTCTATAACCTATAATAGATCTTTGAAAAATAATTTGAATATTAATAATGATGTAATTTATTTCATTGTTTGTACATGAATTGTTTTAGCAGCTTCGTGTGGTAATGATTTATATTTACTGAAAAATATCTGGTCAGTTTTGAATGTGTTTAACTAAATAAAGAAAAATCTTTCATTCCATCTCTGAATTATCTGAAACAAGATTTTTCCGAACTAAAAAGTTTTAAAAGTGTAAAAATTGAAGTTTAAAAAGGAAATGTATATACAACGTATAATGAGTTTACTAACATTTGAGTTATTTTTAGGGTAAATAATGTGCATAGTCTTTCTTGTAACGAAAAGTGAACACTTTTAAAAGAGAAAAGCGAAGCCAATAAACAATAAATTTAAGTGACTCCTAAAGCGGTGGCCGTAATTCAGGGAAAATATTTACACCAGTATCCTAATGAGAAGTTTTTCCTTGTCAGTTTTAATCATTTCAGCAGAAGGCTTTCCCTTTAAAACAAACAGTCAGCCTATTTCATTAAAATTTGTAAGGAGAGTAGAGGGCAAAGAGGAGTGTGAGAGAAAAGAGGAGTGTGGGGGCAAGGGAGGAGTGCTGGGGCAAAGGAGGAGTGTGGGGGCAAGGGAGGAGTGTGAGGGCAAGGGAGGAGTGTGGGGGCAAGGGAAGAGTGTGGGGGCAAGGGAGGAGTGTGAGGGTAAGGGAGGAGTGTGGGGGCAAGGGAGGAGTGTGGGGGCAAGGGAGGAGTGTGAGGGCAAGGGAGGAGAGTGAGGGCAAGGGAGGAGAGTGAGGGCAAAGGAGGGGTAAGAGGGTGAGGGGAGCTAGAATGGAAGGACGTACTGCTCATTACTTAAGTCATAGAAGTTTGTGTGTTGCCTTAACTAGCTGCCACTGGCACAACTTTAGACTGCAAATGTATGGTGATCTCCTCTCAAGAAAACCTAATAAATACTCAACTTATAATTGGAGTGCATATCCTACTTTCTTCTCATTCATTCGTGCCAAAGAAAGCGTAAAAGAAAGTAACTTTTAAAAAGCGTATTAGCTTTCTTCTCTTAAAATTAAAGTGAACTAATCTGCTTTTGAAATATAATATTGTTAATGGTGAATAGCTTTCTTTATTATATAGAAGTAACAGTAATCGTTTTTAAGTATGTATCATGAGAAGGTTAATTATGACTGAGTTATTTCTCAATTACAATAATTCATCACTTTATCATACAATTTAATTAATTTTCTATTTCAAATGAAAATTATTAATATTTTTTAGAGTTTTAATATTGCCATGAATGAACTTAGGATTGCAATGTCCATATTGTATCAATTATTTTCACCTTTGATAAAGCAAATGAAGCCTTTGTGTGTCTATAAATGTTAAAGATTATATAATTACCCTGAATGAATGAAGACTGAAGCAGTATAATGAATCTAATTACTATGAATAGCAACGAGAGTTGATAAGCTTATATAACTAAATAGCAACAATGGTGTAGGGTAAAGCTGCAATAACAAGATGCAAATGAAAACTGGGCAGATATATCAATAAGTTATTATTAAAGTACATATCAAAATTCGAATATTAAAAAAGAACTAATGTATAACTGATAACCCGTATATTTTATTTGTCCATACTTTTTTATATGTCGATAGACCACCTTATAAGTATCTACAACGATTTATGGTTTGACGAAGATCCAATTAAATTATATCTTAAATTTAAAACTTTATAATTCATCATCCCGATAAAAGCACTCCAAGATAAATTTCTATATCAATATAATACATTAAAGTTAATATCCATCAATATATCTATTTGCCAATCACTCATTTTCTGACTGAGTACCAATCTTCAATAGGATTTCTTGTTTGTATCCAGATTTGTATTTTGTTTTCATTGCACTTCGTCCCCAATAAAGATATATTGCCATTAGTTGACGGCAACAACAAATTAAACAAAAACTAATTTAAATAAATTGAAAATCAATAGGAGATGCACGAGGGAGAGTCTTTGTGTGATGTGAAGAGATATAAATGTCACCTATTAATTATTCAATTATCGCTTTGAGCAAAAAGAGCGATCGTCAAATGTAAGATTTTAATCAATATAAATGTTTGAAGTGGAATTATATACATTAATTTCAGCAACAACAAGTTTAATAGTTAATCAATTTCCTTTAACATTCGATAATTGAATTTTCGATGAGCGATATTGTATACTGCACAGGTTGTTGTTGAACTAGTCTTCTAAATATTTAATGTGTATCTATTAAAAATCCTTATTATATTGAACATAAATACTTAAATGTCTATTTAGTGTAACAGTTCACAGCTAAATAATGAACTTATCTATTACAACGAGTAAAGATAAATATTATTTTTTTTTAACAGAAAAAAAGGGCGAATGTTTGTCAATAATAGCTTAGAATAATATAAAATCCTATAATATGTTTTTTTAAGGTATTGATTATTATCGGACAGCTCCATGTTTTCGGATATTTAATTAAGGAAATTATATACTTACCTATTTAAACTGGTTATTTTAATTGGTATCCATGATACCTGCAGGTATCATGGATACAAATCAATATAAGTAGTTAAAATGTTAATTTGTACTTTCTTCTTATATGTCGGAAAATGAGGATCTGTCCGATAACTCGATACAGATCCTAGTATTTTATAACTCAATGTGAATGTTTATAAGAAAAACCAAAAATAATATCTAATTTAACAAAAAATAATATTTATTTAACAAAAAATAATATTTATTTAACAAAAAATATTATTTATTTAACAAAAAATAATATTTATTTAACAAAAAATAATATTTATTTAACAAAAAATAATATTTATTTAACAAAAAATAATTACTAAGAATACTAAAATAAGCACAATTGGTTCAAGGAAACAAGAGTCAATCTCGCTAATTATTGAGAGAATTGTACGATAAATGCTGGGAGTTAATTGCTATCATTTATTTAGCATATAGTACTTAGGTATTGTGATTATAACTATTATTATTTATTAGTACAACTAATATAGGACTTTAACCAGAAAATAATTCATTGGTTTGTATCGAAGAAGAAGGTTTTGGTGGGGCCATAGAAGATTAGTAGGTGTTTCAATCTTCTATGGGCCCACTATGAACCTTTCTCTGTGTTGTACGTCTATTAATATGGATTGTGAAAAATGACATATATACATTATTAATGATTTGACTTTAAATAAAATATTTCTAAATTTGATTATATTTTTTCCTTTAATATTACATCATTACACATCCTTTCATCTTGATTATATACAGTGATATTATAATGAACATTTTCTACTAACAATAGATGATATATTCTTTATAATTTATATACAGTGTTCAGAGTCTTGATCTTTCCTACTATTTTCTCGAGACTGAGAAGTCTTTTATGAAGCGAAATTGTCTTCATTACTGATTTCTTCTTAGAGATTTCTATTTTCCTTTGAACCTAAGAACAGCGGAGTTATGAAGAATATTTCCATAGCCTGTGTAAAATCATACCTGAGATGTAATTAATTTACACTTTAACTAATGAAGAATAATTATTATTAATTATTTTACTTAGTTTTGCCAAACAAATTTATAAATAAAGGAAATTATATAAGGTCTTGATGATTTTTTTATTTATCAATAAATATCCTTATTTTAATTCTTAAAATTATTATTCAAATAATATTTTTTCAAACTATATAATTATCAATGGTAGGTACGTTATCGTTCAGAAGTTATCGTCTATAATAATCGTTTAACATTAGTTTATTTCAAATGAAAAATCCCCTTCGAACGAGAGCAGCAAAATGAATAGAAAACATATCTTTCGTCTCCTATCTCAATTTATTTCACAAAGATTCAATATAAAACTCTCCGGCTCTGAAAAATTCAGATTAATCGAAGGCGCAAACGAACACTTCAGATAAAAACTTGGCAGTCAATCTAAAAGTGTATCTCTTGTTAAATATTGAGAGGAGCAAAACCCAGGAGAAATCTATTTGTCGAGAAACTCATCCAAATATGCAATTTAATTCACTTCACTTTTGGATATGCTTTCGAACATATTTCAGTTGGTTTGAGACGAGGATGTGCCGAAATGAGAGACTTTTGGATATTATTGTTACAAATGATTAAATTCATAGTTAAAATTGATCGTTGATATCAATATACCACAACCGTTTTCTAGTATGATAATATTCAAGGGATGAATTTATGAATTTGTTATGGTGTGTTCGATGAAACGAGAACGTTGAAGCTTTTGAAAGATGTAGATTATTATTTAACGTTCAGTTTCTCTATGGATGTGAGAGTTTCACCTTTAAACGAAATAGAGGGTTCCACAGTATGTGAACCTAGCTTACTCAGTTTAATTTAAAGATTGCAAACTAATTATTCCATTTCGATTATTTAGGAAAAAGGAGGATTATACAGGTTCATGCAGGTAATTGGAATTCAATATAAATTTAGATAAAACTTATTGAAACTGATTTATACAAAGGTGCTATATAGTGGTTCTAGGTCCTTTCGCCGAGAGATGACATTTTTTTTTAGCAAAAGAGGTGTTCTTACTTTTTAGTAAAAAACATTTTGTCATTGTCGAACCTGACCGGGAGAGGGGGGGGGGGAGGTGAGGCATGGCTTCCACGAACCCCCAAACCTCCCCACCTAGACCGCTAACCTAACCTATGTGCACTATATCTTATTATGTTTTCAAAATTTGCGGCGGAAAAGTTCTAATTTCTAAAAAAATTCTAATTTTAATTCTAATTATTGTATACTATTTAGAAAGATATGTATAGTATATAAAACAAATTTCTACATGTTTGTAAAACTTGTATTTGACATATTTGACATATTAAACATTAAAGTTGTAAAAAAAATGACATAATATTTAAAACAAATAAGAATAAACCTTATAAACATTTTTATGAATATTATTTCAAGAGTTAGCATATTAAATATTGGTTTACACCATTGAAGTGTTTTTAATTTCAGAATAGGTAAGTGGAAATAAGAATCTTTGATGTTTCCGATTGAAATGTTCCTTAGATGTATGCATTTAATATATGTTCGAATGGTGAGAAACAGCTAGATTTATCTTGTCTTTGATATCTGATTCTCAATGCAGAATGTCTATATGTTGTAGAATATATATTATATTCAGAGTGTTCAGTGAATTCATGGACAGGGTTTGAATGTCAGATGTTGGTTACCTCAAGCTCCAGTTTGGAGTGGATAAATGGATTTTGGTGGTTACTATTGAATTAGTGTATATTGATATGATTTTGATGATTGTTATACTGATTGAGTCAAAATAAAATACTTTTTCATTTACAGGATCTATGATATTAATTTTATGTTATAATTTATGTTAATATCTTCCATTTTAAGGCTGCTTCACACATCACCGATATCCGTCAGGGACGTCACCGGTCAGTGTTTTTTTATCACTGAAGAGAGCCGTTACTGTGTGAATGTGTCCGTTGAAATTAATGTAACGATACATCTTTTCACTGACACCGAATCACTGAGAGGAGAGTGACGGAGACGGACCGGTGACGTGCTGGACAGATATCGGTGATATGTGAATCAGCCTAGAACCAGTTTTTAGTGGGTCACCATGCATTAGAAATTATAATCAAGTAATCAAAATTCAACAATGTAATTTGGTTAGAACCAAATATCATCATTTATAAATATTAATTATATATGAAAATCATATTACAATATCTTTTAATTAGAAAGTTGAAAATCAACACAAATTTGACTAATATCCTCATTCCTTTCATTAAATTGAAAATTGACTCCATGTGAATTTCAGAGGTAGATCATAATTAATTCCATGAACAATGACCGCATCGTTTTTTCATCTGTTAACACTGAATAAAATTCACAATGCAGCGAGACCTAAAAATGTAATTAACTAGTCCGTTCTTTCATTCAGAGTCTAATTTTGTTTCTAATAAACATAATGAATGTACAGGACATTTTTTAAAAGTATTTACGATTAGAACTCTGCAAAATACATTCAAAGTCGAGATTTCAATAACGTTTATAAGCAACTTTCCAAATGTGAAGCCAAAATTTAAAAATTTTACGATTTTAAAATGCAATACTCAATACCATTGAGATTTTAAAAATCTTCAAAAGCAACTTTCCTTGCTTATGAATATTTTCAATCAACTTTTAAAGGTAGGTACACGCATGAGAAATATGAGAATCTAGATACCACGTCTAGAAGAACGACTTGGCTCTGCTCATCTGGCATAGACGAATGACAAAGATGTTCCAAAGCCTGAGTTCATTTGTAAGTGTCCATTTCTCGGAAAAACTGTTACTCGTTTGATAAATTTGTGTGCTGTGCAAGAATGTCTACTTTTCATGTTAGTCGTTATATATTCATTGCTTTATTGAGCTCTCCATGTTGCGTGGAATGATATATTATCTTTTTGAGTCATTGAGGCTTAAGATAACATAGCCATTTATATAATGATCTTTAAGAAAATATGAAATGGAACACTTCATGAAAAGGAAGGGCAATCTAGACTCTCCTTCAGATTAATCTAGAACCATAGTATTATAGCATATATCTCCTGTATTCCCCTCCAATATTTATAGTATGAATTTAATATATTCGAGCAGAATAAATTCATGGGGCGAGCTATTTGGTATGCATGTGATATACTAAGGATAAGGTACAGCTGGGATTCAAGATCTCGTTTGTGATTGGTTACTCCCAGAGGAGGATGGTGAAGGTAACTGAGGTGTGAGTGGAGCTAGAATGGAGATTTCATGCTGTATTTCAAATCACAATTTAAAATGGACCTACAGAAGAAAGAGGTTAATAAAATGGAATCATGGAAGATAGTGGCGCTCCTGTATTTTTCGTGGAAATATTTTCATCAACACTTTGAATGGAAAACTTAGTGGTGCTTAGTTTAAAATCTAAGAAGTTAGAATGCCCGTAAAGATATTAAATACTCTAAAAGTTATAATATTCCAATTACTCTAGTGAGTATGAAGTTGAAAGTATTGAATTTTAATGACGCTGCGCCGAACTTTGTCTAATGTTTACGGAGAGACTTCGACTACGCAAACATTTCCTAATTTACGGAATGGAGCGTGTGTTGAAACCACCCACCGCTATAGTTCGTGCCTCTCGTTACTTAAAACTTGGAAAAATAAGTAATTTACTGCTCTTGTCTTCCTTCTTAACATGTAAGAGTATAAAGCTTATTTATTTGTAATTTCTATTATATTTTCATAAATGAAGGTCATTCATGAGTTAAACTATTGACTATGTTTATGAATTTTATATAATTATTTTATGTTAATATTTTTCATGAAAATTGTTTTAGTATTGTATTGTAATTCAATCTCTTTCAGATTTATTATCTATAATAATAATATTTATTTAATTATAATTTTCATACTTGTTTAATTATAATCAGATAATTTATTCTGAGCTGCTGATTGTGAATAATTTTTTCGAAGTGATTAATCTATTGTACGTCTCCATTATATCATTATTTTCTTCTTTTCTTAAAGTAAATGAAATATAAAGACTAAAAAGAACACACACAATTTATGAAGTCAGTAGACGAGTTCACAATTAATTTACCGTAAGTATAACACCCCTAATAACTCATAACTCTTACGGCGAAAGCTTAGCCAGAGATGTACTATCTCATAAAACACAGCGGGGCCGGGAAATATGATTACCCTTATAATTTGCCCTTCAAACATATAAGAGGAGTTTTACAGTCTCCTTTATTTATTTCTTCATGGTAAAATGCAACGATAGCCGAAACTAACGAGGGTTGGTCATGCCACGGTGTAATATAATAGCAGTCGGCACTTTAGAGAGCACACACAACGCTGGAAAGGCTTTTTGAGCTACTGAAGAACACTGTTTATTCTGCACTCTTCTACCAGTTCAACAATATACTTGCTATTTTAATGTACAATTTTGAGCTGTGAATGTTGACTTAGATCTCTGAGTGGGAGTTCTCCATTTCAGACAGAACTGCAGTGTTGTACAAGATTATATGTAATGATGTCAGCTCAATGGATACTTCAGAATAGATGATCGTTGTGAAGAGGACTGCGTTAATATATTATTCATGTGCATGAATCATGCAGTATCTAATATTTTAAACTATACTATATTTATCTGAATGGATGTAAAATATCCTATCTAGTTAACTCAATAAATTTGTTATTCACTTTTAAATTCTAAGTTGGATGCAATTTAGATGTTTGGTGTATTTTCTATTCTCTGACTTCTCACTCGCTCATCTATTATTTATTAGTAGATTCAATCTTTTGCGATTGTTTGAGTAAATAAAGTAAGCTACTGTAATTAGTCTTAATTACTCAACAATCAAATATTGCCAAATTGGTTTAATTAATGAATTTCAGCTCTACGTAATTAAAACAGATTATTTACTTCCGTGTGCAATAATTAGATTTAATTAAAGCTAATAATAATATGAATGGAAGGTTAGCCAGTTAGTCGAAGTAATTTATGTGTACTATGTATTTAATTTTATAATCTAGAATTACATTTAACTTCTCAAATAAAAATAATTCGTATTATCCAACTAAATTAACACAAAATATTTTTTTTTTATATATTAAAATGTATTGATCATGCATGATATATTTTTTATATCTGTAATTCAAATTTCATTTAACTGTCAAATTTTTGATCCTATAATTCCTATCAATATATATTAATATTAATCATTTTTAGTGGTAATACGAAAAAAAAATCAATATTTTTTTAAAAAGCGGCAAAATATGATAAAAGCAAAATAAAAATGGTTTTAGGCACTAAAGTTCAGCGTTGAAAATAGGAAAAAGAGCCAAATTTAAGATAACTTGCAAAATAAGCTTAGATGTTCCTACTTTGAACAGAAGACCAAAGGGAAGCTGATTGAGTCTTTCATTTACCTATGAACCTGGCCCTCTTTGCGCCTGAAAAGAGCGGAAAAAGGCCAATTGAAAATATGGGACAAGTAACTGACACAAAAATATCACATTGTTAAAATTGGATTTCTCTTGATGATCTAACTAGTGAAAAAATATTATCAATGTAAAGCATCTTTAGTCATCGTTTTACATGGTTAATCAGCATTCTCCCAAAGGCTATACAAGGCACACCTAATCTCAGAAAATATTTGTCTAAGTACCAGATCTAATCATCGGAAATAAAAAGGACGATTATTTGATGCGCCGGCCTCCAGGACACGATGACAATTCCATTAGTTTTTATTGTGTCATAATATCGCACTCAGTGATGTCGTTACACGCTAATAATACATGTCAGCGACTCATAAACATGGTTGCGGGTCGCACGAATAAATTGCATTAGCATACCGTCATTCGCTGCCTGAGCTTTGCACTGACGATCTGCAACTGTCCTGCTTGTCAATGATATGAATGCAACTGAATTAATAATTTCAGTAATAGTTTTTTTTTGGAATTGTAGGAATTGATTGATGTAAATTACAATCGTATTCAGGTTATATCTTAAATCTGTGAGAATGAAATTGATTGATTTAAATGATTGATTATAATTATAATGATTATAACTATTGAATACTGGTTATATCATAAATTTGATGATGATGTGGTATGTAAGAATTAATAATGTATCTTCCACTGAGTTTTTTTTACCAATTGATTTACTTTTAATTTTTACATTGAAATTATTTTGCGATGAGAGACTAAAAATCCACTTGAATTAAATATTTCGTCATAATATATTCACACAAACTCTCAGTCTCTTGCCTCTAATAAAAATCTTCAAGATTCTCATCAAATTATGCAAATTACGCAGCGGTACGGAAAATCATCCAATTACTCAAAAGTCTGCCAGATATCAAGTCGAGAGGGGCTTATACACCAAACCGATACTTCTAGTCTCGATAACGACCGATATATATGTTTGCTCAAATCATTAGTCCGATAAATCCCCGTTGTCCAAAAGTCACATTTGAATGAATTTATTGAGCCCATGAAAGTCCTATAGTTCGGAAATCTGTCTCCACCCACCCGTGAACTATCCAATAACTTCGTTTCCTTTCAACTCATGCGAAATTGTTCAAGTCTGCGCAATTAAACGCACGTGTATTAATCGAATATATCGATAACTGTTGTGTAGAAACATGCGCACGAATATGAATAAAGAATATCTGAAACAGTCCCTTAGAACTGTTTTGAAATAATTTTTTTGTAAAATTTTAAAAGCATTAATAATATCACATTATTAATAAATCATGAATAAAATTGATCATTGAAAGTGGAGTGATTTACTTGAAGTGTTATTGCACATATAATAATGGAAATATACGGCCCCTATTCAATAACCGTCACAGAGTAGGGAATGGAGCCGTATGAATATATATGAGTGGTGCTTAAATAGAAATGATGAAATATCGGGACTATAAGCCGGCTTGGTAATCTGTTAAGCCGCCTCAATCGAACAAAGCTACTCTGTTTAGTTTGGAATTAACCTTTATTTAAAATCGACGAAGCGAGAGTACGTATATTAGTAGACTTATCCCTACCCTCGAAAATGTATGATGTTACACGAATTATATTCATTAATTCACAGTCGAATTATAATCGTATTGTTCGAAATGAATATCCAAGAAGAGTCTGCCTCTATTTCAATAACAAATTTCTATCAAATAACAGAGCAACGGATAGTTTTTTAGTCAATCATCCAATAGTGCTAAAAAACATTTCCCCGTCTGTAGCTGCATAAAACAAGGGGTAAAAACTTCGATATATAAACCTACCAAATATTACAGTATTGGAGAAGATTATTCTCAGCAAAAAAGAAATAGCATTGCAGGATTAGTAAGGTATTAATGTTGGATGAAAAGAGAATAACAAGTTAAGCCCCTTCAGTTGGATAGAAATGCCAGCATTTTTACGCTAGTATCTTGCTGCCACTTCAATAAATACTAAATAAACTGCAAAAAACCTTTCACAGGAGACTTCCGACATTGATTGAATCCAGTGTATTCATTCACATGCCGTGATTCGAAATGGAGTCATGATTCACACATTGCATCATATGAAACATATTGATTCATTTCATTTCGTGAATTTGAAATAAACAATGAATTCCTTCAATGATTTACTCTAGCAAAAGGAACTTAAATTACTATCCGAATAACAACGAGAGTTAATGTTCATGCATAAGTGACTGTGCAATAACCCATTCAGCAATATTGGCTATCGATTTAGTAATAGTCATGCATCAGTTGCCTCTCGTTCTGAGATGCACAAAACATCTACTCTATTATCCATGAATCTTAGTGCTAGAAATAATAGTAAATAGGTCAGTAAATAGTGAACCTATTAGATTGGTAAGAATGACCATAGTAAATAAATAGTAAAGTATGCTAAGTGCAATATAGGAACATCCGAAAATACTTAGGTATGACCACGATTAAGACGAATGACGTCACACAGAGTTGTTTCTATTTGTTTTTAAATAGGAATGTGCTATTATTCAGGTAACTGTGGATTTTTATGGGAATAAACTAAATTAAAATTGTGTTTTTATTCCGTTTTACATTCAATTGACTAATAATATTTGATAGAACTCTGTGTGACGTCATTTGTTTACATCGTTACTGAAGAATGAAGCAAGTTCACCATCAATTACCTCGAAACTTAGTATATATAGCCTACATACTTCTCTAGTTGAGAACGACTATAACAGTCATCGTATAAAATACTAATCAATCAAATCTTCAGTTTCGTGACTGGTAATGATTTAATATACGAATAAAATAGAGTAATCTGTTTATTTTTTACGAACAAACTTCAAAGGCTCCATGTCCTTCAATGCACCTTTATATTCACTAAAATATCTGAATTTCTACTCGCCACTTTTACTAACTCAAATTAGCTTTCGATGTCTGCAGAGTAATATGCACCGAGAGAACACTTTTAAACTAATATTCATCTACGTACTCACAGATATTCTTTTGACTGCTTTTTATATTCCGGACACATTTATTTACTTTTTAGAATTGTCAAATGTATTTGCATTAAGAGAAGGTTTCAAATTCACTCACTGGGTCGATGACAGATAAAAAAAAAATCTTGCACCAAAAGAATAAAGAGTTTGGAAATGGAAAAGCGAAATGCGTATTCATTTCTGAATACGCTACTTCAATTTGAATACGTTTGCGATGAATTACAGTACCTATGTGCAGTACATTTTACAGCGATTGCATAATTTCGAAGCATGTGAAATGTGAAAATTGCAATCGGTAGATCGTCTAATATTTTTGATAACTGTAAAATTTTAGTGTATTTTATCGTTGAATATAATAATTTCAGACACTATCGTCGTAATTTTGTGTTAGGAATGTCCGACGAAAGACGGTAGATTGTTCTAGATTTATGATAAAACATGGTTGCATTTTTATCAAATCGTTTATTGTCGTAGATTTATGATATTTCAATTCTCGATTATAATTACCGATGATCGACGATTATAATTTTCTCACATTCGTTGGAGTCATCTTAATGTACTGCAAACTAGAACTGAAATGCGAAATCTCAACAGTACGCAACTAATGAATGTATTTAAGTACAGCACATCAGCAAGAAACCTTAAAAAGATCCAACATCGCATGATGCATCTCCATATAAACAAGAGAGCTGGACAGTGCGCTCTATTTCAGATGGTAATGGCTCCTTTCTCTAAATATAGGGTATCATTAAAAAGATATGGTTAGCAGGCATAATGTAACCATACCTACAGTATACTGTAAATATAGGCTAACATTAAAAAGATATGGTTATAGCAGACATAATATAACCATACCTATAGAGTATACTGTAAATATAAGCTATACATTAAAAAGATATGGTTATAGCAGACATAATATAACCATACCTAGAGTATACTGTAAATATAGGCTATACATTAAAAAGATATGGTTATAGCAGGCATAATATAACCATACCTATAGAGTATACTGTAAATATAAGCTATACATTAAAAAGATATGGTTATAGCAGACATAATATAACCATACCTAGAGTATACTGTAAATATAGGCTATACATTAAAAAGATATGGTTATAGCAGACATAATATAACCATACCTAGAGTATACTGTAAATATAAGCTATACATTAAAAAGATATGGTTATAGCAGACATAATATAACCATACCTAGAGTATACTGTAAATATAGGCTATACATTAAAAAGATATGGTTATAGCAGACATAATATAACCATACCTAGAGTATACTGTAAATATAGGCTATACATTAAAAAGATATGGTTATAGCAGACATAATATAACCATACCTAGAGTATACTGTAAATATAGGCTATACATTAAAAAGATATGGTTATAGCAGGCATAATATAACCATACCTACAGTATACTCAGCCTGTAGATATAGTCAGGCTAACTTATAGATCCAATAATCAAAAGGTCATAGCTAGGTATCCAATACATGAATGTCAAATATACTATTCTGGCAGAAACTTTTACTTATATTATAAGAGTAAATTTAACTAGTGTCAATTAAATGAATACAAAAATTAGTATACATTATTTCTTTAATGATATTTCTATTTGATTTGTGAAAATCTATATGAAATTAAATACTTCCAGTTGGATAATGGAATTTTTATGAAGTAATGTGAAGAAAAATTATTCTATTTAACGAATCTCTGATTTCAACCAAAATAGATATTAAGTACATTATAAAATACTGATATACCCAATACAGGATATTTCCTAGTATAAAGACTTCAATGGACACGAAACCAACCATAATTGATCATAATTGAGGAGTAATTAGCTAAAACAAGTCAAAACACAGAGAAAATTGGGCACGAGTGATTAGCGTTTAATTTGCGACTGTAGCAACTTATCTACCATTTGCCGCAAAATTGTAGGAGCATTTCATTGTATGGAGCAGAACCATATTCAAATTATATGGATTTATGTAGGAATAAAAAATATTAGTAAAACTTATTTAGCTGTTTGTGTTAATGTGTTCAAGAGATTTTGTAATGCGAAAATTGATTATCAAGTCTCTTTTTTTTTAACAAATTTTAGGATGTTTTGTCTAGTTAATTATATAAATTTCGTATTTTCTTTCTTTCAAATAAATACAATATAATAAAGAAATGTTGGGGTTCGATTTAAGCTCTGAGAGATGATCGTTAAGATTCATTATCGTTGAAAATATCAGCTATTGATGTTTGTTAACGATAGCTGAACATCAAAATGAGTTACTGTAGAATATAGAAGATTTAATTTACAAAATATTGAATTTATTTATAAAGACAACTGATTGAGTTAAATCAGCTTTTACTGGATTAATATAGAGGATCGAATATCACGAAATTCACTTATCGAAGAACATTGATAGAAGAATAGGATGTTGGACGTTGCATCAATTTCTTTTACGTCTCTGGACTCCATTAGTGAATTACAAAATAAATCTGTTATTCCTTCATTATCAATATTCAGAAATAGAGTTATATATTTTATGAATACTATACTGTAAATCCTTTATTGCTACACAAAACAGCATTCACTTTGCATACAAATGTTATATAACAAATACAAACCATACGATATTACCATCATGCAAGTATCATGCCACTGTAAAATGCATCATGATTATTCATGTTCAGTGTTCATGTCTAGAGTATCATATTATGCAACTACAGTACCGTAAAAAGTTCCAACCAAGTCTCTAAATTAGACATATTCTACCACTAATCTAGTGCATGCATGCGTTCACGCAAGCTTCATTTCGCTAAATTTTTTGTCTCGTAAATCAAAGAGTGGTGCAATAAATCAGAGCATCTTTTCTGAATTTCGAAACGGTAGCTTGCAATCTATATATTTATCGGGCAAATGGTGTTTTCATGTTCGAATCCTCTACCTCCCCTGCCTGCCTTTCGCTCTCTGCATTATATTAAACGATGGAAACAACAAACTTTGCTAAATAATAGGGGAAATGTTCAATTTGAAGGACCTCCATGGTGAAAACATGTAGGGTAAGTTCCGAATTATCGGTCAGTACTGCAACTTCGGTCATATTAGAAAAACGATATAAAAATTGTTATTATTACACAGTGCTATCTAATACTTCTGCAAACCCGGGTTTGCAGAAGTATTAGATAGCACTGTGTAATAATAACAATTTTTATACCTATCATTTTTTCTTATTTGACCGAAGTTGTAGAACTGACCGATAATTCGAAACTTACACTAAATTAAATAATACTTGTTAGCAATTTTATTTTGGAACTAAGTTTTTCAGTATTTTTTTTTTTAATTTTTGCATTATACTTTTAATGCATAACTCATGTAATTGAACCAAATTTACAATAATCAGTTAATTTCAAAGCCATAGAGATAATAATAGTTACAAGATACATTGTCATAGTTAAATATATATGTAGCAATTCATCAGTAAGTTTATATGAATATATTCACAGCAGGAATGGGCAAATATTGCTTTAGGCAGACTGGCTGACTTTCCACTTCTATTGACAGACATTTCTCAAAAATGTAATAGCCACTTTAGGAAAGTTATAGCAGAGGTTATAATGCTCAGGATAACTAACTTCTTAGGGCAAAGAATGGGAATAACCTAAATTAAAGCCGTATTTAACAGCGAAGAATCCATCCATGTTGATTATTGGTTGACTTAGTGTTGCTAAAGTCTATAAGAGAATATTGTGAATTGTAGAATTACTTTTTATTCAAACAATGTTCATATAATTGAAGGGTGAATATGTTAAAGGGGTCTACCTAACATTTGTGAGAAAAGGTTCTATGTGGTAGATAGAATCTTTACTTGTAGCGAATTGAAGATTGAATAAGCGAAATAATTGGTTAGGGATCGATGATACGTCGCTAGTTTATTCGCGGCTAGCTGGCGAGAAAGCGAGAAGATAGTGATGATGACATGAGGCTAGTGTACTCGCTACTAACTGGCGAGTAAGCAAGTGAGTTAGTGATGATGACACAGACTCGACAAGAAACCAGTTAGACAGTGAGTGGAAACTATCTGTTGTATTACATAGAAACAAATACTCGATGCTAGTTTACCAGCTACTATGTTGAACCTGAACGAGTTTACAAGATAAAAAGCCAACTAGTCAGAAAAGTTGAACAGGAGGCTAGTTTACTACGAGGCTAGTTTACTGGCTACGAGCTGGAGAGTTACCAAGCTGTTATGTAGTAAACTCTTCCCATGTCATCACGTTGGCTAGTTGAAAAGAGTACGTGTCATCATCACTACATCACTCGCTAGCGTGTAAACTCGCCTCGTGTCATCGAGGCTTCATTCAACTTTTATCGCAGCTTTTTTACTAGCTTCTAGTTCACTAACCAACATGATCACACCGGGCTTGCGAACTCGCCATCTTGTAGCGAGTAAACTAGCCTCAAGTCACCGAAGTGTTAGATAGATGATGTTAGGACAATTATATTATCAAAATAAAGATAACACCCAAACCCTATTTAGTAAAAATTGGTATACACTACTCATTCATTTTTATATAATAAATAATTTAAAGCTTTTGATTCTAATATTTTCGTAGAGGAGCTTTTGCACAGTTTGCGCTCATTTTCCGCAGGCACCATCAGTCTTCCAGATAAGCTGAGTAAAAAACGTCATCTGTTGCGCGGAGCACGTAATCTAGAGATATATCATCTTCTTCCTCCGTCTCATATAAAGTCGCTAATATATTTCTTGCCAGCTAGATTTATAGAATGAAATAATGCACATCACTTTACCACAGCTAACGTTATTAATTGTATTAATTATTTAGCGTCGCCGTATAGGAGTCATTTGATGAGATTTAACTTTATGGCCAAGATTGAAATAAAGTTTGTGAAATAAGACGCTTTTGAAGAAACTTCAGAATAAGTTTTCTTGCTTCTATCTAATGGAAGATTGAAACGTATTTTATTAGTTCGTTCTTTTTTAAAGTGAATTGAAATAGAGAAATAAATGAAGTGATTTAGATGGAGTTCTCAATATAAAAGTATTGTTTTTTTTATCAAACAAGGAATAAAAGTTAGTTACAAAAACCTGAATTAAAATTTTCAAAGGAATAGTATGCAAAAAAAAAAAAAAAAAATTCTTAGAAAATTTAAAATTCAAGTGAAATATGCTTGCAGTCTTAAGAAAATACATATTATAAACTATATCGACAATCAATAAGAATTAGCAATCTTATCTGACAAAATGAGACGTTTATAAAGCTATCAATCAGTTGTGATAGCTCATCATTAACTCTTAAATGTGAAGATGACTATCCATTGAACAGAAGTCACTTATTCATCATTCACACTTAATCGTATCTTTACTCATCACATTCTTGACGCAGATTGTCCATTATAGCTAATTTATCCAATGTACTTCCTAGCTATAAATCAGTGGGTTGTATAACATCAAAAGTTATGATGTCAATTTTGTTTTAATATTCATTTGCTATAGTTAATCGCAGTGAAAATTATCTTGACTTTGATTAAGTAAAAGTGCAAGAGAATTGCTTATAGGGACTATATTTTATACTTAATCACAAGACTCATCAGAAAATGAACGTACATTTACCTTTAAAGTGTAATATATTGAACTCTAGATACATAAAATAAGAAACTTAAATAAACGTGAGAAATATAATGAAATAGATGAGTGAAATATTCTTTATATGACTGTTTAACAAGGCAAGATTTTTATAGAACTTTTTGAAGCAAATGTGATGAAATTTTATATACTAACGTTAAAGAATACCCAAAGTGAAATTATCGTGGGGCCACTGAAAATTAGCAGAGGGTCTTACTTGATCTTCTTTGTTCCCACGATGATTTACTCTCCGAGTCTCTAAATTAATAGGATACTAACACCTGACTCTATACACCTGCTGATAAAGTTAATTTGATCTTGTAGCTTTGTATGTTATAAGCTTTTCTTTGTTCCGTTAAGTGAATCAAATTTATGCAGGAAATGTAGAGAAGAAAAATTATTGAAAGTAAATAATAAAAAGTTACATTTGGTATTTCAATTATGAATTTGGAAAATTTAAAAGTTGACTATGAATCTAATATGCATTATTTTCTACTCCTAATTTTCAATTTGATAATAGTTAAATTGTGTAATTCTAATATCATTTATAAAAAAATAAATTGGAAAAATATTTTGATATTACATACATAAATATCTACCCATCATATATATCTACTAACACTTAAAAATTGTTCTGACTATTTTCCTAGTTCGAAACTCAAAGAAGTTAGATGTCTGGTTGATTGAAAGCGAAAGAGAATGTTCCAAATTTCATACATCACGCATGGCATTTCGCATCATTATAATTAGACTTACTACCTTGAAAATAAATCCTCCGCAAATACCATTTAAGATGAAATACACAGAAAGACAACACACTAAATTTTGCTAAAATTTGCTTCAATGTACCAATGTATCTATTGAAACTGTGTAAAGAGATTTCATGCGATTTTTTAAAGCAAAGAGCAGTCCATCCCGTGATTACATTTTCAATACAGTCAAACAACTTCGCAAAATGTAACGGTATCTGATGAAAAAACTGTCTGGAACACGATGTGAATAGTTTTTTAATTGAAAATGTTGAAGTTTACATTCAAAAAATCTAAGATTCTGTTCTAATTTTCTTGGACTTTCCTAATAGATCATTGGGTCGAATTCCAAAGAAAATTGAATGTCATAGAAGCAAATTGAACTGACCTATGAATTATATATTAGTGGACTGTGATAATAATTTCTTGCAACTTGTAAATGCATTTGATGATTTCATTCTCTGATAAAATCCGATAAAGTGCATTTTCATATATTTTTCAAGTTAACAAACAAAATAGCAGATTCTGGATTTCTGAATTTCACAAAAAGAAACCTATGACTCTTTCCACACCTAGTAAATATTTCGTCAGTTTGGATTCGCGTGTTCGTTTATATTCGTTTTTTTTTCATATTCTTTTTTGTTATTATATTTCCATATCTACCAAGAAAAATGTTTAAATATATTTAAATATATACAGATGCAGTAAATATATAAATATGTACCTATAGCAGAGTGGCTTATTATAATAAGATAATTCCGCTTTGATCCTTCAATATCCTCTCATTTTTAAGTATCACCAATTTGCTTTTATGCCCAACTTCACCTAGTTAATTTTTCCACATTAAAGACATATTAAATTTTTAAGGATATTTTCACTAACAGTTTCTCGATTAATTCTTTGGAAAATCATTCGGTAAATTCCTAGTTAAATCGATATTTACCTATCAATCTCATGCATCACATCTACGTAACATTTATTCTTAGTAAAAATGTATTTAATTTCTCAGAAACATTCTAAACATTTAACTAAATAGGGTATAGGGAAAGTTACGAATTATTCGTCGGTCCCACATTTTTGGTCATCTAAAGAAAAACGATATTGCAATTGTTTTTATTTTTATTTTAATTATCATAAAAAACGAAACGGCAAATACTATGTCGTCTTTCCTTATATGACCGAAAATATCGAACCGACTAATATTTCGTAACTTACCCTACGTATAACTATATGAATTTAATTTAATTATTCGCATAAACACTTTTACTGGTTTTCTTTTTCTATCATTTTATTAGTTTCTAAGAAATCTTAATGAAGATAAAAGAAAAACTAATGATCTGTAACTAATTAATATAAATATTATTCAATAACAAGTTCATTAGTAGTAATTTTTCCTAGTCTGTACTTGAAATATATTAGAGGGTTACTAGTGGAATGAACAATAATTAACTAATATTATCATACAATGTTAAGTCAATCAGTTTTATAAAATGGCAGATTATCCTTTCCGTGAAATTAGAATATTATTAGAATGTATGAGAGTAAATTTCCTATTTCTATAATAACATACAATTTTATCACTTTTATTCACTTATGAAAAATAATGAAAAATAAATGAACATACCGATCGTTTAGTACCGATGAACATAAATACGTTTGGATTGAAGATTAAGATGGTCTCCCACAAATAATTCCGTAACTCATTATAATTTCCTCTCTAAATACTGTCTCAACTCTATGAATTTCATAAAAATCGACTTCACGTAACTTAGCATCAGCTGTTAATTTGACTGGTGTCTACTTTTCAAAAATCTGTAATTATTATTGGTACCTAGGTACTTTCATTTTCTAAAGTTGATATAGCAAGTCACTGTCTTGTTATATTAACCATTAAATAATTCAATAATTATAATTTATGAGATGCAAATGTTTGATTGAAAAGTAGAAACCAGTCAAATTGACTGCTATGTAGTTCTAGTGCTAATGTAGTTCTAGTGCTAATGTAGTTCTAGTGCTAATGTAGTTCTAGTGCTAATGTAGTTCTAGTGCTAATGTAGTTCTAGTGCTAATGTAGTTCTAGTGCTAATGTAGTTCTAGTGCTAATATAGTTCTAGTGCTAATGCAGTTCTAGTGCTAATGTAGTTCTAGTGCTAACGTAGTTCTAGTGCTAATATAGTTCTAGTGCTTACGTAGTTCTAGTGCTAATATAGTTCTAGTGCTAATGTAGTTCTAGTGCTAATGTAGTTCTAGTGCTAATGTAGTTCTAGTGCTAATGTAGTTCTAGTGCTAATGTAGTTTTAGTGCTAATATAGTTCTAGTGCTAATGTAGTTCTAGTGCTAATGTAGTTCTAGTGCTAATGTAGTTCTAGTGCTAATGTAGTTCTAGTGCTAATGTAGTTCTAGTGCTAATGTAGTTCTAGTGCTAATGTAGTTCTAGTGCTAATATAGTTCTAGTGCTAATGCAGTTCTAGTGCTAATGTAGTTCTAGTGCTAACGTAGTTCTAGTGCTAATATAGTTCTAGTGCTAATGTAGTTCTAGTGCTAATGTAGTTCTAGTGCTAATGTAGTTCTAGTGCTAATGATTACTAAGAAGCAATCATCTTCAGATCGCCTAATCAGAATTTGTTCGTAACAAGTTCAGCACAGCTATGGTCGGTTGTTCAAGACGAGAGTTTGCCCACAAATTCCCTCACGCGATGATTGATGATGGGCAGCCGAGTTAAGTTCAGCATCGGCAGCAAAGTGAAGTTTAATTGAAACCGTTAGTAGGATCAGAACTTTGGCCCAGCACTCCACATTCTTACCATATGTTCCTCTAGTTCAAAGGAATCACTTGTTTCCTCAGTTAGAAACCTGACCAAACATCCATGCTTCACTAATGTGGAGGGGAATTTCATTTAAAAAACTTCACTATTTTGGATTCAAATTTGAAGGACTGAACAATCGCCGATTGATTTTTGTATATATCACTGTTTTCGTATGTATCCTTGTTTTTGTATGTATCCCTGTTTTTGTATATATCCTTGTTTTTTTTTTGTATGTATCCTTGTTTTCGTATATATATATCCCTGTTTTCTTGAATATATCCTTGATTTTGTATGTATCCCTGTTTTTGTATATATCCTTAATCTCTTTTCAACAGAGTGTATACAAATATCTGTACATATCCTTGTTTTTCCTCCCATTGGAGAATCTTTTCATTTTGTGTCAACTAAGGATAGCCGGTCACTATCATTCAAGTTGTTATCCAAACATTTTCCAATTCTTTAAGCCTGGAAGTTTTTCCCATGAAGCTGCCCAATAGTTGGTTAAAGGATCGAATCTCACACGACTTTAAGAAATGCGCCACTTCTTGAAAAGAGTCTGCTCTTGCTATTACTATTCATGTCCCTGGTGTACGAAAATTATGAATATACGACATAAAATATCCAAAATATAATAATATATTATTCACGTCAGAAAAGTCACGTGCATTTTCCACCAGCCAATCTAGTGGAAATTTTGCATTATTGGACATTTCCACATTTTCGATCATGTAAGAAAAATTATATATTTATTTATAATAAATTATTTATAAATAATTATTTAATTTTGATTTTAATTGGTATCCATGATACCTGCATGTATTATGGATACCAAGTAAGTTAACCAGTTAAAATGTTTAATTATGTAATTCTTTCTTACATGTTCGAAAATGTGGAACTGTCCGATAATTAAATACTATATCGCTTAATCATTCTTTCTATACAATTGAACAGCTAGATAATTACATTAAATAAAGTGAACCTAAAATAAGATAACTCGTCTCCATGTTCTATATTTTCATTAAGACGTTTGTTCCGCGGTTTAGTTTCAAGATGACATTGTCAGATTTTCTCTTGTCATTTACCTTGTACTTGAACATTGTGACTGACATTTTAATTATTAAAATTTGTGTCGAATTGTTTCGAAAGGGCAATCACGTGTATATTGATATACACGTTTAAATGTATTTTGTTCTCGGTCGATAAAATGTCAATAACACATTTAGTAATTATTTTAAAATAATTTGTATCTCTTCTCACGATATGCACTGTAAAAAGTAAAACTATATAGGTAGTTAATAATAAGAATTGGTGCATTTTAGTAATGAAAATATTCCATACATAAAAATAATCAATTCAAGTCGGTATAAATTTAACCTACTATTTTTTCTACCATGTGGAAATTGAAAATGAAAGTTAGAATATTAAAAAGAACGGCTTTTAATTGTCTGTCTGTCCGTCACACTAACCTAATAATACGCTAGGCAAGCAGCTGATAGCATGGATATGAAATTATTCTGATATCAGTTCAATAAATGGTTAAAATTTTAGTTTATTCAGTTGATTATGAATTACCATCAATTCCCATAAAATAAATATAGTAAAAATGGGCCATCCAATCTGACCGTTAAATTTTTCTGAATGACCTGTGCTAACATACAGTTTCCTACTACTGTAAGTGTCCCAGTATCAAGAAATTTCCCTAGTTCATAGATATCCTTAGTTGGATTTCTTGTCTATCTTTTTTCGATGTCCCTAAATCTGAAGTCTGTAAATCTGACGTGAGATCCTGACGTCTAATATGAAAAAACTGTCGATTTATTGCCATCTTTTCGCTGAATTATGCATGAGATTTCCGAAAACTAGAATTATTGAGTTGGTGTATTAAACTAACAAGATTAACTTCAATCATTCGAATTGGGATGGAATTGTATTCGCTATTTCTGATTCTTTACATTAATCATATTCATATTTAATCTTATTTAATCAAGCTAATTTAATTATTTGAATTTGGATGGAATTATATTCGCTATTTCATATTCATTACTTATATCATATTTTTATTTAATCATATTTAATCAAGCTACTTTAATCATATTTTTATTTAATCATATTTAATCAAGCTACTTTAATCATATTCTTATTTAGTCATATTTAATCAAGCTACCTTAATTATATTAGATATTTTAATCATATTTAATCAAGCTACTTTAATTATATTAGATATTTTAATCATATTTAATCAAGCTACTTTAATTATATTAGATATTTTAATCATTTGAATTGAGAAGAAATTTATAAATTCCACATTTGAAACTTTTTATTAATTCAGTAATATGATTAGTCAATTTTCTCCTGGCAATGTAAATTTTTCGATAATTTAACAATAAGATTTCTGTTTTAAATTTGCATAATGACAAAGAGAGTGAATTATGATTTTGGAACCTATATCTCAATATTCGGCTACCCCATCATAATTTACTATCAGGTAGATGTAAAATGAACTCTATTGCATGATGATTACGATATATAAATATTAATCACACGAATAACCAAATACTCACAAGATGTACGCAAAGTAGATTTCTTATCGGTACTCATAAATAACGTTGCAAGAATCAAAATAGAGATGCAAAAATATTCCATAAAAATATCTGTAAATTTATTTCACATATTTCATGATGTACTTACTGTGTTCGAGTCCGTTGATAGCTTTGGTCGCACCGTCCGCCCCGTGTCCGTGTTCGGTAGGCTCTGAACTGAATCCTACTTGTGAGGAGTGGGTCCCATAATTGTTCATAATGGTTGTAGAGTCTTCATAATGGTTTTTCATCTTTTTGGGATAGTTATTGTAAGATGTGGTGATATCTGAGTGGGTATTTTCGTTAGAGTGCATCCGGTATCCGGGCAATGAATCCGGATAGTCCTTTCCGAACTGAAACTCCGTCGATGCGGGATAATTCGTGCCTCTGTTCGCATTATATTGTGTGGGCGAGTGTACGTATGCTTTTGAGTAATGATTTGGGTTGATATTATTAAGATCAGAGGCGAATGTTTTTTCCAGCTCTGAAATACTGACACTTGGGTTGTTCCCCAGGAAGTTACTCTGGAAATTTGGCTGGAAGGTATCTTCTTGTCCGAGGCCCATCCTTTCGAACGATTTCTCGAAACCACTCGCCGTGTGGGTCTGTGAGCTCAAGAGAAAAGTTAAGAAGACACTAATTGTGGAGACGCAGTTCATTTTATCGGCTGAGAATAACGAGTAGGTCCTTAATGTTGACATAGCGCAGTCGTTCGTCTTCATAAGTTGGAGCAGCGTGCCTTATCTTACTAACACTTTCATTTTGGAAGAGGTATGGACTTTGCAGAATTATAGCACTCCATCAAATTCTATTTTACATTGTCATGACTCCTTTTGAATGGTAAACTTATGTTCGAATTAACTTAAAAGTTTTCATAAAATATGATTTCACATACTTATGGCCCTTTATGATATTGTCACCACTTTTTTATTCTTTAAATCTTCTCATTTTTATTTAGTGACTATTATTGGATTATCTGGAAAGAAGAAATAAATTAAATTTATGAATAAAAAAAGACTAGAAACACTTCGTGATTCTATATTTACTTTTTTTTTTCAATACATTTACAGTGTTGAACAATTGTGTAACATAAATGTTAAATTAAATAAACCAATTATGAACTTTCATAAAAAAATAAAAAATTATTCGAGAAATATTTATTTGATGTTCTTTGAATTTTTATCAGAATTTCCTTATTAAACATAAATAATGAATCTTATGATATCAATTCCAAAATAATAATAAATATACCCAATCATAATATCAATTCCAATGGCAGTATTTACAAGTTTATCCTACCCCCCTTGTAAATAGATTACAAAAACATTGTCCATTATATACAATGGTAAAACAAGAGTATTAATTCCTAGCGACAAACTTTATTATTCTAAACTTTATTCATAAAAGTTTCTGATATGTCATAGTTTACCGAATCAATATGTAATAAATCCAACAGCCACGCAGAGCTGATGAATGTAAAGCCCATCGGAACTGAAATGGATGTAAAATCCAAACGAGTAAATAAATCACCGTCAAGACACATGTATCACATATTAAACAACGATATAAATTTAGCATCTAATTGATTTATGATGTTTACAGAATGCATTTAATATGACATAGGCTTGTTTAAATAATAAAATTTCTCAGCTATTGCATGACACGAATATTTCAATTCAACAGATTAGTCTTTAAATGATTGGATAATGATTTCAACCTACTGAGCAACGGTTAGTGATAAACTAATGATCAAACTTTAATATGTAATAGACATGATGATACAATGATTAATTGGAGAGTTCAAAGCGACCCAAAGAGAAATATATGGTGGGCAATAGAAGATTATCTTGGGTACCTGCTATGAATTTCTATGAGCCCACCTTTACTTTTTTTATGGGAAGAACCTATGATTTCTCACATAGATTTTAACTTCATTACGATAGTTTCATTTTTTTAATAATTATCCTCAAATTGTCAAAAGAATGAAATTAATAAACATTAATTAGATAAAAAAGAGTCATTATCTTAACTAAATTATTCATTTGTTATTAATTGGTCACCATCCATATACATTACAATATATCAGAATAATAATCTTCTCAATTCAAAGAGAATTGATGACCCAGAATTAAAATTTTGAAAACATACGGCTGTACTATGTTTAAAATTTTATATACATAATGGTAAGATATAAATATATATTTTTAATAGAATAAACCCAGAATAAAAAATATAAGAATAAGTATTAATAGTTTTTGCAAACTATATAGTTCTATAATTCATCCATTTTTTAAAATATGATTACGGTACTGCTAAAGTAACCCATTTCAATTATTGCATAAAGACAGTGTACAACAATTAAGATGAAAAGCCTTTATATAGTGTGTAATATCCTCATTTGTGCATTTGTTTTCGCCATTAAACTCCCACATAGAAACAAGCAATAACATTAGGAGCTCAGAGTTTGGGCAATTTCAATAAATATCCTAGAGTGCAATGTTCACATGCCTTTCTTTCCAATTAGGCCTGTAAGTCCGAATTACTTGCTTCATTACTTGCATCCCAAGTAAGCCGTTAGCGAGTGCTCGATAATTGAGTTTGAAGAAACTTGTAATTTACTGTAACTTCTGTAGAAAAGAATACGTACTATATTGAAGGGTATATAAATATGTTTGGGAGTTGCTATTGGTAAGAGAGAGTTTATTTTTATCAATGCATCTTACTATTCGCTTTATCTATTAATTATTTATATAATATATGAAATTTAAGTAGTACTTTCATTATATAATCATTTCAATTTGATGAAAAATAAGAATTAAGAAATGAAGTTAGTTTTATCCCTATTTTTTTATTTTTCATAAAATCAAATAGAAATGTTGATATGAAAATTGAAAATATCATCTATTTATTTTAGAGCATTAAATACCTGTCAATATTATATCAAAGCATTTAACTGTTTTCGACACACAGTCCTTTTAACAGAGTATTTAATTAATAGACTACCAGTATTGATAGTCTATTGAAATAATCTTCATTGTTAGGTTAGATATTCATTAGTTTTAATGATATAATAAATCCAAAACCATTTAATGAAATAGAAAAGCAGTTTGTCTTATAGAGAAAATTTTTGTATTGTATTTGAAAATAATTATTGACAATAGTGATACACTTAAACCCCATATTTTTTATTATATATGCAAGTATTTATATATGTTATAAATGATTTATTTATAATATTTCATCAGGTGGCATAATAGAAGACAAATGCAATATGAAGAGATTTACTTTCCAGTACATCTTCAGTAGCAACATCTCCTATACAGTAAATAAGAAAACGCAGACACAATATGAAGTAGCTTATGCAATGTGCATCGCTAGCACCGTAGAAACTATAGGCTAAATCCCATGACAAAAAAGAGAAGCAAAAGCTTTCTGCATTTCTTTAACGAAAGAATAACCTAATCTGCTAAGGTAGATACAATGGCATGAGAGACGGGTGAAAAAGTGAGAATACTCCGTAGCAATCAGAGACAAGAACCCTATCCACTGCTCTTGGATTCGCTTTTTATGCTGCACAGAGATCCAATAGTTATACCTTTGTGAGGATGTATGCATGTGCAGATGTATGCATGTGCAGATGTATGCATGTGCAGACTTATGCATGTGCAGACTTATGCGTGTGCAGACTTATGCGTGGAACAGATAAGGTGAACAACACTGATCAATTTTATGAAGATCTTTACATGAAGATTTAGTTGCATTTCACATTTTTATCGAATAGGGCGGGATTCCGAATTTTGTACACATTTTTAGTTGATATTTCATTTTTAAAATTTCGATTGGATTGTTATAGAATTTACGTATTTTCAGATACATGATATTTTGAATGTTGCCAACAGGAGAAAATGTTGAGAAATTATATCTTTGTCAATAATGTAAGAGAGTTACATTATTTTCATCGTATTTGAATGCATTTTTTACAGGCACATTTGTAAACGAGTTTTCATTATTAATCCATAATCACAACTTCTATGTTAAATAATAATTGTTATATTGATAAACCTCTTTATTTAATCATCTTCTTTCGATCCCAGATAATTTAAATTCGTATCGAAATAGTTCATGTTAAACATAACAGTTATTTTATTTGCAGAAATGTTAAATTTCTAACAAGGCACGACATGAATACTCCTAAATAAACTATATTTTCTTATAATAAAAGTAACAATTGCAAAGCTTCAATTTGGCTCCCTTTTTATTTCTTCGCTGCTCTTCCTCTGAGATTTTTGCCTTTTCAGGCAGGCTTCTTCAGCATTTAACTAGAATTTTTTGAGTCTCTTTTTTTCGAATAATAAAAGAGATTTATTTCCCCTCAAAATATCCCGTGCGGCAACTCAAACGCTCCACTTTTCTCAGAATTTAAAAATGTAACAGCCACTTCTACTGTCTAAAGGTTTTACACGCTAAGTTGCTTAGTGCTTTATATATATAACTATATGCTGTATTAGGGAATAGAAATTGGAGAATGTATATTAATATAGTTGATTAATACAATCAACTACTACTAGGAAATGAGTATTGAAATTTAAAATAGAGTGAGTTCCGAATTATCGGTCAGTACTACATCTTCGGTTATATAGGAAAAAAACAATATAAAAATTATTATTATGATTATTACACAGTGCTATCTATTACTTCTGCAAACCCGGGTTTGCAGAAGTAATAGATAGCACTGTGTAATAATCATAATTTTTATATTGTCTTTTCTTATATGTCCGAAGATGTAGTACTGACCGATAATTCGTATGTTACCCTAGAATTACATTTCACTGAGGAAAAATCTTGAGTTTAAAGCAATTTTCGATTTTGTAGATTTTAATTGAATTCAAGGATCAAAATTTTCGAAAGAAACATAATTTTTCTCACCCAAATCACCTAATTCAAAACCTTCAAAATAATGAATGGAATATAGTAAACAATATTATATTATTATGTAACCGAATCAATTGAAGCAAATCGCAGTCAAATGTTCTATAATTGGATGCCGTAATTCACTCATTACAGCAAGGCAAAAAACACAATGTAGTATCCTTACGTCCAATATCATGAAGTACGGATACACAGCAACACATTGATTTCAGTTAATTGCTCTTAGATTGCAGAGCTGATACCCTGATACACTTTATTGCAGCACAAAATCACGCAAACCATTCTACCAAATATGTGAAAGTGTATGCAGTATTACTGTACAGTAGTACTATGTCTGTGTGAAATTAAGTTATTTATTGCAAGTGAGAATATAATATTTGGAAATTAGTTTACTAATGGTTTACTTTAAATTAATAAGGCTTTTATGAATATAAATATCACTCAAAAAGATAAATTTATTAATTTAGGTATATATATTAATAAAAAAAATATTATTACACACATAGCAGAATATTTTACTAATGTACATATATAGTTTATTCAAAAAGTTCCGCTATGATAATTCATTATTATGCTTTTTAAAAGTTATGAAAAAGCATACACTATATAGATTACTATTCCATCATAAAGTTTATAAAAGTTCATTATGGTACAGTAGAGCGTGATAATAGCAGACTCGCGTTAATATTAAATATGAAAAACTCGCACAATTTGTGCAGAAACAAATGTACTATCAGTGAAAAGAGTCACTGTGATGATGTACTATCAGTGAAAAGAGTCACTGTGATGATGTACTATCAGTGAAAAGAGTCACTGTGATGATGTACTATCAGTGAAAAGAGTCACTGTGATGATGTACTATCAGTGAAAAGAGTCACTGTGATGATGTACTATCAGTGAAAAGAGTCAATGTGATGATGTACTATCAGTGAAAAGAGTCACTGTGATGATGTACTATCAGTGAAAAGAGTCACTGTGATGATGTACTATCAGTGAAAAGAGTCACTGTGATGATGTACTATCAGTGAAAAGAGTCACTGTGATGATGTACTATCAGAGAAAAGAGTCACTGTGATGATGTACTATCAGTGAAAAGAGTCACTGTGATGATGTACTATCAGTGAAAAGAGTCAATGTGATGATGTACTATCAGTGAAAAGAGTCACTGTGATGATGTACTATCAGTGAAAAGAGTCACTGTGATGATGTACTATCAGTGAAAAGAGTCACTGTGATGATGTACTATCAGAGAAAAGTCACTGTGATGATGTACTATCAGTGAAAAGAGTCACTGTGATGATGAACTATCAGAGAAAAGAGTCACTGTGATGATGTACTATCAGAGAAAAGAATCACTGTGATGATGTACTATCAGAGAAAAGAGTCACTGTGATGATGTACTATCAGAGAAAATAGTCACTGTGATGATGTACTATCAGAGAAAAGAGTCACTGTGATGATGTACTTTCAGTGAAAAGAGTCACTGTGATGATGTACTATCAGTGAAAAGAGTCACTGTGATGATGTACTATCAGTGAAAAGAGTCACTGTGATGATGTACTATCAGAGAAAATAGTCACTGTGATGATGTACTATCAGAGAAAAGAGTCACTGTGATGATGTACTTTCAGTGAAAAGAGTCACTGTGATGATGTACTATCAGTGAAAAGAGTCACTGTGATGATGTACTATCAGTGAAAAGAGTCACTGTGATGATGTACTATCAGAGAAAAGAGTCACTGTGATGATGTACTATCAGAGAAAAGAGTCACTGTGATGATGTACCATCAGTGAAAAGAATCACTGTGATGATGTACTATCAGAGAAAAGAGTCACTGTGATGATGTACTATCAGAGAAAAGAGTCACTGTGATGATGTACTATCAGAGAAAAGAGTCACTGTGATGATGTACCATCAGTGAAAAGAATCACTGTGATGATGTACTATCAGAGAAAAGAGTCACTGTGATGATGTACTATCAGAGAAAAGAGTCACTGTGATGATGCACTATCAGAGAAAAGAGTCACTGTGATGATGTACTATCAGAGAAAGGAGTCACTGTGATGATGTACTATCAGAGAAAAGAGTCACTGTGATGATGTACTATCAGAGAAAAGAGTCACTGTGATGATGTACTATCAGAGAAAAGAGTCACTGTGATGATGCTAATTTCACGAGTTGTTTTTTAATTTCCTATTTTTTTTGAACATACAAATTTGTCATCGTGTAATAATTTTAAAATTTATAGAAACTTTGCAATCAGTAAAGTTTCTTTTTTGGTAATGCAAAACTTTTGAGATGTGAATAATCATCACAGATGCACTTTCCTTTCACTGTACCTCTAATACTGTCTATTCTATACTCTAATAAGAGCCGCGTATTAAAAGGAGAAACAAATCATTTGTTGCAGTATCATGACTACGGGCTACAATAATATTGAACCAAAAATATTATTTAAAAAAAATTTGATTTATATTATAACTTGTGAGATTTTTTTTGTTTAATCAGAATATTTTTATCCATAATACATTTTTGCATTCGAATAATTTAATAACAGGTAGTGTACTAGTTATTATAGTAGCATCACCTTCATCAGTACCAGTAAACTTCTATTAGAACCATCCCAAGTGTTCAGTGATTCAAAAGTACTTGCGTCTGAATTGAACCAATATGCACACGAAAGAGCTCCTCCGGGACACTTCTTCTCAGTCTACTTTTTCTTTGGTTTATCGACAAGCTGTCTGGCAAGCGCCTGGGAGAAATTCTTCCCCGACACTATGGAGTTCAATGAACAGCTCTCTGAACACTCTAATCAACTTTGCAATGGCGTCCTTTTCTTAAATATTCCATCGATGATTGCGATAATGAACCATTCAATAATGTTCGTTAATATATGGCTCTATAATGTTCTTTCAGCATTATTTATGATCGGCATGACGATTAATTATTCATAAGTAATTCTAAGAAGTTTAAAATGTTTTCCGGTCGATTAATTTTTTTTATAACCTACACTGAATTCTCACATAATATTAAATGCATATTTGATATCAATACATTATTTAAATTAATTATGATTAATGGGAACGGTATTTTTTAAATCACTTAAAATTTGAAATATATTAAATATACATTTTTTCAACAAACTAGCACAAGAGGTTTTTTATTCATTAAAATGGTTATCATTACGGAATTATTGTGTATAATTTGAATACATTAGTAACTCACACATCGAAAGAGCTATACACTTATCACTTGCTCGTTACAGGGCAATATTTCACTGTGTGTTCTACTTTCTGTCATACATCAGTTCTTTAATGGCCAATGTGCATTATTTCAGAGTTTTATCAATGGAAAAGGTGATAGTACTACCCCGTTATGTTTGCACTGAAATTAACACGTTCTGGGTATGACATTATGTCGATTACTATATTAGAAATTAAAGAGTAACACGCTACATAAGGGGTTATTATTTAACTGTATGTAAAACATTTGAAGGAATCTTGAAATACACTTAGTATGTTGATCTTTTTCGATTGGTTTTATTTAAATTATAACATTAATGATAAAATTGAATGTAAATAATCTGTATGTGTAAATTATATGTTGTTTTTCTGTGAGTTTTTCCTTATTATTCATGAACGATAATTATATATAGTTTATGTATATCAATATTATTTAGATATTTACATTAAAACTATATGAATTGATTCTTAAAATAGATACTAAATCCGAATGTGGAAGGAGGCATTCAACAATACAAGGTCAGGAATATCCAGAATACCTTCCGAATTGATTCTATAAAAGTCAATCAATCAATTGATTATAACTCCTGTCTGCACGAATACTGATTCAAATGGAGATTGAAATTTGTTGAAACCTACCATAATCATATTACTTTGTGTCTGGCCTTCAAACAATTAAAGATTATAATTAGATGATGCTATTACAGAGCCACGACTGACAGTTTTAAAATAGGATTATCGACCACCTCACGAGTGGGCGTGAGAGAGAGTATTATTGCGGTGAAATGTTACGCAGTCTTATTGTAGACTGTGTAGTCTTATTGTAGACTGTGCAGTCTTATTGTAGACTGTGTAGTCTTATTGTAGACTGTGTAGTCTTATTGTAGACTGTGTAGTCTTATTGTAGACTGTGTAGTCTTATTGTAGACTGTGTAGTCTTATTGTAGACTGTGTAGTCTTATTGTAGACTGTGTAGTCTTATTGTAGACTGTGCAGTCTTACTGTAGACTGTGCAGTCTTATTGTAGACTGTGTAGTCTTATTGTAGACTGTGCAGTCTTATTGTAGACTGTGTAGTCTTACTGTAGACTGTGTAGTCTTATTGTAGACTGTGCAGCCTTACTGTAGACTGTGCAGTCTTATTGTAGACTGTGCAGTCTTATTTTAGACTGTGTAGTCTTATTGTAGACTGTGTAGTCTTACTGTAGACTGTGCAGTCTTATTGTAGACTGTGTAGTCTTATTGTAGACTGTGTAGTCTTATTGTAGACTGTGTAGTCTTATTGTAGACTGTGTAGTCTTATTGTAGACTGTGCAGCCTTACTGTAGACTGTGCAGTCTTATTGTAGACTGTGCAGTCTTATTGTAGACTGTGCAGTCTTATTGCAGACTGTGCAGTCTTACTGTAGACTATGTATTCTTACATAAAATGTTACAGTTGAATTATCGGGCGAGTCTCTCAAACTAATAACTTGCCTATTTTAGTAATAGGATTAAAAGTATAAAAATAGAATAGGATTACATTTTAAAAGATAGCATCATTAAATTTATAATTAGATCTTGCTCAAAAGAATATTAAAATCAATGACAATTGAGTTGAAAATAAGGTAATGCATCTATCTAACTTTAGTGAGTAGAGAGTCTAAAGGGCCGTACACACGTAGGTTTTTTAAGTTTTTCCACCGGACTTTTTGCTAAGCTCCTTCTACTTTTTCAACAATATTTTTGAATAATTATTCAAAAATATTGTTGAAAAAGTAGAAGGAGCTTAGCAAAAAGTCCGGTGGAAAAACTTAAAAAACCTACGTGTGTACGGCCCTTTAGCGGTAGAGAGATACTTTATCCAATATAGCCTATCAAAAATTATCGAATTTATAAAAAGTTTCCTTCTTTTTTGTTTATCCTCCATTTACAGCAAAGATATCAATTTTCTAAAGATTCTCCACCAAAAAGCTCTATATACCATTACTTGCTCCTAAAGAGATTCAATCTATTGATATTTATCTATTGCATTTATATTAATTTGTCGATATGATTGTCTCCTGAAGTTAATGGAGTGAAGCTATCAAGGGAGACTTTGCTGATTATCAATCAAAGATGTCGTGGAAAGTCTTCTTCTGCTCCAAATTCTGAGGCCAATCCCATTAAAACTTTGAAGAATCATTCGGAAGCGAAGCCGAGAGCTCAAAAGCTATCTAATTTTGCAGTAGAGGAGGGGCACAAGTTACTTGATTCGCTGCCCACGATTTACTGCACCAATATTGTACATTGAATGGAGGAGATTTTGATGATAGGTTCTGCGTAGTGAAAAGGATATTGGTTTATTTATTGTATTCCATTTCACAATATTTTTCCACTGGAAATACATATGTATATATAACATAAAGGAAAGTGATAAATAAATCTCTTTCAAAATTTTCTTTCATATTCATAATTTGAATCAATTTATAGTTTATTTAATCACTTGGGGAAACAATACAATAGTCGGACACCCTTAGTACTCTGAATGTGGGGATTGAATGCTAAAAAATGGACGTTAATTTAACTCGTTTCATACTTTCTTTAAAAATATGAAGGGCAAATTTAAAGGTTATTGGGTGGTTCCACAAATTCAATCATTGAGTAAAAAGTATATAATAACTCCAATTTAACTTTTAATTTAAAGTCGTATCCATGATACCTACAGGTATCATAGATACAAATTAAATTAAAAGTTAACACGGAACTTATAACTAAACCGTCTAACAATGAAACAAATTAAATTGCTTTCACTGATTGAAATCTAAACTGAAATTCAGAGTTCCGGGATAAACGCTTGCAATACAATGTCCTTCTGACAGAGGTAGGTAATTAAATTCCATGTTACAGTATCTGTAGTGATCTGTGAATTTTTTCAGAGGAAAGTCATCCGTCTGGTCACATACCTGACTATATCGATTTGGGCTGACGGGTCCTCATTTAGATCACTGATTACAGGTAGCAGCCTTCCTTTGCTATACCTTAATTGGAACTAAAAATACAGCAAAACTGAAGTCTGACTACTAATTACTCGGATATCTTCGTCAACTTTGACAGTATACCCTTGAATTATCGACTTGTTTTATTTATTGCATTAAGTATTAATGATGCATCAATTAAACATGTTTACCTTCGCAGAATGCGGGAAGGTCATATTTTCATCGGACTTTATTTATTTATCATCTTGTTATTCGCTTAACTGAAAAAGTGTTCAACCAAATTGCCTGAAATTTGGTGAAACAATTGGTCCATGTCCAGTGACCTGCTGGTAGAATTTTGGGAGTGACTCAGACAAAGGTCAAGGTCATGGTCATGGTAATTTATAACTCAAAAAGTATTGAACCATATTGTATGAAACTTGGTGGGACGATTGGTCAATATATAGGAACCATTTTATCAGATTTTGGGAGCGATCGGGTCAAAGGTCAAAGATCAAGGTCAAAGCCATTTGTAACTCAATAACTCAAAAAGTATTCAACCAAATTGTCTGAAATTTGATGGGACGATTGGTCAATGTTCAGGAACGATCTGGTAGAATTTTGGAAGCGATTCGGTCGAAGGTCAAGGTCATTTATAACTCGATAACTCAAAAAGTATTGCACTATATTGCATGAAACTTGGTGGGACGATTGGTTATTATCCAGTTAGCAGTTTCTCAAAATTTGGGAGAGAACGGGTCAAAGCGGAGGCGAAGGTATGCGCTCTACCGAGTGCACATAATCTAGTTTCTGTTTATTATAAACATGTAGCTTATTCGCATGAAGAACGTCATAAACACAAAAATATGTATTTGCGCGTTTTCCACATAGACATGTAAATTTTGAAATACTGAATATTTTGATAGAGGTTTCATAATTGTAGCTCTAAAATTGACCGCTAGAGAGGCTAAATGTCCTAGAAGACCATTAATTGTACGTAAATTACAATTAAGTACTAAAAGGCTTCTCCTGAAAAATAGTTTTTTCTTTCAGTTATGACAGTGTTCTCGTAAATGAGAGATATATATTTTTATACCTCCTTAACTATGAAGAAATTAAACACTCTTTACTCTGGAAGCCACCCACATCTTTCCATAGAATTTTATGATCGATAGCGGTTAATTTTCCTGGAAATTTATACTCACATGTCCATGGATTATGAAATGACATCTTGTACAAACAATTCTAACACTCTATGAAATGACATCTTGTACCAACAATTCTAACACTCTATGGTATGAGATCTTGTACCAACAATTCTAACAGTCTATGGTATGAGATCTTGTACCAACAATTCTAACAGTCTGGGTAGTGGGTGGATAGCAAAGCGAGGTGTAACAATACTCTGTGAGTAGCAATCAAAATGATTGAACCTACATACAATTCGGCCATGGAATTGTATGGCAAGAATGGGCTACTTTGTTGTACTCTATTCACAATGAGATATATTCTATTAACTATTCTATTATCCTTGTTGAACCTCTCAATATGTGGCAAAGAATTAGTCGAAGTTATATGAAATTAAACTTATTATTTTAATTTAAATGATTTACTCTATACTTTTTCTCATACGTGCGATTGAAAATATGGAACCGTTCAATATCTTAGAACGGACCCTATTTTCACTTTTCTGTCGTTTATGCACCTCAAATCTGAGTTCTTCTCATGAGTTGGTCAAGTGGTTGTTTAGGTGGTGACATATATATGAGTTGGTCAAGGTAGTATTTAGGTGGTGGTAACGTATATGAGTTGGTCAAGAGGTTGATTAGGTGGTGATATATATATGAGTTGGTCAAGGTAGTATTTAGGTGGTGGTGACGTATATGAGTTGGTCAAGTGGTGGTTTAGGTGGTGGCGGCACATATGAGTTGGTCAAGGTGGTATTTAGGTGGTGGCGATGTATATGAGTTGGTCAAGGTAGTATTTAGGTGGTGGTGACATATATGAGTTGGTCAAGGTAGTATTTAGGCGGTGGTGTGTTTAATTGGAGTAAGGTTTACTATTAGCTGAAAAGCAAACACCGCAACTATAGAGAGAGAGAGAGAGAGAGAGCCTGCCTCTCTCGTAATTACTGCAGTAAAACACAAGGGAATGGATATTGTTCTTCAATTAGAGCTCAAGATTTAGACCTGAACTCTCTTCCTTATTAATCCATTATCTTGCCAGTTAAAGAAAAGAGTTTCTATTATTGCAGTTCTTCATTTGTAACCAATATGATTAACGTTTTTTTTTATTTCTTTGAAGTGGACATCAAAATTTTTTCATTCGAAATTCGAATAGACATATTTCATAGGAGAAAATGAAAATTTTCATGTAGATATTACAATGTATGTAGATTGCAATTACAAAGTAATATTGTTTAAAGTTGAGATATTATTATTCTGAACACATATAATACACTTCGCAGTTTACGGTTTCTAATAACCAGTATAGTTATGATAACCAGTATAGTTATGATAACCAGTATAGTTATGATAACCACTATAGTTTCTAATAACCAGTATAGTTCTGATAACCAGTATAGTTTTGATAACCAGTATAGTTTTGATAACCAGTATAGTTATGATAACCAGTATAGTTATGATAACCAGTATAGTTTTGATAACCAGTATAGTTTTGATAACCAGTATAGTTATGATAACCAGTATAGTTATGATAACCAGTATAGTTATGATAACCAGTATAGTTATGATAACCAGTATAGTTTTGATAACCAGTATAGTTATGATAACCAGTATAGTTATGATAACCAGTATAGTTATGATAACCAGTATAGTTATGATAACCAGTATAGTTATGATAACCAGTATAGTTTTGATAACCTGTATAGTTTTGATAACCAGTATAGTTTTGATAACCAGTATAGTTTCCAATAACCAGCATAGTTATGATAATCAGTATAGTCATGATAACCAGTATAGTTATGATAATCAGTATAGTTATGATAATCAGTATAGTTATGATAACCAGTATAGTTATGATAACCAGTATAGTTATGATAATCAGTATAGTTATGATAATCAGTATAGTTATGATAACCAGTATAGTTTCTAATAACCAGTATAGTTTTTAACCAGATTTGTTTAGCATAGAATATCTCAATCCTTCCTTTAATGCCTAACGTTCTCTATGTTGGACATTAGAAAACATCAAATAATGTGTACGTTTATTCACTATAATCCTATTCTAGCAATTAAAAGCGTGAAATAAATGTAGGCTCTGCCACATAATGAATTTAGATTTTGATCCACCCAAAGTTCTTCCCATACGAACATTAGACAAACAATAAAAATATAAAGTGATATTTTGTAACATATTTTTTACTTTAAAAAGTTAACTATCGAACATTGATCTATCAAGGAAAAAATTAGCCAACAACATATCCTTGGTGGTAGAGGGTTAAATTGAGTTCAAATTTGATTGACAGTTCATATCATTTTGAGGTCGGGCTTGAAATGAGAAGTATGAAAGTCAATTAACTTCTCTGGCTTAATGTCTTGAGGTCAGCCATAAAAGAAAAAATGATGGAACTTTTCACAAGTCACATGTACTTACTGGCACCGTTAAAAAAAATGTTAAACCATTTCTTATACAATGGAATGTTGGATGTGTTCTTGTATGAATTTGCAATTATTTATGAAAATTTAATTTAAAAAATTGATTTATTTGAGGATCCAATGTAGTGAAATATTTAACTCTTATTAATGTGATTGATAAGAAGACCATACATTCAACAGTTATTTCATTAAAAATAACATAATATGAGTATTTTAATAAAATAATGAAATATATTTATACAGCTTTATTATCTATGATACTAAACTAATAAAGAAGAATTACCGGTCACTATAAGCAGTTTCTTCTTCAGTTGCACACGCGTCACCTTTATTTGAAAATTACCCCTTTGGATCGATGCAAGGCACTCCAGAACTGCACATAGGTACCTCAACTCCGAGATAAATAACCTGCAAATCAATATGCACTTCCACACAGAGCAAATCCCACCTACTCTCCATATTAAAAGCTAATGACCCTAAATGAGTGCCTATGATCACTGAGAAGGGACGGTAACGTACCCTATTCCCCATATTAAAATGCTAAGGTGTACAGCCAAATCTTTACCTGCTGGTTCTTGCGATAGAGAAGTGACATTAGCGTCCGGCACTGAAATATATTCTGCGGACATTCGTCTTAGCGGAGTACCGATATTGGTCCTTAAAGAGCGTTAGCCACGCACTGTTCTGTACCTCCTCTTCACATAAATCTTACTTTTGATAAATGACAACTACAACAATGATTTATTCTCTTAATAAATTCACAACTGCAAAGAAGTGTATAAAATTGAATTTAATGATTATAGTCATTCAGAGGTGAACATCGAAAAGCTTTGTTGTAATTATTTGTCTACCATTGTTTATTCAACTCTAACTGCAAAATAATTCATCATTCTACTAGTCAGCCATTGAGTCCATTCTATGCAGACACATGGCGTGCATGTGTGGAGCACATGGAGCTTCCATAGGGTGGATTTGATCATGCGATGGTGACCTCAGACCTCATATGCATGTAGTAGTAACAAATGATACCTTTATATTAGAGAGACGTGATCTTCAAAGGAAAGTGCCAAGCCTATTTAATAGGGAAAGAATAATTACAAGAATTTAATTATTTAGAAGACAGCCATAGTGGAAAACTGAGGTCTGTAAAATGCTATTATACGGAACATAATATTTAGATTTAGTATCTATTGCGTGATTTCAATAACAGTTTTTATAATGTATTTTCAAAGATATAGAGTTATGTAACATATAATAAGACTAAAGCTTTCACATTGAAGGATCATATGTCAAATAATAAATAATACGTATATGATAACAAATTGCATGCTGGATATGCACATTATGCAGTTATTAATCTATCTATCTTCTCATAATTGATTTTATATAAACATGAAAGAATATTTAGCTCGTTCAATTTACAACTCAAATTTGCTTACTATGCTAGGTTACATTAATTATTGTTGTACTCGCAAGTTACTTCAATCTAAACTCATAAGAAATTCAGTCGCAAACAGATTTCATAATAAAGCACCAAGTCTGAAGTCAATGAACCATTCGAATAAGCAGCTTTCAGTTACATTATTAACAATACTTTTGAGAAAGGAAAGTAATATGAATTTTCACGCTGTGAATAAGCCAGAATGTAAACATTCATTCTATTATATGAAATGAATTAACGTTAAAACTTTAGTAACGTATAAAAATAATCGAGTGAATGATGTTGGGCTAATTAAAATGTGAATCATTTCAATAGTTTCTGTTTCGGTGTTCGAACAAATGAATAATCAGCTCGTGAATAGAAAAACTTTTAATGAAGATTTTTATTGTCCAAAGTTCGACAGTTTTATCAATATCATACATGGACTATATTCTATTGATATGAGTACATAGTCTACCTTTAAAGTTTCATCAGAATGACATTGTGTGAATGATTATAAAATTAATTAACATGAATATTCATTAAACTCCTTCAGTATTAAAAACGGCCAATCGGATTAGATTCCCTGCCATTGTTTGTGCTAGCTGTTGCATACAAAATAGCTTGCAATCAGCCATAATTATATCAAAACATATCAGTCGGAGATTAATGGATTAAAATTAATGTCATTACTAACTTATATGATTAACTAGATGGATCTGCGAGTGTAATTATCTCTGCCGAAGTTCTTTGTACCATCAGTACAAATTAGGTTCGTCTTCAAAAGTTGAAAGATTTGCTGTTTCCCCAAGAGACTTTAATTCAGTTTAGTAATTGTTGAAGGGAACTAAGTTCCTCTGCGTGAACAGAATCTCAAACACCAACTTGTTGGTAAAACTCTAAAATTATAATGTCTAAGTAACTAAAGTTGCAATAGATAGAAAATTAGAGCCACACAAGCTGTGGCACACCATTTAATTTACATTTTGACGGTGTTGGTTCTGGCAACTTTTTTCATCAGATTTAATAAGTAGTTATGATGTGCCTAATGTGCCTATCACTGAAAGTATGATGTATCATTATCTTCATTTGGAAATTTCCTCCCTTACTCATGAAACATATGAGTTTTCGCGTTTTAAATTTTTTGTGATAGTTAGATGTTGTTCTATTTAAAATCAGTCGAAATGAAAACTTGTCCGTTCTCCTTATTTAAGTCTTGATATATTTTTATTACCGTTCTAACTGACTCTTTACACTCTGTTATAGTATATTTATTTATAGTGACCTTCGCAGATTGCGGAAGTTAATATTTTAGCCAGCATTTACTTTTATCTATATCATCATCCACTACTTCAACTAAATAATAAACTTATTTAAAATCAATAATTTGAGATATATACAAGGTTACATTCTTAGTAATAATTATAATTCAAATTTATTTCTGATGTGACAGAACGAAAGTAAATTATAACTAACGAAAATTCATATGATAAGTGAATAACTGAATGCTCCATTTTAATCATTTCCATCGAAATCAATAAGCAACAAAACATTACATGTATCAGTAAATGCGGTTGGCAATGCAGATATGAACCCATCCTAACAAAATGGATATTACTTTCACGTCTCTTCCTCTTTGAAGACAAGCAAATTTTAAAATCTGTATTGGGACAACCAATTTCCTCTCAATATTCGTTTACCAGCAACAAATATTGGTGCAGGAGACACTCGAATGGAACAGGCGGAGCACAAACATGAATGTTATCAGTGTTCCACTCATACACGGAATCAATTTGCCCAGCACCGGCAGCATTTAGATCCGCTTCAACAGATATGACACTGTTCGTCCGAATGAACTGCCGAATTGGATTGTCAATAAATAGAAATATCCTATTTAGTCAACGCTCTCCGGTATAATGGAAAAGATAGTAACTATACTTTATTTCTGGTCTCGCATTTATAAAAATTGGAAGCTTAGAATATTACAGACATTATAATTGAAAGATCATATCTGTCATAGCGAGTATTTTTATTATTATTCTATAAAAGAAGTAAATGAGTGCAGTCATTCATTGAATTTTCTTATTTAATCCAATGATCTCCCTCTTTAATTATATTTTGACTTATACTCTTCTGTCTGGTAAATTCACAACAACTCTTAGAAGTGCTAAAAGCTTTTAATTGTCGGTGTATGGTGTACCCTGGGCAGCAATTAAGTGCTTATGTCACACTAATGACAAAACTAGGGCACTTTGTGCTCAGGAAATATAATTAGAAGTGAAAAAACATAGCCACCGCCATGTAATTGTGACCCTTTTTCAGCGGCTTGGCAAGATAGACGCGAGCGAATCGCTCTGATGATTACGACTCACATTGTCCGTCTGATGTAGACTACACAAAAGAAATTGAATTATGCAAAGACTCCAATTATTTCCTTTGTACTTTACAATTACACGCGACAATTAGACAAGTAAACACGCTCCTTATCTACTTTTAAATACACGAATTGTGAACTGTAATTACGCAGTCAATGATACACAGTGTAGAAATTGATATTGATGATCATGTATTCTCTATTTTTGAATTATTATCGCCGATGAAAAGATCATCTATCACTAAAGATTAATTACTCGGCAAGAATACAATTGCAATTTATTATCAATTTAAAGCAATTAGAGTCTATCGCCTTTAGTTGAACATTCAAGACAACATCACCATGTTTGAAACTGTAATAATTGAAGTCCGTGGTGCGATTTCTGACAGGGTAAGAAATTATGGGTAGTAAATATAAGATATTAATGAAAGTATTTCCTTATTCATAATAATTAGATAATAATCGATTAAAGCGCAATAATCCAGCATTTGTTTTTCTTATTTATTAATAATGCACATTGATGTCTGTGGAAATGGAAGATGGATATAATTGTTATAGAATTATACTGTTCAACTATAAATTATCAATTATTAATAATGAACATAAAACGTTACTAGTAATTTACTATAATACATAAATAAATATTTCTTGTTTTTAATGGAAAAATATGCGTTTTTAAACAAAACAAGATGAAATAACATATTCTATTTTCAAATTTGAAATAAAATAGCAGTAGAAATATATAATATTATTCAATATGATATATATTAAGTATGAAATGTTCAATTTCATTCAAATTGACTACTTAATTCAACTATATCATTACCGTATTCTTCACTTAGGCTTATACTCTTTTCTAATGATTATTAAATACAATTCCATACAAAATGACATGCTGTTCCAATATCCCACATGCTATCAGAAGTCATTTAATGCTTAATAAGCAGTTGGCAAGAGCTGTACAGTGATAATCCGCATTTATTGCAATATGTCACATAGAATTTATATCACCTGAGTAACTGATGGAAGCGTGCGGAGGCAATTGACAAAATGGCAAAAAACATTCGATGTTGAAAGACGACTCAATAACACGGAATATGCGTCCCGTTGCCATCATATTTCAGAGTCTATTATCGTCAAGCGGCGAGGACGTTTCCTTCATTTTATGGAGGAATAATCATTATGATAATACTATAAATTTTTACCCCGTTGCAAATTGATGACACATTTTTCTTCGTAAATGGGTGGAATAATTTAGTGTGAAATGTTTGGACTGAAATTTAACTTTGGGTGATTGATCAGTGATGGAGGGAAAATGGTGAAAGGGAATTTCATTTGTTATCTTCGGAAGGTTATGTTTGAACCGGATTTTATTTTTTATTCATAATATTATTATTCGCATGAATAAAAAAGTAGTCATCCAAATTGTCTGAAACCTTGTGGAACGATTGGTACTCATCCAGGAACCATTTTATTAGATTTTGGGGTCAATCGGGTGAGAGGTCAAGTTCACGAAAAGGAAAAACATAAACAAAAAAGTAACGGCGGCTAAGGTATACGCTCTACGAGTGCATGTTTTAGGTGAACATGAATGTTGAATGGAATTTAAGTTAATCATATCCATAAAGCTAGTGCAGTACACACAAAAATTATCTAATTTTAAAATTACATACACAAAAATTTGAGTAAATATTTAACTCCAAATATCTGATAGATAGAAATAAGCAAAAGTGTATCTACTTTTTATTTGCAGTTTTAATATTTCTTCTTGTGTGCTATTATAACTTTATTCAATAGGTTAAGGTCCAAGTTATCGAACAACATTAGCACTCAACTATAGTGAACTCCTGTATAGTGAACACCTCTATGGTGAACTCCTGTATAGTGAACACCTCTATGGTGAACTCCTGTATGGTGAATGAGTTGTGATGTTGCCTGTATAGTGTACAAATTTTCCTATGTGCCATCTGATGAGCTTTAGTAGAAAACTATATAGAAGAATAAAGAAACTCTGTTCTCACTATTGAGGCTACATCCTAACTCATTCATTATAGAGGAGCTCTACTGTAATTGGTATCCATGATACTTGCAGGTATCATGGATACCAAATAAGATAAAAGTTAAATAACAATTTTTATTATATAAACATTTCTTACAAGATCGAAAACATGGAACTGTCCAATAACTCGTAAGTTACCGTACACTCCAATGGAGTCTTGGCAGTATATCAATAAGGTGTCTCGTAGAGGGAAACCCGCTAGGACGCAACACCTGGAAAGACCAACAGAGTGTGAAATCACACAACTGATGACATGGCTTTGGTACATCGGTGTTCACATGTACGAACTCATGTACGAACTCACGAACTGCATTAGGATGAGCACAAGGAGGGGGGGGGGGGGCATTGGACATGACAGCAAACTCCCGATAATTTAAATGCAAATTGATTTTCAGATTAAAATTCAGTGGTGCTCCCCCTTGCCGTACATTGAGGAATAAGTTAAGAAGTCATTAGTATACCAGTGGCATTAAATCAGCATGCCTCTGAGTGTCGTTATTTGTGATTCTTATTCGTTTTTAATGAATAAAATGGTTAGCAATGATCTTTGAGGAGAGAGTAGTAGAATAACAAAAGGAGTAGAAATGAAATATTAGAGAGATATCTTAGAAAACCAGTAGGGTAAATTACGAATTATCGGTCAGTTTCACATCTTCGGTCATATAAGAAAAAAGCATATTATAATTTTTATATTATTTTAATTTTAATTGGTATCCATGATACCTGCATATTATAATTTTTATATTATTTATATTTATATTTTAATTGGTATCCATGATACCTGCAGGTATCATGGATACCAATTAAAATTAAAATAATATAAAAATTATAATAAGTTTTTTCTTATATGACCGAAGATGTGAAACTGACCGATAATTCGTAATTTACCCTACAATGATTTTAAATTTTTTGAATAAAAAAGGGAATAAATTCATGAAATCACATAAATTTTATATATAAAAATAATTAAGATGTCTTTACTTAATTCAAAACTTACTAATAAACTGCATCATTCCATTTTGTGATTTCACTGCAGATGCATTATTATTTGTTCATTATTGTAATAACATCAGCATTTCTCGGGGTAATAATTTGCCAAATAATTGTCCCGGATAATTCGGTAGCTCTGGAGGCAACATGTCTATTCAAGTGAGAGAGGCGGAGGTAAGCTCTAATTAAAGTTACTTATTATCTTATAATGATATAAATTAATAGCAGAACAAAAACAGAATATGGGGTAGGATTTGAATCATCAGACGGTTCCACGATTTCGATCGTATAAGCAGAAAGAACAAAGCACTAAGTACCTATATACTGTACAGAGTAATTTGAGTAAGTCTGGCCGAAATAGTGCATGTCTAGACCGAGTTAAGAATTTAGAGATGAGGTACTAAATAGGTAGTTAAGATTAGCATAATGTGTGGATGCTAATCCGTTGAATAGTTGTTAGATACTGATTGACAGTCTACTATTGTCTATTCTTCGAACAGACTTGACTGAAACAAGATAGTATTAAACAAAATCATGTGTAAATTGAGATTCACGGAAAACTGATATGCAGAAAACAGCAAGGCGCAAAATTGCCTTTAAATCTTAAATCTAAATTGAATTATACACAGCTGAAATATTGTGAATTTACCGAAGATCGAATTAGTAATAAGCAACACAAAAATATAAATTTATATGTGACACACGACCGTGTGTCACATATAAATTATCATTTAACATACTAGCATCAGTTAACACACTTCAATTATGCTATTGAAGGAAGGTCCATTTCAACATTCTATTTAAAAAACTCTCTTCCAAATGAATGGTTAATGGACGGTATCTACATAATGTATTCCTAGCACTAGCACTAGCAATTCTAAATTCCGTCTGTAGGTAAGAGAGGACGACAAACTAGTGAATTTGGGATGCAAATGCGTCTGGAGTCGCTCTAATATTCGCCAGACTGCCCACCTATTTTCTTTCACCAAGAAGAATTCAACTTGTGCAAAACATAGATATTAACATAACTTAGCCTAGATTCCTACAGCGTGTTGTTAGCTCAACTCGAGCAAAAATGTGAAAAACAACACGGTACCTCGTCTCATATTGATTAGCGTATTTGTGGAGTCTTATGTTCATTATCGTCCTAAATGTTTAGATCGTGATGATGATATCTATAGGTGAACTATGATGCAGGTAGACTATGATAATCATAGGTGAACATAGTTATAACTAGGGTTGTGATAGTATGCGTTTAAAATCATAGATCCTGAAAATATTATCACAACCCTAGTTATAACCAGCAGTATATAGTATTTAATAGCATTTCCTTTCGTTTCGCCTATGATGTTCTTAAGATCTATGATTTGAAGTGCATATTGTCACAACCCTAGTTATAACTTTAGACATAGCCATAAACAGCATAGATAATTATAGTAGAGTTTAATTACCTTAAAATTTTTGAAAGGCAACAATATTTTCCTCCATTGCCTAATGATGTCCTGGAGTTTCAGACAAAGTACTTTATGATATCCACACCCAATAACTGGACTCGCGTGCTCATTATTTTGACAGACAGTTGAATAACATTTGATAATTGACTGTGTACGCTCACGATGTATATTATATGCATCTTTTAAGTGGTAATCGATGCGTGGGAAGCGTTTAAGTGACAGAAGTAGGCACGCCAACTAAGGTAATTGTTTTACACAGAATGACACTTTGTCCGTACTGCAATTCTCTAAGTTTTTAAAGTGATTGTAATCCTTTTCGATATGATGGGCCATTATAATTTAAGGTATTAATTATGCATCGAAATTTAAGTGGATTAAATCTATATTATATTATGATGATTTTCTATCTAGAATTGTTAATAAGGCCCCTACGACACCCAACAGAACCGCTAACCTATTCTTCTTTAATTATTTTTATAGTTGCCTTAAATATCTCTCGAACGAACAATTTGATGGTTGCGCTTGTGATGGATCCATAGATGGCGCAACGTGATTGATCGATATCGCAGGTCAGCCAAAATTCAATTTCAGTCTTAATAATTTTATGATAACCCGATAGTAAATGTGAATTCTAATGGTATTTCTCGCATCCATATACATTATATATGGATAATATCTTTCTCATGCATTCGTATTACATGCATGTTTTAATTGCATCCAGAGAATATATTTAGAGTATACACATGTTATGAAAATGCTATATAGTTATATAATATTTAATTCATCCTATACATTGATAATGATATCATCTTATTATTTATTATAAGTTTTTTTTATGACTGATATCAGCGGGATTACGAAAGTAATTATAATAAGGGGAATACGTTTATTTCTGCATTACAAAGCTGCCATCTGATAAGAATTAGATTGAAGTGAATTAAAATGTCAGATTCTTGTCAATATTTTATTACTACATGTTTACCGTGAATAAGATAGTAAAATATGAATATTAAAAAGGTATCGAAGAGAATGGATATTCTATTTTGATTCGAATGAATTTATCACGTGATAGTTTTTATAGATAAATAGTACAATTATCATTCGGAGAATTAATTTAATGCTAATGTAAATTTATTCATATTGCATACCATTCAAAATAAGCCTCACTTTTTTTATGTAAAATATAATATTCATTGACGAATTTATTTACCAAACGCAAATAATAAATATTATTTGTCAACATATATGATAAGTTATAACTAAAGAAATATGATTTATAACTAATGCAATATGATTTATTACTAAATATATATGATATATAACTAATTGTATATGATTTATTACTAAATATATATGATATATAACTAATTGTATATGATTTTTTACTAAATATATATGATATATAACTAATGTTATTTTAATATTCAACACTGTCAATTTTATCAATTGGGCTATTGAAATAATAACGATGAAATTATATTTAGGATTCTACAATTTGATTATTAAAAATAATAATAAAATGTCGATTCATCATCAGGTACAGTGAAATTAAAAATAATTTTAAATGATGATTATTTTATACCTTTTAGCACAGGATCGAAGTTGTGGAACCGTTCAATAACTGAGAACTTAGCCTAGTTGATTTGAAGTAAATGAACAATGGCGTCACACTCAATAAATAAAATTCCGTGAATTAGGTCTACTCCCTCCATCTCTGTACTCTTTATACGATGAATTGAAACAGTCGTGAAAAATTAATGAATGAACGGCGTGAAACAAAGAGTCATTCATTCAGAATTATTAATGTATAATTGATTTTGTTGATGAAATTATTTTTTACTTAATTTATGAAATATATTATCACTATGCAATGAATTAATTTTATTTATATTGAATAAGTCATACAATTTTATTTTGGTTACAAATTAGAAACACGAAAAAGAGATCAATTTAAATTTTCAAAATTTAACAAATCACAAGTCAACTTTTTTTGATTACTGAAAACACGGTCTTTGTATACACATTTCAGATTTTCATTATAAGTTCAATATTGAGTAGAACGTTCAAAAATCAACTGATTTTGTTAAGTCAGAGTCAAATCAATCTATTAAGTACATAAATGAAACAAAGATTAATATAGCAAAACTGTCATAGCTATCATCAAGTAATTACTTTCGATCGATTTTAATAATGTGTTATTACTATATTAATAGTTTATATGATGGCATTTAAATAGTTCTCACTTTAGACGTACAAAGACCTTTCATGGAGTTCTGAAGTCACTACAACATATCTAGCTACAAGCCTCACTATAATAGTTCTACTACTGACAGCATTGCTAGTATAGAAGACACTATAATAGTTCTACTACTGACAGCAATGCTACTATAGAAGACACTATAATAGTTCTACTACTGACAGCAATGCTACTATAGAAGACACTATAATAGTTCTACTACTGACAGCAATGCTACTATAGAAGACACTATAATAGTTCTACTACTGACAGCAATGCTACATATTATAGAAGACACTATAATAGTTCTACTACTGACAGCAATGCTAGTATAGAAGACACTATAATAGTTCTACTACTGACAGCAGTGCTAGTATAGAAGACACTATAATAGTTCTACTACTGACAGCAGTGCTACTATAGAAGACACTATAATAGTTCTACTACTGACAGCAGTGCTAGTATAGAAGACACTATAATAGTTCTACTACTGACAGCATTGCTACTATAGAAGACACTATAATAGTTCTACTACTGACAGCAGTGCTAGTATAGAAGACACTATAATAGTTCTACTACTGACAGCATTGCTACTATAGAAGACACTATAATAGTCCTACTACTGACAGCAATGCTACTATAGAAGACACTATAATATTTCTACTACTGACAGCAATGCTACTATAGAAGACACTATAATAGTTCTACTACTGACAGCAGTGCTAGTATAGAAGACACTATAATAGTTCTACTACTGACAGCATTGCTACTATAGAAGACACTATAATAGTTCTACTACTGACAGCATTGCTACTATAGAAGACACTATAATAGTTCTACTACTGACAGCATTGCTACTATAGAAGACACTATAATATTTCTACTACTGACAGCAATGCTACTATAGAAGACACTATAATAGTTCTACTACTGACAGCAGTGCTAGTATAGAAGACACTATAATAGTTCTACTACTGACAGCATTGCTACTATAGAAGACACTATAATAGTCCTACTACTGACAGCAATGCTACTATAGAAGACACTATAATAGTTCTACTACTGACAGCAATGCTACATATTATAGAAGACACTATAATAGTTCTACTACTGACAGCATTGCTACTATAGAAGACACTATAATATTTCTACTATCCGTCACTGACCCAAATGACTAACACGAAAAGTGATCTTAATATCCTTCTCTCCTTTCTGTAGGTAGGACATTGGTCTATCCTACAGGGTGGGTAATGTATTGCCGTTTAAAATGTTATTACTAGGTTTGTGACAATATGCGTTAAAATCATAGATCCTGAAAATATTATAGACGGATTGAATTAAGGACCATTCAATCATTCTAAACCAGCGGTATGTAGTAACCGATACCATTTCGTCTATGATATTCTTAAGATCTATGATTTTAAACGCATATCGTCACAACCCTAGTTATTATCTATCAATGAACGATGCTATGATTTTATGAATTAGGTGATATAAGTTATGAGATTTAATATATAAATGATATGTAAAGCCTGTATGAATTTTGGTATCATGAAATTTTTATTAATTTTTAAATGTAAGCATCTTGAAATTATTAATAGGTAACAAATGATTAGTTGAAACTAATGTATATTAATTTAGTCTTCTTTAACCTTAGATAAACCATTTTATATTATATGCTAATTTTCTTCTTAACATCACACTGTGGTTTATTAAAAAATATATAGAAAAGTATAACAAAAATGCAAATAATAACTAACATTCTCTTTTTTATAACATTTGAAAAATATGATCGAGAATGTAGAGCAAATCGTACTTAACCTACTTCATATTCCGAGAGATAGAATTAGTGCCAATCAGTAACTCGTGTCTCTTTTATATTTATTGATCGATTTAAATAGATGCTTATATGATAAATAATACTTATTCAAAAAATGTTTATATAATAGAGCAGGAAGGAAAATTTAAAAAGTAGTATTTATTATCAGATTTGTTAGAAATGATCCAAGGATTCTAAAGCTGTCTTATTTTTTTCTAGCACTCAATCTCTTTTCTTCTTATGAAATTTATAAAAAAAGTAATAAAACATTGAAAATACTACAGTTTTTCGAAGATCAAAGCCAAACGCGAAAAAGTTACAAGAATAAAATAGGTTTCCTGACCGAAAAAGTCCTTTCATCTGATAGGACTTTATAGAAGAGCTTGGAAATGAGAATTTAATACCTTTCAATTCGTTTTTCTTTATGTATTCTTTTTCTTTTTTATAAATATCCTTATCCTTTTCCTAATGTTTTATTTAGGAAGTTACATATACCTTACAAATTTACTTTGCCATTACTTTAGTAATGACAATTTTACCGTAAAAGAATGCAATATTGATAAAATAGATTAGTATATATAGTTATGTATATAATATATATTCAATGACTTGTTATCTTTCATGAAAATTTTCAAATAATAATATTCTCAAGATTTGTTTTTGAAAGATTCTAAAAATAATCAAAGTGAATGAACATATTTATCGGTAAATTTTTTCTGTCTGATAATTGTATTTACCAAATTTCTAATACATGATTATATCCATCTTAGTAGTTATTTTAATATATAATTAACGCAAGAGTGATGGATTTAAAGTAAGATTTCCCACATGCATAGACTCAAGGAAAGTCATTTTCTCGACGATACACTGGAGTGACTCTGCGGTGTCTCTAGAAAAGTCATTCCTAGGGATTTATGACCAGAAGTATTTTGTCCTTGTACGAGTGTTTCCAGACCATTTTGTTCGAAGCTGTTTAAAGCGTGCGACCATTTGTCAAGTCAAGATTTATAGGGTGAATTACTTCGAGCTTTTTTTCGAGAATCTGCTCTCATTGCGGTTAAATATGAACGTAGCTAAAGAATACACATTCTCGCAAATAGGCTCCCTTTGCCTCAATTGACATCTAAATGTCAGGATAGACATTGGGTATATACCGAAAGGGTGACATTGCCAATAAAATGTCGAACTGGATCGATTGAGAAGGACGGCAGTCATTTGTTATTTACATGTCGGACAGAAATCCTTTGTAAAATTCATATTCATTGGTGAACCTGCTAATAGCTAAGTAACTTTCGCCATCAATCTTACTATTGATATATGACAGCAATAACTAATGCTTATCTTGTTGATTTTGTCACACATATCATCACAGTCCTGCTGAATGAAATTAAACTGAAATGATAAATTGGACTTATAATTTAATCAAAGAAAGAAACAAATTCTGGAGTATAATTCTTCTTTTTATATATATTATAGCTGATAAATGGTGATATTGACAATAAAAAGTCATTAGAGGATAAACATTGATCTCTCGCTAATAAGATAGTAAAAAAACAACAACAAAAAAACTTGTATAATAAGAGTATAACACAATTGGATTTAATTTAATCCACTAATTGTAACCAAGAAATAATATATTTCATTCTAAATAAAATTAAATCATATCACGTAAAAGTTGTTCATCTTTTTGTAAAATAAAATAAACAGAAAAATAATCAAGCCTCAGAATCTCATGAATAATTTATATTATTTTTCGTCCAGTTAAATATTTCATTATGGTATAAATTTATATTCCACAAAAAACAATAATTTATTCAACTGATAATGAAGAACGATATTTATACTCTAAATCAAATATCATGGCAACTCTGATACAATTAAGTATGATATAATAATGGAAATGCTTTCTTATTATCATTATCAATTAATTATGTCTCTAAGACTCCACTTAAACATAGAGAAAGATCCCAGTTATCGTTCGCTTCCATATGGTCGACCATGTAAGAATGAATTAAATAGAAATTATAATATACGTTTTTCTTATATAATCGAGAATGTTGGACTGTCCCATAACTCGTAACATAGCCTATGTAACATTAGAGTATGGACTAATGTGGGTCGATTATCATTACGACTTGGCACATATACATCCCTCGTCTGTTGGAATTAATGCTGACCTTTGCGTGAGAGTTGTGACCGAAGAGGTCACAACTGATGTACTTCGCAATAGATTTAGTTCATTGATCTCTAGTAAAAAGTAATACAGAAACAGAGAATGGATATCTAAAGAGAATGTGCAATTATGAAATGGGTCTAAGATGATGTTTCATTCCCATATCTAATTTCAGATTAATATCTTTTTTAATACGTTTAACATAAACTAGAAAATAATATTTTGGTCAGTTTTCATTCAGTGAATTGTTCAAATATATTCCATGAATATAAACCACACTGCTCTGATTTAATTAAATAAACAGATTAATGTATGTTGTGATAAATTTACAAAACTACTTCTCCAAAAAGAATGGTAACAATAATCATGAAACTAGAAAAAATATTTTATGTCAATTGACAAGTCGGATGAATGAAAAAAAAAATGTACACAAAAGGAACAGAATTATCTTCTAGTTGGAAGAAAAGAATAAAGACTCGAGTGGAGGAACTTCGATTGGACAACGAATTGAATTTTCTTTTCACTAAAAGTAGAACTCTAACATCAAAAGAACTTTTATCCGATAGTTCCAACGAGGTGGACGTGAGAGTCTACAACAAAATGTCTAGGAACTGTGTAACGAAATACTATTGAAGAGTCAACATTTATGACATTGGTAACATGACCATATGTGACTAAATTCCTTTCAATGGTAATTCATTTATTTTCATTTCTCGATTGATTAAAACATGCATCAACAATTGTAAATAATAATGAGAAAAATATTATACTGTGACTCACGTTCAAAACTTTGAAATCTTGGAAATAAAGAAGTATATTTTCAGTTTCACATTTTCGATCATGTGAAGAATACAACATAATAATACATATAAAATATTAAATAGTTATTTCTACTATCGAAAATGTGATACTGTTCGGTAACACAGAACTTACCCTATCTTCATCGTATAACTGCATATATAATTACCCAGATTTACAGTCATTTAAAGGATAATAAGGGATTAGCTCATAATTATTCGATTGGGTGAATTGGTGTTGGAATCCCTTATTATTCACCTAATTATCTCATACCTAATCACTATTAGGCGATAAGGAGGAAGCTTCAACCACATAGAGTCATTAGGAAGTGATAAGTCTTCCCTAATGACTAATCAATATATTAGTTATATATGGCCCTAATTATCTGCAAAATCCGTACTTAGCTCGATCATTACCGATGATATATTCTGAAGAGGTGCTACGTAAGTTAAAATTTGAACTGTGATATAATTAATTAATGATGGTGAATGATACTTACTTTTGTTGAGTATTAATTAAATATTCACTCTTAAAACGTATTTTAACTACAAATTCTACCGATAATAAATCACTATTATTGGAATATATTTTTTACATGAGTTTCTCTGCATATTGTTTACATGCTAGGACTATTTCACCGAACACAGCACTAGAACATTAAATCCGTATATTTGGTAGGCATTGCAGGAGCTGCCACAGCGTCGCTCCTCTCCCTGTCTCTGCAATCACACAACTGACGGCTCGAACGCTTCAGAGGTCGCTCGGTGGAGGGGGGAAGGGAGGGCACAGTAAAGAGGGAAGGGCATTTGCAAGAGTGGCTTGTGGCGTTTTTTCTAACTCTCAGTTGTTCAAATGTATACTTTGAAATAGATTCTGTGCAAATAGTGTCTGTTGGAAATTATTGTTAAAGTGTGTGGGAATGAAGAATTAGAATTTAAGAGTAAATGAAATGTTATTTGTAATCTCCGTGGACTTTGTGAACCTGCGGATATACTTAAATTTTATTAGTGTTTACCGTAGACTTTCTCTATTTTCTTCAACTTCTAAGATTGTAAGAAAATCAATCGAACGCATTTGTGGCATATTAAACAGTACAATATAGGATTGACATGTTAGGTAGTCCTTAAATTTCAAGTGGGACATAAAGCTCCACTTTTTAGGTTATATACGCATTACCTCCTTACTTTACTCGACACTTTACTACTCCATATTTTACTATTTTGTCCCTAGTGCAGGTTAGTGTATGTGTAGTGTATGATATTTTATGTGTAGTGTGTGATATTGTATGTGTAGTGTAATGATATTGCAGTGTATGTGTAGTGTGTGATATCGTATGTGTAGTGTATGATATTGCAGTGTATGTGTAGTGTGTGATATCGTATGTGTAGTGTATGATATTGCAGTGTATGTGTAGTGTGTGATATTGTAGTGCTGTAGAGTCTAATTCCTAATCAATTGAATGTGCTAATGGACAATGGAGAAAGTTTGTCCATACCTAAAGTTTTGTACAAGTTACTCTCTGAAATTATGGTATTGTTTGACATGTACCTGTTGGTGGCAAGTGACAGACACGGAAGATTCAATGGATTCTTTCAAGGGGGCAACATTTATTTAATTGATGTTATTTTCCATGTCGAAAAAGACGACACCGATCGTTTTACATCGAGAGGCAACTTCAATAGATGATCATAAAGAACTGAAACGAAAAATGACTTGACGAAAATTCAATCGTTTTCTCTGGTTAATATATTATCTTATAGTCTATCGTATTTCGTCTGGGGATTCCGAAAATATCTGTAATTATGATATTTTGCGATAAAATACCACCAACAGATGATACAATGGACAAAACAAACGATATGCCGATTAAAAATATCACTATCGTAGAGTGAAAGTTATATTAAATAATTCAATTAATATTCCATCAATTGGAACAGATATACATTGAAAAAACATACGGAGAGTTTCGAGTTATCGTACGGTTACACATTATCGATCATATAAGAAAAAAATTATAAATATCAATTATTATTCAAACATCGAAATAAGTAATAATTAATATATACATTTTCATATCGTCGAAAATACGGAATCGTCCGATAACTTGAATCTTACCATATCAGCTGTATCTATATAAGTTAAGACATTCGGAAGCACACAATAATATATTCAATTGGTACATTAATTCATGAGTGATACATGAATAAAAGATATTATTCAAGACACTATAATTGATTTAATTTGGTTGCTATTCAATATTTATCGGAAGCTCATATGAATATTAAATAATGTTGCTGTTTATTTTATATCCATTTGGAAACAAAATACGGTTTGATTGATACTATTATTAATACCATTTACGATTTGGACATTAATCATCAACTAGTGTACTATTCCGTTAAAAATAACGTGATTTTGATGGAAATTGAATTTTCGGAAAATTTTAAGTTTTCGGAAAATTTTAAGTTTTCGGAAAATTCGATTCCCAAAAATAATATTCCCTAAGATATCACAATAACACAGTAAATATTCCCTTAAATATCACAATGACACAGTAAATGTTCCTTTAAATATCACAATAATACAGTAAATATTCCCTTAAATATCACAATGACACAGTAAATATTCCCTTAAATATCACAATAATACAGTAAATATTCCCTTAGATATCACAATAAAACAGTAAATATTCCCTAAGATATCACAATAACACAACAAATATTCCCTAAAATATCACAATAACACAGTAAATATTCCCTTAAATATCACAATAACATAGTAAATATTCCCTAAGATATCACAATAACACAGTAAATATTCCCTAAGATATCACAATAACACAGTAAATATTCCCTAAGATATCACAATAACACAGTAAATATTCCCTAAGATATCACAATAACACAGTAAATATTCCCTAAGATATCACAATAATACAGTAAATATTCCCTAAGATATCACAATAACACAGTAAATATTCCCTAAGATATCACAATAACACAGTAAATATTCCCTAAGATATCACAATAACACAGTAAATATTCCCTAAGATATCACAATAACACAGTAAATATTCCCTAAGATATCACAATAACACAGTAAATATTCCCTAAGATATCACAATAATACAGTAAATATTCCCTAAGATATCACAATAACACAGTAAATATTCCCTAAGATATCACAATAACACAGTAAATATTCCCTAAGATATCACAATAACACAGTAAATATTCCCTAAGATATCACAATAATACAGTAAATATTCCCTAAGATATCACAATAACACAGTAAATATTCCCTTAAATATCACAATGACACAGTAAATATTCCCTTAAATATCACAATAATACAGTAAATATTCCCTTAAATATCACAATAATACAGTAAATATTCCCTTAAATATCACAATGACACAGTAAATATTCCCTTAAATATCACAATAATACAGTAAATATTCCCTTAGATATCACAATAAAACAGTAAATATTCCCTAAGATATCACAATAACACAGTAAATATTCCCTTAAATATCACAATAACATAGTAAATATTCCCTTAAATATCACAATAACACAGTAAATATTCCCTAAGATATCACAATAACACAGTAAATATTCCCTAAGATATCACAATAACACAGTAAATATTCCCTAAGATATCACAATAATACAGTAAATATTCCCTAAGATATCACAATAACACAGTAAATATTCCCTAAGATATCACAATAACACAGTAAATATTCCCTAAGATATCACAATAACACAGTAAATATTCCCTAAGATATCACAATAACACAGTAAATATTCCCTAAGATATCACAATAACACAGTAAATATTCCCTAAGATATCACAATAACACAGTAAATATTCCCTAAGATATCACAATAACGTAAATATTCCCTAAGATATCACAATAATACAGTAAATATTCCCTAAGATATCACAATAACACAGTAAATATTCCCTAAGATATCACAATAACACAGTAAATATTCCCTAAGATATCACAATAACACAGTAAATATTCCCTAAGATATCACAATAACACAGTAAATATTCCCTAAGATATCACAATAACACAGTAAATATTCCCTAAAATATCACAATAACACAGTAAATATTCCCTTAAATATCACAATAACATAGTAAATATTCCCTAATATATCACAATAACACAGTAAATATTCCCTAAAATATCACAATAACACAGTAAATATTCCCTTAAATATCACAAGCATATTTATTCCTGTTTGCCAGTTTTTTATACCTACCTTACCTACCATTAATATATCTAAGAGAGCATTATCCATGATTAAGTTCAAAAGTTCCAAATAACTTTTGCTTAATGTAATAATGGATGTAAGATAAAATACCAGAGACTATTATTCACTCACTAATATTACAGGGTAAATATCACCTTTTAGTCATATCAATACATATCAATTTATATATTGGATAATGGAATACATTTTTCTTTTAGTCATGTCCGGTTATACCAAAATATAAAAAGAGAAACTAGGTTCTTTTGATATTTGTTTTTGACAGATGTTTAGAAGTCTGTGCACACTTGGGAAAGCAGTCCAAGACAGCTGTGTACAATTTATTTCTGTATTCTATTAAAGATAAATGAATATTATTTATAAAACGTAAACAAGTAAGAAATATTTTAGCGCCGATAGGAATTAAATGTGAGATGACGAATTAAAAATTAATTATTTTGTGAAAGTGTATCCTATTAGAACTGAGTAAAAAAATTGATGCACATTGTTATATAATTCATGAATTTAGAGCATCAGGACAAGCGTGATTGATAAAGAAAATAGGAGAAAAACAATCAATTTATTACGTAATATTAATTGTTTAGTATCTAAAATTTGGTGCATCATGCAGTAGAATAAAAGAACACATTCTACTTTAGAATTGTATAACTCCATGCATTAATTCATTAGTTCGTGTAATATCAATTTTTATATTTTTATTAAATATTATATGGCTAAGAGGAAAACGGAAAATAAATACAAAGGACTTCAAAGAAGCAGTCACACAAAGAATTGGCTACATGAACTGATGAGCTTTGACATATTCGGCGCTGCTGTTCATAGATAGTGCTCGTGGCTGTAAGAAAGCTACTCTGTGCGTGCAGTCACTAAACTATGTGAAGTTCAGAAAGGAAGAGAAAAATAATTAAATATAATTTAGTATCTTACTCTCCATAATATATCGCTACTTAAGATGTTTATAGTCAATATTAAAATAATAATTAGAATACTGATAGTGTTTACTGTAAACTGTTGTATGATATTTTCAAGTACTTTTAGACGTCAGAAAGAGGTCTCTTCAGCTTTTCAAACATCGATTGCAGATTGGTAAGTCAGCAACATCTTTCGGCACAGAGACAGAAAATCTTTGCCTTGCTTTTAAATCAAATCTATTTGTTCTTACAATTGGTAGGACGCGTTTAAAATGGCAAAGAGAAGGTGCCTAGAAAGATTTCAATCTTTATTTGCTCTTCTTCCATTCGATGGCTAGGTACATTTTCTTAATCATTATATTATGAAAAATATTGCTTTACTAGTTATGATAATTTTATAACTGATGGGGTAGGTTATTATATGTAGTATAAGGTAAATAAAAGGAAAGAAATTGCCATTATCTAACTTTGATAACTAAAAGATCATTTTAATTTAGTTTTATCCACTAATACTATTTAATATAGCTCCTAATTAATATCAACATATATTTACTGTTCAAGCTATTTAATTTCTTCGTACGGTATGATAATTACACCAAATAATTATCACTGAACAGTTCGTGCATGAAGAAGGGAAGTTAGTCCAAAAATGTACCTCTTTTAATTACTTGAAACTTATCAAATACGAATCAAAAGAGTGATTTGATTCCATTAATCCACTAAGTGAAAATGACATGGAATATAACAGATAAAATATCTAAGGATTAAAAGTTCTATTGCAGTTGTTGTATTGTTTGATTTAGATAATCATTGTTAAAATTTCTCGTGGATATTATGGAAATTAATACAAGGATTTTCGATGAGAATTGAATTAGGGTATATTACGAATTATCGGTCAGTTTCACATCTTCGTTCATATAAGAAAAACGATGTTATAATTGTTATTTTATTTTAATTTTAATTCATATTCATGATACCTGCAAGTATCATGGATACGAATTAAAATTAAAATAAAACAACAATTATAACATCGTTTTTCTTATATGAACGAAGATGTGAAACTGACCGATAATTCGTAATATACCCTACTTGGACATAAACAAAATAATTCGTAATTACAAGATGCAGATTTCATTCCCATGGAAACAGAATGCGTATCCTGGTAGCCATTAATATGCAAACTAGGCAATGGTATACAAATAAACTAAATTTATAAGATTTACTACAGTAGAACTCCTCTATAGTGAATGTCGAGTCCTGAGTAAGAGAATTACCGCGTATAGTAAACAAACTTTCTATAGTCTGTCATAAATGGTCATCATTTTTAGAATAATAAAAGATAATTTTATAGGAGACTAAAGAAAATATGTTCACTATATAATTCTCTAACTGTGTACTCTAAGTTCACTATAGAGGAGTTCAATATTAAGGAGTTCACTATTGAGGAGTTCACTATAGAGGAGTTCACTATAGAGGAGTTTTACAGTATATAATTCATCCATTAAACAATTGTTTTCTTATTTTTCATTTTAGAGTGAATATCTTATTAAAAGAAGGGATCAAAATTCATCTTCTGGAAAGTAGGTTAGACAAAAGTTTCATCAAATTTGAAATAAATGAGAAAATGAGGCCATCAGAGTGAAATAATTCTTAAGAAGCTTTAAATTACAGTTAAATGCAACCACACGCACAACAATAATTCTAAGTCAGAGTAAATGAAAAGTTGGTACCTAATTGTGAAGCATATAAATTTGATGAGATTTATATATTCATATAAGAATTTAATAGGATTACCGTGAATAAAAATACATTAATTGCTATAGGCACATCACAACGTAAGATATTTAAATAGTGTCCATTGCTTAGCGTATTATGAAACCCTCGTAAAATTTTCATACGAATTTTCAAATGTAACTCATTTATGAAGGGAAAAAGAATGATTCAGAAATTTCCTCATGCAAGTATTTTTTCTGGAAAATATGAATGAAATTTGTTTCTATTTTTCGAACAGAAACGAATGAACAGTTGAATAATTTATCCAAACTGCAGTCACGAATTAAAGTTAAAAACTGAAATATTTTCTACATGGTCAACGGATTAAAATTAGCTTAAAGTTATAAGCGCCATCAGAAGTTAGAAGCATTAAAAAGTTTCAACTGGACTAGATAAGATTTATATCTGCTCTTCGGATTAATAGTTGAGGTTTAGTATTTGTGTTTTGAATAGGCTGTCTACTTTATGAAGTTCAATGCCCTTTAAAAATTGCATTTTCATAGAGTTCGATACTCTTTGAAGGATGCTTTATGCTTCCAATTTGTTTTTTTAATTTTCTTGTTGATTTTCTTCGACTCAATGAAAAGGTTGAAGCAGAGATGTAACAGAGCTAACGGCATTTCTTCTTAATGGTTATATCCTAAAAGTATATTTGAGAACATGTTTAACCTACTTATATCCTAAAAACAACGAATTGTTTTACGTCTGCTACATAACATATTAATAACACATATTAGTTTATCTTTACGACCGTATGTGAAGAATTAGTCGCATAAAAATTAGAGGACTAATGAATGTGTGGAGCCTAGTGACGATTGTGACTGTCGAGTCATAGATTGCATAAAATATTCATGAAATTTAGAAAACTAATAGAAAATAGCACATATAATAACTATTATAACTAACTAGACACATTAGAAGTAGTTTTAAAAATATATTCCGGTCGCAAAGGGTTAAGAATATACTCCCATTGCTGAAACCTAATAAATGACATATAATAAATATTTCGTAGTTACAGTGTCCACCCACGCATTTTATGTCGATTGTCGGTGAAACTGTGTTGAAATTTATTCATTTAATTTATTCATTTCATTTATTCATTTCATCTTCTTTAATAATCGAATGCATTACGTGAGTGAATGAACAAACATTGCTATGAATAAATGAGGGCGCTACAAATGACTCTATTTACATTGTAATGGAAAACTGCTGAGAAACGTGTTCTACATTGTATGTACATAGGAAATAAGCTGTGTTGTGAATGATAAATTTCATAATTCGAGAAGGAGGTTTTTGAAATCAATGGAATTATTGCGATTTAATGAATTCATTGATGGACTCCCACGTAAATTGATACGGTAGTTGGAATTTTGAATATTTACAATATTCAGGCATTTTAATAATAGATTAATGTTATTAAATGTTCAGTCAAAGAAGAGTGTATTTTTAATATTCTAGCAATTCATTAATATCGCATTCTCCAAAACAAACTTCGCTAATTGTAATGCTGAGATGAAAGTGAATTTAAATTCATAGCAAATTGATAGGTAACAGAGTTTAAAACTATTTACTCATTCTTCCAATACATGCATCAATAAAATAGGTTAATTATTACATGTATAAGGAATGTAAACAAACATCGTCAAGAAGAAAAATATGGTCACAATAGTTAGGTACTTATAAAATTACATTTTTTCGTTTTTTTTCAAAATTAACTCCAAAAATTGTGGGAAGAAAACTTAAGTTGAAAGTAGGTGTCGATCATATGAGAGTTGGTCATAAATTTTATAAGTCGTTTTAGGTTTCTACTTTCTTTTCCTGATGATGAATTAACATCTTACAATTCGAAAGCTTGAGACCTGAAAATACATTCAGCCTTGAAATTTTATTAACCCTCATCAAAAAAATACGGTTAGATTCTGAAAAAAAATGTAACTTAATCATCTTTTTTTAGCTTCAGAAGATCTCCATGGACGCAATAAAAGTCGACGGTGTCGTAACGTTATTTATCATTTCATTGGAGACTTTATCTCGACCTACTTTGTCATCTCATCTCGTGAGAAGAGAATCTCTACACCGAGATAAGAGATTTCATTCCATGGGAATCATAACGTCAATAAATATCTCGCGATTGACTCGAATGAACTGGAGACAATAATTGGTGAAGTCCATGGGATACTCTATAGGAATTGAAATAGCTAGTTAAATATTAATTATTATACAATTATTTCATATATGATCTACAATGTGAAACAATCCGATAATTTAGAACTAATCCAAAGTATATACGAAAGCAATTAACTTGCAAATATACAGAGTTTACAAGGAAAAATATAAATAGAAATGATTGACTGCTGTTAGTATAAATAAACATCAATATTGCAATGTACAATACAAGGATTTGTAATATAAATGTCTGGAACATAGAAATGCATTGTTTTGTAAAACTTCTACTACACTCTATAATACAACACGTGTTTTGTTATTGAGAATATTGTAGAAGTTTTACGAAAAACAACCTCACTATCTGTATTTGAAGTACTTGATAAAGTTTTCAGAATTGATAGCAAATCTATTTTCATAGTTCTGTTTTAACAAGTCCAGAACGATTTTTTTATTTATTTGAGATTAGAGATGAAATTTAAAATTAAGCATTTGAAAAAAAATTGAATAGTTCTATAATTTCCTCTTTAAAACCGTAGAAATAACAGCAAAAATATATAACATTAGAGACCGTTTTATAGTTTAGTAAACCTCCTTTAGTATAATAAAGCTCCTTTAAAAATTCAACTTTCAGACCAGATAATGAAAAGATGTGTTACAAATAATTCAATCTCATTTCATTCTTCACATTGATTGCATAGATCCACACTATGATCGCTACTAATGCTCTCTTGACAGTCGTTGCAATGCATCTTAGATTTCCTGTCTTTCTTGGAAAGGCAAAAGTAGCACATCTTGCTGTAGCTTGTATGTTCTACTGAATGAACAGTGCGATACAAAATAGATCTGAGAATGCTTGGAGCTAATATTCCTGCAAGTGAATATGCTAGTTTGACGCTAAACGTGACGCAACAGAGCTTCAATTTTGCTCTGTACAGAGACTCGCTTGGTAGATATAAAAAAGAATATAAGCTTTAGTTTGATTTAGATTTATTCATTCTGGATATTTCATTTCAGTTCCAACAAAATTTGACAGATTGCATGTAAAACCCAAAATAAAAAAATCTTGAATAGCAAAATGTCAAAAAATAGTTCATTATTGAAATACTGATAGAATTTCACATAAAACGAACATTGTTTCACGAAAACCCGAATTTTGAAGATACTGATTTTTAAATTTATCAAAGAACTCGTACCTATTACTCTTTTCTATTATTGAAAAATTAATATAACAGACTATAGTACCTATTATAATATTAATGAGAATTTTAAAAATTAGCATAGAATTAGGGTATCGATATCTCGATAACGAAGTATTTTTGAACATTTTATTATTCCTGAAATGGATAATTAAATTCACGGAGTTTCAGCAACTCAAGCCGATCAGTTTTAAAGTATGCATCTATATTTCTATCTGAACGGGTAATTCAGACCCGTTGGTCGTTCTATGGTTAATCAGCTGTACCTACCTACGATTGTACAGATTGACAAAACTGCTTTAGAAACTACATTAAAATCAATAGATTGATGTCAAATGGTGAAATTTATCTGCTTTATACATATAATGAATATCCGATAATGAATAAAATTCCTATCCTATAGGTAATTAAGCATCCATTGTAATAATTTTGATGATTACTCGTACATGTTTGGCGTCAGAGGATTATACTGTGCCTGCAACCTGACTAAAGTTGAGGATATTGAGTCTGACAGCAATTTCCTTCATGGAGTAATGCAAGAGCGTCAACAGCAATTGTGGTTATTGAGATTAATGATTGACACAAAATAGCTGCCTTTATTGAGGTCATGAGTGACCAATAAATATGATTTATTACGTGGAAAAAAAAAAAGATATCATAACAATGTTTTCCAATCATTACTTTGAAAAAAGAGTGATGTTCCAGTACTGAAACACGCAGTGTCCTCGCAAAGTGTGCGTTAAAAAATGTTCTGAACCAGCTTGACCTTTAGAAATTTCTGAGTGGACTATCATGACCTACTTTAACACCCACTTCTTGAGAACTGTAAGTCTAATTAGATGTTTGGATAATGTGAAGTTTCCTTAAATAATTTCCAAGAAGCATAATTCTAATAACATTTTAATAATTTACTTTTATGGCACCATCAAAAAAATATTGTGTAGTGCATCTTTAAAGTTCTATGTCCTACTCTCCGAAAAAAATGTCGCACGATTCCATCAGGTAGTGAAATATCTAACTATTTTTAATTGATTGGATGTTATGCAAAATATCAATCAAATTTTTAATTACTGATCACCGAGTTAGGCAACTATTTAATTTAATATATCTTTTAATTTTCTCATTTATTACCAATCGGTTCAAAATTATTGGTGTAACTATTATTTAATTTGAATGTAAATATACTTTTAAATTAGATAATTATTTCAGTAAACTAATATAGAACACTAATTTTCACTATCTTACTAATATTTCACAATTTTACTAGAGATCCACTCGAATTATAAATTTCACTGTATTTTTAAGTAATTGTCATTTATAAAAAGTGACATAAATATATACAGTCACTTCACCATATTTTGCAAGTAGTGAGAGGAAAATGTCTCCTCCATGTGCCTAGTTCCCATATAAACGCTGTTGCCTAAATTACTCTACAGAGAAATAAGTTTGTATTATGCAATGCGAGGTTTCTTGTAGTGATCTCATTTCTTGCAGGGTATGAATTTTGCTCTACTTCTTTGCAAGATATTATCCTGTTACAACATTGGTACGTGGTACTTTGGTATTACATAGTCAGTTATCAATGTAAAAATGACACCTATAATTCTACACCGAATGTAAAAATATTCCAAATAATATATAATATATAAAAATGTTATTTCAATATATTCTATTTCAATATTGGTATTTGATATTTAAATATTATTCTGTCAAATAGATAATCAATACAAAATAATAAACTAAATCTTTAATTGCACGCTAAATGTAAAAATATTTACTATATAACATCTATATAAAAGTTTATGTGAATATAAACTATAGAGAATAGTTTTTATACCCAATGATTTTTCCTTACCACGGCTTCTGAAATTGTTTCTTTGTATCGAAGACAGACGAAATGTATCAAATTTGCATAATCTATTCGAGGAATGTTCCAGTAGCAATTTACAAATTGTGTTTTGATGCACAGAGATCTGTGATTGCACTCGTGTATATTTCCCAACTACCTGAGTCGAGTGCTTGAAACTACATTTCGATGATTGGATGGCTTCGACATTAAAGTATACAAAATGCACTTGCCAATGTCAGTGTGCACGTTACTGAACATTATTAAAAAAAGTACCTCTACAGCAAGTAAATATGTGAACGAAAATCTAGATTATATCAGACATATTTTAAACACTGTGTATTAGACCATCATATTACAAATCAGAAATTGGACCTCGAATCTTTGATGTCAGACTTTCTATAGATAAACTTGCAGCTGTGAATTTTTCTAATTTATTAGATTATAATTCTCAGGAGATAACACTTCAAAAGGACTGAAATGAAAAAAAATATTTGCTGATTTTCTATTATTCTAAAATGATATATATAAACTTCATATCATGATATATTCTTTACATCATAATTATTTTAATTGCGAACTGCCTGCTGGTCTATCAGTGCAAAATAAAAACAATATTTTAAGTTCTTAGAGAAAATTAGACAAATCCAAGGAAGAACCGCTTATAAAAGAGAAAACAATATTCTTTTCCGTGTAAAATGTCTATTCACAAATGTATAATCTTCTTTTCTCTGTTAGGTTGGATAGGGCGCGTATTTCCTGCAGTATAATCTTCTTTTCTCTGTTAGGATGGATAGGGCACGTGTATCCTGCAGTATAATCTTCTTTTCTCTGTTAGGTTGGATAGGGCGCGTATATCCTGCAGTATAATCTTCTTTTCTCTGTTAGGGTTGGATAGGGCGCGTATATCCTGCAGTATAATCTTCTTTTCTCTGTTAGGTTGGATAGGGCGCGTATTTCCTGCAGTATAATCTTCTTTTCTCTGTTAGGATGGAATAGGGCACGTGTATCCTGCAGTATAATCTTCTTTTCTCTGTTAGGTTGGGATAGGGCACGTGTATCCTGCAGTATAATCTTCTTTTCTCTGTTAGGTTGGATAGGGCGCGTATATCCTGCAGTATAATCTTCTTTTCTCTGTTAGGTTGGATAGGGCGCGTATATCCTGCAGTATAATCTTCTTTTCTCTGTTAGGTTGGATTAGGGGCACGTATATCCTGCAGTATAATCTTCTTTTCTCTGTTAGGTTGGATAGGGCGCGTATATCCTGCAGTATAATCTTCTTTTCTCTGTTAGGTTGGATAGGGCACGTATATCCTGCTGTATAATCTTCTTTTTTGTGTTAGGTTGGATAGGGCGCGTATATCCTGCAGTATAATCTTCTTTTCTCTGTTATGTTGGATAGGGCGCGTATATCCTGCAGTATAATCTTCTTTAATAATAGAGGTTATTTAAACTCTGCGTTGAAGGTTTTTTCAGATATCAAGCTTTCGAATAGAAAGATTTCTATTCATCATCAGGAGAAGGGGTGGAAAAACCTGGACCTGACAATGAATTTTATGACCAATGGTTGTATGTTGGATACCGTCTTTCTATTTAAGCTATATATACCTAAAGTTTATTAATATTAATTAACAATCTATTTAGTATTGAGATATGAGACAAAAATTAGAAAAGATGTTACTAACTTAGGCTATTGCTTACTACATTAATTCTCTAGAATATTTTACTTTCTATATATCTGTTACAAAATCAAGTGTGTTTTATCTCCTTGTTTCTATGTATGTTCTCTATTCATATTTATCTTCTCTATTCTTATACATTAAGTGTTGCTATACGTGTGTCCTCTTGATCCATATGTGTGTCCTATGGTTCTTAAGTGTGTCTTGTTGATCAAAAGGTGTGTCCTGTAGATCTTATGTGTGTCCTGTTAATCTTAAGAGTTTTCCTGTAGATCTTAAGTGGGTCCTATTATAATAATAGAGGTTATTTTAAACTCTGCGTTGAAGGTTTTTTTCAGATATCAAGCTTTCGAATAGAAAGATTTCTATTCATCATCAGGAGAAGGGTGGAAAAACCTGGACCTGACAATGAATTTTATGACCATG